>JAYESA010000010.1:8310795-8910795 GCA_036927795.1 Iris macrosiphon | reverse complement strand
TAACTTGTAGCATGGAATAATTTGATAAGTAGTAAATCATAAATGTTGAGAGTAAAATATTCACTAAATTTTATGGAGTTATTTACTACCTCATCAAATGGACCTCAAAATTTTAAAAATTCACATTTTGGATGTAACCTCAAGAGAAACAAAGATGAAAAAGAAAAAAATATGGTAGAGTACTAGTAGTTGTAGTTATATTTTTTGATAATGATATAAATAAAAAAATAGAAATCCTCAAAATATTCCGATATATTATGTTTATAAAGACATCCAAAATTACACTCCATTAATTTTGAAGAATTTTTGAGCCGACCAAAATCAGTGACTCAAAAAATTACCAAGTAAAAAT
This sequence comes from Iris macrosiphon, assembly GCA_036927795.1. Taxonomy (NCBI): domain Eukaryota; kingdom Viridiplantae; phylum Streptophyta; class Magnoliopsida; order Asparagales; family Iridaceae; genus Iris; species Iris macrosiphon. Next base: position 8,910,443 of record JAYESA010000010.1, on the reverse strand, counting down.
TCTTTATAACCAAATCAGTCAAAATATCATTGACAAGTAGACCCTAAGAAAAAAATTGAGAAAGATTCTAAAATCATATTAATTGTCTACATTTGGGAGACGAACATGACAGGAAGATTTTGCCATTTTGCAAGCTTAGCCATTAGGTTTCTTATTGATTGGTTCTTGCAGAACATTATGTAATATTTTATTTTAGGGAAGACATCCTGGAATTCAGGAAATTACATATTGTAATAACCAATAGAAAGTTGTATTCAAGATCACCAATGTAAATAAAACTATTTAGGTTTTTGCAGTCACCTAAACTATTGGTGAATACAGAGAATATATACATGATTTATGCAGAATATCAACTTGTTAATTGACCTACTCAATTCACCAAAAGCTCTATATAACTCCGTAGCAATACAATTCCTTGTCCATATATAACTAGTGTACGCATGTCCACAATAGACACATACACGCAAAGGAATGCAAATAAAAAATTGTAAATTAATTCCACTTAGATATTCTCTCAATATATATCCTTACACATAAATAATTAGAAATATATTACTATAAATTAAATCTTTCTGTACAAGAAAATATTCAGTCCTTATAAACAAAGAAAGATTATTTAATTAGGAACATATTACTATAACTCAAATATATTATTCGAGAATATTTCAATCTTTTTGTGCAAGAAAATAATCAAACCTTACATAAGGAGAGAATACTTAAATACATTATTATAACATTATACATTAATCCAAAATACTATATATACCAATCTGTTTTCTGCAAGAAAATAATCAAATCATGAGACGTTTATATGAATATTCTTGATAATAGTTCCCATGTTTCCATTTGGGCGAAATTGTCTCCAGACATTTAACAAACAGCACAAAGAGCCCATCTAGGGCTACGTTCTCCCTAGCTTACAACATGGATGTCGCAAATTGGAAGACTAATAATTACATATATTAAACTTAGTATTAATCCACCAATATCTTTCCTTATTCTTGTATATTCATAACAAATTACATAAACTTTGCAAATATATAAAGAGAATAATAACAATTTTTACATTTTCGTATATGATATTATACTTAAAATGTAGTTACCAGTAGTGCCTAAGGACACGTTTGATTGCAAGGTGGACTTGAAAAATAAATTAATTTTACAAAATTATTCTACAAGTAATATTTTTTTTTGAAGTTTTTAAAAAATTTATAATGACATTATTTGATTGCAATTATTTTATTGCAAAAAATTAATTAATTTTTTATGAAAAATTTAATTTGGATATTTGTTTATCATTATTTTTCACAAAAAAATAATATTTTTCTTTGAGTTTTCTTTGAGTTATTTACTACCTCATCAAATGGACCACAAAATTTTAAAAATTCACATTTTGGATGTGACCTCAAGAGAAACAAAGATGAAAAAGAAAAAAATATGGTAGAGTATTAGTAGTTGTAGTTATATTTTTTATAACGATATAAATAAAAAATTAGAAATCCTCAAAATATTCTGATATATTAGGTTTATAAAGATATCCAAAAATACACTCCATTAATTTTGGAAAATTTTGAGCCGACCAAAACCAGTGACTCAAAAAATTACCAAGTAAAAATTCTTTATAACCAAATTTGTCAAAATATCATTGTCAAGTAGACCCTAAGAAAAAAATTGAGAAAGATTCTAAAATCATATTAATTGTATACATTTTGGAGACGAACATAACAGGAAGATTTTGTCATTTTGCAAGCTTAACCACTAGGTTTCTTATTGATTGGTTCTTTCAGAATATTATGTAATATTTTATTTTAGGGAAGACATCCTGGAATTCAAGAAATTACATATTGTAATAACCAATAGAAAGTTGTATTCAAGATCACATGTAAATAAAACTATTTAGGTCTTTGCAGTCACCTAAACTATTGGTGAATACAGAGAATATATACATGATTTATGCAGAATATCAACTTGTTAATTGACCTACTCAATTCACCAGAAGCACTATATAACTCCGTAGCAATACAATTCCTTGTCCATATATAACTAGTGTACGCATGTCCACAATAGACACATACACGCAAAGGAATGCAAATAAATAATTGTAAATTAATTCCACTTAGATATTCTCTCAATATATATCCTTACACATAAATAATTAGAAATATATTACTATAAATTAAATCTTTCTGTAAAAGAAAATATTCAATCCTTATAAACAAAGAAAGATTATTTAATTAGGAACATATTACTATAACTCAAATATATTATTCGAGAATATTCCAATCTTTTTGTGCAAAAAAATAATCAAACCTTACATAAGGAGAGAATACTTAAATACATATTATAAAATTATACATTAATCCAAAATACTATATATACCAAACTATTTTCTGCAAGAAAATAATCAAATCATGAGACATTTATATGAATATTCTTGATAATAGTTCCCATGTTTCCATTTGGGCGAAATTGTCTCCAGACATTTAACAAACAGCACAAAGAGCCCATCTAGGGCTACGTTCTCCCTAGCTTACAACATCGATGTTGTAAATTGGAAGACTAATAATTACATATATTAAACTTAGTATTAATCCACCAATATCTTTCCTTATTGTTGTATATTCATAACAAATTACATAAACTTTCCAAATATATAAAGAGAATAATAACAATTTTTACATTTTCGTATATGATATTATACTTAAAATGTAGTTACCAGTAGTGCCTAAGGACACGTTTGATTGCAAAGTGGACTTAAAAAATAAATTAATTATACAAAATTATTCTACAAGTAATATTTTTTTTTTGAAGTTTTAAAAAAAATTATAATGACATTATTTGATTGCAATTATTTTATTGCAAAAAATTAATTAAATTTTTTTGAAAAATTTAATTTGGATATTTGTTTATCATTATTTTTCACAAAAAAATAATATTTTTCTTTGAGTTTTCTTTGAATTATTTACTACCTCATCAAATGGACCACAAAATTTTAAAAATTCACACTTTGGATGTGACCTCATGAGAAACAAAGATGGAAAAAAAATATGGTAGAGTATTAGTAGTTGTAGTTATATTTTTGATAACGATATAAATAAAAAATTAGAAATCCTCAAAATATTCCGATATATTAGGTTTATAAAGACATCCAAAAATATACTCCATTAATTTTGGAAAAAATTTGAGCCGACCAAAACCAGTGACTCAAAAAATTACCAAGTAAAAATTCTTTATAACCAAATTTGTCAAAATATCATTGCCAAGTAGACCCTAAGAAAAAAATTGAGAAAGATTCTAAAATCATATTAATTGTATACATTTTGGAGACGAACATAACAGGAAGATTTTGCCATTTTGCAAGCTTAGCCATTAGGTTTCTTATTGATTGGTTCTTGCAGAACATTATGTAATATTTTATTTTAGGGAAGACATCCTGGAATTCAGGAAATTACATATTGTAATAACCAATAGAAAGTTGTATTCAAGATCACCAATGTAAATAAAACTATTTAGGTTTTTGCAGTCACCTAAACTATTGGTGAATACAGAGAATATATACATGATTTATGCAGAATATCAACTTGTTAATTGACCTACTCAATTCACCAAAAGCTCTATATAACTCCGTAGCAATACAATTCCTTGTCCATATATAACTAGTGTACGCGCATGTCCACAATAGACACATACACGCAAAGGAATGCAAATAAAAAATTGTAAATTAATTCCACTTAGATATTCTCTCAATATATATCCTTACACATAAATAATTAGAAATATATTACTATAAATTAAATCTTTCTGTACAAGAAAATATTCAGTCCTTATAAACAAAGAAAGATTATTTAATTAGGAACATATTACTATAACTTATATATATTATTTGAGAATATTCCAATCTTTTTGTGCAAGAAAATAATCAAACCTTACATAAGGAGAGAATACTTAAATGCATTATTACAAAATTATACATTAATCCAAAATACTATATATACCAAACTGTTTTCTGCAAGAAAATAATCAAATCATGAGACATTTATATGAATATTCTTGATAATAGTCCCCATGTTTCCATTTGGGCGAAATTGTCTCCAGACATTTAACAAACAGCACAAAGAGCCCATCTAGGGCTACGTTCTCCCTAGCTTACAACATGGATGTCGTAAATTGGAAGACTAATAATTACATATATTAAACTTAGTATTAATCCACCAAAATCTTTCCTTATTCTTGTATATTCATAACAAATTATATAAACTTTGCAAATATATAAAGAGAATAATAACAATTTTTACATTTTTGTATATGATATTATACTTAAAATGTAGTTACCAGTAGTCCCTAAGGACACACGTTTGATTGCAAGGTGGACTTGAAAAATAAATAAATTTTACAAAATTATTTTATTAGTATTTTTTTTTATGAAAATTTAAAAAAAATTATAATGACATTATTTGATTGCAATTATTTTATTGCAAAAAATTAAATAATTTTTTATGAAAAATTTAATTTGGATATTTGTTTATCATTATTTTTCACAAAAAATAATATTTTTCTTTGAGTTGTTCTAGTTTTATTTTCCACTATATTATAAAAAATATAAAAAATAATAATTTTTTGAAAAATAATTTTATGGAAAATAAAAGATACCAAATACACACATTAAAATTTATGATAAAAATATTTTCTATAAAACAAATTTCAATCAAACATAGCAAATCTTTTTTAAATAAGGAATATTGAGAACCCCGCTTTTTTTTCCATAAATTTTTCGGTACTAGCCTATAAGTAGAACCCCGTACGTGAAGCCATTGTGCTCTCTTCCTCTTCTCCTCTTCCTACTCAAGCAAGCAATCAACCATCCTTCTCTTCTCCAATGGCTCCCAACTTGATCAAGGCCTCCACCGACATCCTTTCCGGTATCGACGACGTCGACGTTCTCGGGACGTCGCCTTTCGCTCTAAAGGAAGGGAACTTGACCGTCAACGGCCATTCTCTCCTCTCCGACGTCCCGTCGAACATCATTCTCACCCCGTCCTCGGTCCTCCTGAAGGAGAAGGCCGACGTCGACACCAGCGGCTGCTTCCTCGGCTTCGAGGCTGACGAGCCGCTGAGCCGGCACGTGGTCCCCCTTGGCCGGCTCGACGGTATCAAGTTCATGAGCATCTTCCGGTTCAAGGTGTGGTGGACCACCCTCTGGGTGGGCACCAAGGGGAGCGACATAGAGAACGAGACCCAGATGGTGGTCCTGGACCGTTCTGAACGGTCCGAAATTCCATCCGGGTCAAGGCCCTACGTAGTCCTCCTCCCCATCCTAGAGGGGCCCTTCAGGGCCTCTCTGCAGGCTGGAGAAAAGGAGGACGACTTCGTTGACCTATGCGTGGAGAGCGGCTCGACCACAACCACCGGCTCGCTCTTCGCCAGTGTCCTCTACGTGCACGCGGGGGACGACCCGTACGCACTCGTACGGGACGCCACCCGCGTGCTGAGGGCGCACCTGGGGACGTTCAGGACCCCGGAGGAGAAGGCCCCTCCGGGGGTCGTGGACAAGTTCGGGTGGTGCACCTGGGACGCGTTCTACCTCAAGGTGCACCCGGAGGGCGTCCGGGAGGGCGTCAGACGGCTCGCGGAGGGCGGGTGTCCGCCCGGGATGGTGCTGATCGACGACGGGTGGCAGTCGATATGCAACGACTGCGAGGAGGCCGGCGAGGAGGACGGCATGAGCCACACCTCCGCGGGGGAGCAGATGCCGTGCCGGCTGACGAGGTTCGAGGAGAACAACAAGTTCCGGCGCTACCGGAGCGAGGAGTCGGGGTCGGGGTCGGGGCTAGGAGCCTTCGTGCGCGACTTGAAGGACGAGTTCGGCACGGTGGAGCACGTGTACGTGTGGCACGCGCTGTGCGGGTACTGGGGCGGGTTGAGGCCCCGGGCGCAGGGGCTGCCGGTCGAGGCCAGGGTGACAGCTCCGAAGCTGTCGCCCGGCCTCGAGAGGACGATGGAGGACCTGGCGGTCGACAAGATCGTCGACAACGGCGTCGGGCTGGTGCGTCCGGAGCGCGCCGGGGAGATGTACGAGGGGCTGCATTCCCATCTGCAGTCGGCTGGCATAGATGGGGTCAAGGTGGACGTCATTCATGTAAGTTTCAAAGAAATTTTATTTTGACCCCATCAAAAAAAAAAATTAGAATATTTTTTATCTAATCTATAATATTTTAGAATATTTTTGTGAAATTTTATATTAGTTTGGATCACTAATTTGATATGTGATAACTTTCTTTGCAACCTTTGGAGGGAAATTGAAAGATGAACATCTAATTTTGGTTTTTCACTTTGGTCGTAGCTTTCCAAGAGTTAAATTGTGTTGTTAGGTGGAGCTTGGAATGATCTAGAGTGTGGGCTATGTGGGAGACATGCACACAATGCATGTAGCAAACAGCAAATGTGCTTACAAGTGCCTCTTGTTGTTTGTTCCATTCATTTCTTTTGTACACTAGCTCTGGAGATTTTAGAAGAACTGTTTAACAACAAATATATTATTGTTTTATATCGGCTAGAGAAAATCTATTCTTTAAGGGGTTAAAAATAACCAGTTAGGTTCATTTTGCTTATAAGTTTTTATTTTTTTTCAAGAATTTTTTGCTTATAAGTTATTTGGGAAAATTAGGATCAGGTCTCTTGAATATATTTTGATTTTTGACTAGATCCAAAAGACTTGTTGACACTTGCAAAGTAACATATGTTTTCGGGTTAGGTCCCCCGTTTTTTAAAAGAAAAAAGTACTACATTTGCATGAAAAAAGCCGAAATATAACAAACAAAGTAGTACTTTATAATACAAAAAAAATTGTTATAAATATACCGGTTTTATCAATAATGGTCGCATTTTTTCTTAAAAACGATGATCTATCAAGCAATCACATAGGTATTGCTAAATATTCACATCACTTTGCCATTCTCTGTTTTGGCTCTCAAAGTTCTTTCTGAGATAAATTGTCTCAAGGTTTGGTTTGGGTTTCAAATGTGCAAAATCACTCTTATTTCATTAAGAATGCCAGTCATAATTAGATAGAAAGATGGATAGCAAACTAGTGGTTTGCTCCTTCATTCCCTTGAGCTTCTTTATATAGGGCCGACAAGCTTCCCGTGATCCGAAGGAGGAGGTTCCGATGAACCCTAGCTATCAATGCAGGTATGTTAAGATCCAAGCCAGATTAGTATCACTTCATCTAGCACAAAAGTTGCAGATCATACAATTGTTAGTATCATAACTTTCAACATGTTTAATCTATGTTTCACCGACAAGGATATGTTTCGACACGATAATGACAAGGTAACATGGACACAACACATATTCTGGTGTCGTACTGTATTTTGGAGTGTATGTAGTGTTTATTTGATAAGCGTACAACAAGACATGGACCAGATTTTTGGTATGGCCATGGTCGTAATCCTCTGTTTCAATAATTAAGTTTGAAACAGAGTAGCACTGTAGTTCCAAAAAGTAGGCTTGATATCTATGTTGTACGGACACGGATACAACACGACACGGTAAGGACATGACCAACCTAGCATAATATCTCGTCTCGGCCTCATGGTCCAGGTACTGGAGATGCTGGGTGAGGAATACGGAGGAAGGGTGGAGCTTGCCAAGGCCTACTACAAAGGTCTCACCGAATCAGTTGTGAAGCACTTCAACGGAAACGGAGTCATCGCGAGCATGCAACACTGCAACGACTTCATGCTCCTCGGCACCGAGGCCATCGCGCTCGGCCGTGTCGGTACGCAACCATTCCCTCCCTCTCTTTGTAATACTTTTTGCAAGCTATTGATCGTTAGAAACTGGATCCCTGATGATTTGATCGAAACAACCATGAACACGCGCAGGGGACGATTTCTGGTGCACCGACCCGTACGGGGATCCGACCGGCACGTTCTGGCTGCAGGGGTGCCACATGGTGCACTGCGCCTACAACAGCCTCTGGATGGGCAACTTCATCCGTCCGGACTGGGACATGTTCCAGTCGACGCACCCGTGCGCGTCCTTCCACGCCTCGTCGAGGGCCATCTCGGGCGGTCCGGTCTACGTGAGCGACTCGGTCGGGAAGCACGACTTTGAGCTCCTGAGGAGGCTGGCGCTGCCCGACGGCACGATCCTCCGCTGCGAGCACTACGCCCTCCCCACCAGGGACTGCCTCTTCGAGGACCCGTTGCATGATGGCAGGACCGTGCTCAAAATTTGGAACCTCAACAAGGTAAGACCAACTTGGATCCGGCTCTAAACCGACCAGATCTGTCCGGCTCCTACTCGACCTAGAACTGGTCAACACAGGGTCCGCGCAGACCCGAAACACACCTTAAGAGATTTGGTGTCGGTTTTGTCTTATTGGACACGTATCGGACAGTACGACACTCTAAAATAGATTAGTAGGTGTCGAAATATTTGTTGTCTCCAATTTATAAGTCTTTTTTTTTTGCTCACAGTTTACTGGAGTTCTTGGCGTCTTCAACTGCCAAGGAGGAGGGTGGTGCCCTCGGGAGCGACGGAACAAGTGCTACTCGGAGTACTCGCGGATCCTCTCGACAAAGGCGAAACCGACCGACATCGAATGGACGAGCGGCACGAAAGCAGTCCCGGGGGCCGAGAAGACTGGCCTCTTCGCGACCTACCTGTGCCGGGAACGAAAGCTGGTCCTGCTGAAGCCGGAGGAGGAGATAGACGTCACTCTGGGCCCGTTCGACTACGAGCTTATCGTCGTGTCCCCGGTGATCGCCCTGTCGTCGAAAGAGCTCATCGTCAATTTCGCTCCGGTCGGGCTGGCGAACATGCTCAACTGCGGCGGCGCGGTCGAGTCGCTTGAGGTGAAGGACGAGCCCGGGGAGAAGATGGTTACGATGTCGGTGAAGGGAGGAGGTGAGCTGAAGGCCTTCTCGTCCCTGAAGCCGGCGGCCTGCCGCGTCGGCGGAGCAGAGGTGAGCTTTGCGTACGAGGAAGGGGTGGTCGGCGTTGAAGTTCCGTGGTCTGGGTCGTCCTCTGTTGTCGAGTATCTGTATTGAGGAGATGGTGGCGCTGGCTGGCAAGTGATCATTATTTTGCTCTTTTATACACTAACGAGCACTTTTTTTTTTTTTTTTTTTTTTAAGTTAATTCGCAAAATGGTGTTTGAGAAATGTCGTGGTATCCATTTTGGTTTGGTGATTGAACTTTTTTTTTTGTAGTTAATTTGATATCCAAGTTTTACATTTTAGTTTAAAGAGTGTCTGGACTAGATTTCGTTGGTACTTTTGCATGTTAAAAATGACCATGTGATGGCCATGTGTCTTATCTTTAGGGTTATTTTTATCATGACGAGCCGATACGCCAGCTATGATTGATTGTAGAGCCGCTATTTTGTACCCGACAAAAGTTATTTGTTTATGTAAAAAAAAATCGAACACCACCATTTTTCTGAAAATGGTAGTCCAAACATAAAATTTTGACAAAACAACCATAAAAAATAAGACACTAACCATCATATGTTAATTTTTATCCCAAAACACAAATAAAATCTAGTTCAGACACTCATTAAAACAAAATGTAAAACTTAGGTACCAAATTAACCAAAAAAAAAATCATAATCAAAACGGCAACCAGTACATTCCTCGTACACCGGTTGGATAATTAATTCTCTGTTTTCACCCACCAAAATTAGGGTAGGGATTTCTTTCCAATTAATTCTCCAAACTATTACTCCAAAAGTCCAAACAATTCCTCTTTATATGATAGCTGACATGACATGTTAAATAACATTATGTAACATCTAACATGGAGTTGACATGGCAAATTTTAACTAAAAAAATTAATCATCCAATTTTTTAATTTTAATTTTAAAATTTGTCATATTAGCTGCCACATTAATCATCACGTCAACCTCTTCATAAGGATAAATGGTTTGAAAAAAAAGCTTTGGAGGGATAAATAGCATTATGAAAGATTGTTATATGTGAAACTAGTGTAAATGTTCACCAAGCCACTCATATCCTGATAGAATTACGTATATACAAAGACTAATGGAGGATGAACATACATGCTAATATAGCAATGGAAATACTTTAATCACATCTATATTATTGCTTTCTCTATATAAGTCTATTTTTATGTTTAAGTCGGTAGAAAGTTAGAAATTTATATATTTCTAGAAATCCAATTTATATAAAAAAAATATTCTTAAGATTGAAATATAAAATACGGTATTTTTGAAAATGTATAAATAATGTAAGAGTATGATATTATCGATTTACTTCAGGTTGAATTTATATATATATATATTTTTTTTTATAAACAAATCATGTTGTAGTGTTTAAGACATCTATTATTAACCAAGAGACATAAGTCTGAGATTCATGGATTATTTTATGTTTTTTTTTTTAAATTATCTTTGTTTGGATTAGCTAGGTCCGAACCGATGCGCTAGACATGACCTGTTGGATCCGAATCGACTATATCAAACCATATTCGACTTGGTTGATGCCATCTTGATCCGATATAGATACGATTCGATCGGACCTGAAATGATCGGACCTAACTAGATCCACTCAGACCCAGCCCCCTACATATAACCCAACTAACACTGGCCCGAACCCAATTGGGATTCGAACCAAGTTCAAACTTGATGGATCGGACCCGATAACACAAACATGACCAAACACTGTTTATTCACACACAAAAATTGAAAAGCCAACATTTTCGAAGGGAATAGATTTTCTCCGAATGTAGAAAAATAGAATTCTCGGAAATTAGATATGCCAAGGTTTTTTTTTTTTAAAAAAAAACCAAACATAGTCATGATTTACCCAGCCGTTTACTTTTGAAAATATATATAAAAAATACCTTCTATTAAGTGCACCCTAAATATCATATTGAGGGAATACTACTCTCATGATGAGAGAGATTTTGTTAGGCATCTAAAAAAAACAAAGATGAGAGAGATTTTGTTAAGAGTAATATACAATTAAATATGAACAATCGTATTTTTTGCATTATGTAATACTTTAATAGGCTATTTAGTTTAAGTTTTTTATTTTACACTTAAATACCTTGAGCTATCATACTTCTGTTATTAAAAATTAACTGTAAGTATCAAAAGAAGATTTTTTTTTACCCCTATATTCAAATTGTAGTTTTTATAATTTCTTTCCTTTTTTTCAAATCCTACCCTAAATCCATATGATGGAAATTCTAACATTTAATTCTAATTGTAATATCATCAAATGAAATCCTAAGGTTCTAATCCTCATTGTAATATCATGTAACAAATTTTTAATTTTCTAATTATAAGCCTACCTTTTATTAATTAATGAAATATTTAATTTTACTTATCCTACCCCTAATTTATCTTCTTCCCCAAAGGAACCTAAAACCTATATATGCCTCCCCCCCCCCCAACCACGCAACCCCACCTCTTGCTGCAACAACAACACCTCCCCTTCCTCCCTCCTCCCTCTTATCCTCTTTGTGTCGCTAGCAGTGTCGTTGCCAGCCTGTAGTTGCTCCTCGCGTGTCTTATAGAGACAGTCGAGGTTAACCGCAGGCCTTGCCTATGACGGAGATGTTCGCCATGGACAAAAGTTACGCTGAACTTTCTATTACGAAATTTTGAAGTTTTTTATAAGATACAAAGAATCCTATACAAGAATATCTAAGTACAAGTAAGAAAAGAAACAAAAGATTCTGGAAAAATAGTACTTGTGGAGATCTGATATGCGGTCGATCACTTTACTCCTTAGACCACCTGAAAATGAGCGTGAAAAACTTGCTAAGTCTCAAACACTAGAGAATTTGGCAGCAAGAAGGCTCTAGCACAAGATAAATGCTTTTCGATCATTTCGGATGGCACTAATCCCACGATATTTATAGTTGTTTAACACTGGAACGGTTAGATTAAGACTCTGCGCAGAAAATAGGCAATATCCACCATGTTTGTCACGCCCCAATCTCCCGCAAGCTCGATAGTCCCCGCTGAACGTGAATCACCACGTTTACAGCTCTCCCGCAGGACCATCGTTCTCATCGGGACGTGATGCCGTACGAGCCTGGAGTTGCGCTCGTATAAGGCGATGTTGTCAAACACCAAATGTTATCATTGAAACAACCAAGTTGCAGCGGAAGTCAAGTATTGTGTACCAAGCACACAATCAGAGTAATACGCAGCGAAGCTCACGATAGGGTCAAATGAAATGCCTCATCGAAGACAAGGCACGAAGGCGATGCCACGAATGCGATGAAATACTCTTGCTCTTTTCTCTAGCCCACAAAGGTACTTACAGTTCATACATCATGTCTCGTATATCCAAGCAGCGCCACTACGCCTGCGTACCTGAAATATTGCCCACAAACGTGGGTCAGTACACAACCGTACTGGTGAGCGGGGTAATCCACTCGCCTAAGCTGACACTAAGTAAAATAGTGAATGCAAACAGTTATATGGTGATCTTTCTAGTTGAATCCTAGATTCATTTCATGGCATAGGGATGACATGTTAAGGAAAGCTGTAAAGCAGTTTAAGCATGCAAGCACTCAACTCAAACCAAACGACAAGCAAATATATAAGCAACTCGAGGGAAACTAGCATGCAAACCGTCATGCTCAAGTCCAAGCAACACGATAACATGTCGAACCATCAACCAAGCCTCAATATCCATCCTCAACCAACACTTACAATCCAAATCTTAAAGTGCACACTCTTGCCGAGGCAAGGTGGCCGCGCCTACACGAAAGCCAAACCAACAAAAGAAAAGCAAGCCAACACTATACTATATGAAGTCACTGGCTAAAAGCCATAAAGGACATTGATCGGACCAAGATCAATAGGGCAGTCCTACCCGATCCAGGGTTGGGCAGCTACTCCCGCCTGGTGGTATCGGACTACCAGCACTGCGCCCAATCGCGCGATGCCCATTGTTTCCTCCATGGTGGAACGGTCCCGGTGCCCCGGTGCCTCATCCCGTTCCAGGAAACCAAACCCTGTGCCACACAGGTTGTCCGTGACAATGCAGACACAGTAGGTATGACGAGAGGATCGAAACATTCTCGCCCCACCAAGCGATCCTAGACTCGTTCCATGAATTATCCAACCAAAACATCCATAATCATTCTTCCAACATAAAGCCCAAGGCACCATTCACAAGTTATTTCCATAGGCACAATGCCTCTTCTCAACACAGTGTTTCCAATGGTGCAACACCCTTCTCAAACTATCCCATGGCACAATGCCCCAAAAGAGGCATAATGCCCCAAAAGAGGCACAATGCCCGCGCCGATGCAGTTGTTCGGTTTCGAACCACAACTGCTCGCTTTGCAAGACAAAGCGACCAAGTGATACCCGTGCACGGATGCACGCTCGCTCGCCCAAATCCTAATGTTCCCATTGCCTCGATGTATCATTCCAACTGTCCAAGCATAATCCCAATTATCCAACCAACTGCCTCAAGTGTAATATTCTGACTCTAGCTCCAACTATCCAACGCACAAACCAAATCAAGTGTCACGACCCGCACCCGAAAATCGGGCATGAGTCGTGGGTACGTCCAGCCTACGCCGCAGCATCGGCGGTAGAACGCTGTCTAGGTCAACTATCTAGATAATAATCTCACACAAAAATTGGGCATGACCTCTCCAAAAGGAGGGCAACCACACAAACAATATATATATATCTGCCGAGATCTCAACTCCAAACGGAGGAGCAATATCATAAAGATAACCACAAGTACTCAATCACGAATCTAAGCACGATAGATAACAAAGAAGACTAACAACTATAAAGTCTAACCACCAACTACTACTACAACAACCACAACATCAATAATAATAATAATACAACAATACATCATCCAAAATAATATACAAACAAGGTCTCAATCCAAAACCGGAGACAAATCCGGTGCTAAAGCTAATAAAAACAACAACAAGATCCTAGTGATCCCGGCTACCAACCCGGAAATCACCTCTAAACTAGAGGGTCCCTGTCTGCACCATCGACAGGCTCAGGTCCATAAAACGTCGGACACCAATCCTCCGGATACTCTGAAAAATATGTCCAGTCAGGACTGGAGCAAGTACATCTCTAACAGCAGTTCCATTTAAATGATAAAAACTATAAAACAGATATAGCAAGTAGCAAGAAAAATGGAGCAAGTATGAACAAGAAAATATGTAAATCACTGGTGCATAAAGGTAAAGATGCATGGGTATCAGAGCAAGATAGTAATAACTGCAGATACAGGAAATCTAAGCTAAAATCAAGTCCGTGCACATGAACGTGTAGTGAGTCCAGCATGGAAAACATGTAGTGAGTCAAGTCCAGAAACATGTAAGTGAGACAAGTCAAGAAATGCATGAGAGTCCAGACTATAAAGAATGAACTCGGTGTCTTTGAAATACTTGTTTCGACATGTAAACGGCTAGGGGTAAGTACGGCTCACCGCGCACTGGGTGCACGGCTGCTATCATTCCAGATTAGACCAGAGGGAGTGATTCCTGATGATGCCAGATAGGAATGTTTATATGTCTACTCGAGTATTTCCCCGCCCCGACTAATACAAGTGGATCCAAGACCCGACACGCAAATCAAGATGAGTCCAGCCTGTACATGAATGATGCCTGTAGTGATGCCTGTAGGTGATGCCAGTAGTGATTCCAGAATAGAGGCCAGAAACATGAAATGTACGTGTCGCAAGTAAATGAATCCAGAAATATCAATCAGTGTCCCGTGTTGTGCCAGAATAATCAGATGATACTATACTAGAAGCTGAATCATAATAATCATCAAATAATGAAAACTATCAGAGAATGTACTCGCCTGACGTCCTGAGCAACTGGCGATCCGAACCGGTGTCGCAAGGACCTAATACGAAAAGCAAGGTTAAACAGGGTTCTAATGAGTTAAACAGATATAAAATAACTAAAAATAGGCTTCTAGGGTCGTTCTAGGTCAAACGGATCAAACCGGTGAAATCTGGGTCAAAAAGTCAACTCTTTGTCCAAAAAGTCAACTCTGGGTCAAAACTAGGTCAAAAGTTGACTTTGGCGGTCAACCGAGTCAACTACGGTCAAGTCTGGGTCAAACTAGGGTGCTCCTGAAATTCTAGGTCAAACCGAGCTCATTAAGCTAGAAAACTCTCAAACTCGCCTCCTTGAGATACCGGGATACCCTCGGTATCCGATACCTCAACCTAGGCTACGCACCCCGCCTAAACCCGCTAAAACCTATGCTAGCACACGTAATTATATACATATAAACATATAAAAATCACTCCAATACTATTCCTAGGCTATTGCTCAAAAACCCCGCTCGAAACTCAATACCTTGGTTATCTTAAGGTATTGAAATACCTTGGTATCTCAAGATATTGAGGTTTCGCTCTAAAACCCCTCTAACTAGCTATCTAGCTATTGAATATATACCTAGTTATTAATCTAGGCTAGATAATATATATATCTATCATATTTATATATATCTAAGCATATATGCACCTATGTATATATTTATCCACACACATTTACCCGATTACCCATATATACCTTACCCAACTCAAAATGCATATATATATACCTATCTAGATATCTATAGATATAGATATAACTATATGTATATAGATATCTATGCACTTAGGTAGATATATACCTAATACCTAGCTATCTATCTATCAATATCTATCTATCCATCTATCTAATTATCCATAACTCATCTTACCTATTTATCCAACTACCTATCTATCTCTCTAATCTATTTAACTACTTAGCTATCTATCTAATAAACTAACTATCTATCTATCCATAGATATATCTAACTATCTATGTATATAATCTATAATACTAACTAGCTATCTACTTATCTAACTATCTAACTAATTACCTAACCATCTATCTATTATATTATCTATCTAACTATCAACCTATGCTAGCACTCTACCTATTCCTAACCCTCACTAGTACTCTACTGCTACTGCTCCCTGCTCAAAATGCTGCTGCTGCACGCTGTGCTTCGCATTGTTGCTGCTGGCTGCTCCTACAAGTGCTGCTGCTGCTGCTCCTACAAGTGCTGCTGCTGCTGCTCCTTCTGGAGCTGCTGCTGCTGCTCTCCTAGCAGCAGCTAGCTGCTGCTGCTGCAGCTGAACTGCTGCTGCTGCAGTTCAGTTTTACCCCCCCCCCCCCCATCTCACACACACACCTACATATATATATATACATATATATATATACATACATATATATCTATATATCTATAACTAGATATCTATATATATATACACTCATCTACACACTCTAACACACACACTAACACACTCACACACTAATACACACACACATTCACAACACTAACAACACACACACACATAAATATATATACATATCTACATATATATATACACTCAAAATATATATATACACACACTCTAAACTATATATATATCTACACACACTCTCAACTATATATATATACATACACCTATATATATATATACATACACACACAAGCACACTTACACATATACATATATATATATACACATAGACATATACATATACAAATACATAAATATAAATACACACATATATATATAAATATATATACATAAACACACATACATATATATAAATATATATATATAGAGACACACACAAAAATATATATATATATCAAGACACAATACACAAATACAACACAACACTCTCACAACACGCCCCACTCACGCCCAACGACCCCGACACGCACCAACACCCTAAAATATACAAAATATAGCCCGAAAACTCTAGCACACACTCTCCGATACTAACCCAACGCGCGCACAAAGCCGAAACAAGGAAACCAAGTCGAAATGGCCGTTCGGTCATTTCGACGAACACGTGGTGCGCGGCTCGGAAAACCTCCTGAAACGCACACCAAACGAACTCGGAATCGGCCCAAAATTTACCCACGTGCTCTACACGATGCCTAGATCCTAGAAAATGCGCTCCCGCGTCGATTCTAGGCCCGTGGCGGAAACGCACACGCACTTAGAATCGGCGACGACGAAAAGCCCCAATTTCGCCCGAAACGCCCGTTTCTCCGCGACGCGGCTTCCCGTGTCCAAACGGAGACACGCACTCACCCTCTAGACACCCGACAATGTCTACCTAGGTCCATCTAACCTAGGGCATCACCCAAAATTGGGCCAAATTCGGATTCCACCCGAATTCGACACAAAACCTAATGTCAAAGTCTCTAAACTCACCCAAACTAGTTCCAACTTCCTCCTACGGGTAGGGTTAGGGTCTAGGAGGGTTCTACAACACTAATTACACTACACAAAAATAATTAGGAAGGGAAAAGTTAGGTTTTACCTCTTGGGAGTTGGAATCCCAAGGCCAAAGTCCCAAATTCCCTCCAAATCAACTCCCTCAAGCTCCAAGCTTCCAAATCTAACTCCCACACTAGATCTAGGCCCCTCACACCTAGGTTAGAGAAAATGTAAGGTTAGGGTTAGCTTAAGGAAGAAGGAATGAAGAAGAAAGAAGAAAAATGGAAGAAAACTCACTTGGAGAAGGAAGGAAGAAGAAAGGAGAAGTGGAGAAGAAGAAGGAATGAAGAAGAAGAAGTAAATGAAGAAGTAGAACACAAAGGGGGGGGGAAGAGGGCTGCTACTTGCTGTGATCGGGTGTGGGGGGGTAGGTAGGGGCCGGCCATGGGAATTAAAAGGAGATTTACAACTTTCCAAATTCCCAAAACGCCCCTATTCACTCGGTTTTGGGTTCCGGGTCTCCAAATGCACTCAAACTAGTTCCAAATCTCACCAACTAACCTCCTAAAAATAAAATAATAATTCTAAGCCCCAAAATAATTCTCACAAGGGTGTGGGCTGGGTCGGACATGGGTCCACTAGGGTCTGACATGGGTCCAGGCTAGCCAAAATCCTAAAACAATCAAAATAAAAATAATAAAAAATAATGCAATCATTAATTAAATATAAATACAATTAATTATAAATAATACACAATTAACCAAATTAAAAAAAAAAAAAAATACCCGGCTCTGGAAATGGGGTGGTGACAAGCCTATCCTCCTTAGAAAATTTCGTCCTCGAAATTTAAAGTCAATCACACTCCTCTAGGTCAAACCCCCAACAATCACAGTCAAGAAATTCTACCTAAACAACACACAAGATCAGGGTCCTACTGGTCGTGTTATTACAGTCTCAATCGGGGTCACTACACTATCTACCACAGCACAAGGAAAAAAGTCTAACAGGTACTAATGAAGCACACCACAGGAATGGAAAAGGACAGGAAGAAGAAGCAAGAGACAGACCTGCTAACCCGACATCCGTAGCATCGGCCTCCTCGACCGTCAACGCATAAGCCCTGCCCTGCTGGGGTGTATCCCTCTGCTGGTGCGGGGCATGATGCTGTGCCACAGATGGCCTAGCTCCAACTCTCTGATCCTGTGCTCCACCCAATGGAGGTGCAGTGGAGCAATCTCGCATCTGGTGAGCAGCGGATCCACAGAACAAACACACCTTCAGCCTCCTCCTACAAACATCCCAAGTGTGTCCTGCCTTCCTGCAGTAGGCACAAGTGGGCACCCTCTGATCCTGACCCTGTTGTGCTGCCTTCTGCACATAGGGACGCTTAGCTGGTCCCGCACTACCACTGGCACTGCCTGAATCATCCCTGCCTCTCTTGGACTTGAGCTCCAAGTCATCCTCTGCTCTCTGAGCATCTCCTACTATCTGCTCAAAAGTTGCCTCGCGGTCGCTCCTGGTCAAAGACTTGACCGCCATAACCAAGCCCTTGCGAAACTTCCTCGCCTTGGCTGCCTCACTCAAGCCATCCACAAATCTGCCCAGACGGCAGAACTCTGCTGCGTACTCGTCCACTGTCATGCTCCCTTGGACGAGTGCCTCAAACTGGCTCTCCAAAGCACTGAGCGCCACATCTGGGAAGAACTTTTCCTTAAAAAGCCTCTTGAAAGCCTCCCAAGTAAGCCCTGGCGCTGCGATCCTCGTATCTGTGCGATACCACGTCAAGGCAAGGTCGAACATCTGACTGCCCGCTGCCTCTATCTGCATGCTGTCTGGAATCTGCACCAGCCTGAAGATCCCCTCAATCTGCTCTATCCAGTCATCCGCGTACAGGATCCCTTCTGTACCACGGAACTCCTTGGGCCGCATCCTCTGGAAGTCAATGATACTGCCCGGCCTCGGGAGCTGAATCTGATCTGCCTGTGGCTGAATCTGTGCCACCCTATCCACTGCCGTCATGGCCACCTGGTGGGCGTTCTCAATGCCCAATCTCATCACATCCACCTGACGGTGCTGCGCGTCCATCATCTCCCTGAAGAACGCAAACAACTGCACGGCATCTACTGGAGCAGGAAGTGGTGGAGGAACCACCGGAACGACTGGGGTAGTCCTCGGATCGATAAGTGGAGAAGGATCCCCGAGAGAAACAGAGGCTCCCTCAACCGCAGGAGTGGTGAGTGGAGCGGTAGCAGCTGCCTGAATACGAGCTGGACGAGAGGTAGCAGACCTCTCCGAGGCAACTGCTGGAACGGTACGATGGGATCGTGTCTTCGGAGGCATCCTGAACACAGATCAAAAGAAGTCAATACGGCGCAAGATACGATATCATCAAGAAAGGACAGTAATATTTCAAAAGAAGCAATTTCAGAATAATTAGATTGGAATTGTTCCTAGTCGTGATTGAGTACACACTCATCCTAGATCCTAGATCCTATAGCAGGCTCGCAGCAGTACAACTAAGTTGTTGTACCACCACGACATCGCACTAATTGCGAATCGAGACCTGCATGGGGCCGCCACCAAAAACGTGTCACGACCCGCACCCGAAAATCGGGCATGAGTCGTGGGTACGTCCAGCCTACGCCGCAGCATCGGCGGTAGAACGCTGTCTAGGTCAACTATCTAGATAATAATCTCACACAAAAATCGGGCATGACCTCTCCAAAAGGAGGGCAACCACACAAACAATATATATATATCTGCCGAGATCTCAACTCCAAACGGAGGAGCAATATCATAAAGATAACCACAAGTACTCAATCACGAATCTAAGCACGATAGATAACAAAGAAGACTAACAACTATAAAGTCTAACCACCAACTACTACTACAACAACCACAACATCAATAATAATAATAATACAACAATACATCATCCAAAATAATATACAAACAAGGTCTCAATCCAAAACCGGAGACAAATCCGGTGCTAAAGCTAATAAAAACAACAACAAGATCCTAGTGATCCCGGCTACCAACCCGGAAATCACCTCTAAACTAGAGGGTCCCTGTCTGCACCATCGACAGGCTCAGGTCCATAAAACGTCGGACACCAATCCTCCGGATACTCTGAAAAATATGTCCAGTCAGGACTGGAGCAAGTACATCTCTAACAGCAGTTCCATTTAAATGATAAAAACTATAAAACAGATATAGCAAGTAGCAAGAAAAATGGAGCAAGTATGAACAAGAAAATATGTAAATCACTGGTGCATAAAGGTAAAGATGCATGGGTATCAGAGCAAGATAGTAATAACTGCAGATACAGGAAATCTAAGCTAAAATCAAGTCCGTGCACATGAACGTGTAGTGAGTCCAGCATGGAAAACATGTAGTGAGTCAAGTCCAGAAACATGTAAGTGAGACAAGTCAAGAAATGCATGAGAGTCCAGACTATAAAGAATGAACTCGGTGTCTTTGAAATACTTGTTTCGACATGTAAACGGCTAGGGGTAAGTACGGCTCACCGCGCACTGGGTGCACGGCTGCTATCATTCCAGATTAGACCAGAGGGAGTGATTCCTGATGATGCCAGATAGGAATGTTTACATGTCTACTCGAGTATTTCCCCGCCCCGACTAATACAAGTGGATCCAAGACCCGACACGCAAATCAAGATGAGTCCAGCCTGTACATGAATGATGCCTGTAGTGATGCCTGTAGGTGATGCCAGTAGTGATTCCAGAATAGAGGCCAGAAACATGAAATGTACGTGTCGCAAGTAAATGAATCCAGAAATATCAATCAGTGTCCCGTGTTGTGCCAGAATAATCAGATGATACTATACTAGAAGCTGAATCATAATAATCATCAAATAATGAAAACTATCAGAGAATGTACTCGCCTGACGTCCTGAGCAACTGGCGATCCGAACCGGTGTCGCAAGGACCTAATACGAAAAGCAAGGTTAAACAGGGTTCTAATGAGTTAAACAGATATAAAATAACTAAAAATAGGCTTCTAGGGTCGTTCTAGGTCAAACGGATCAAACCGGTGAAATCTGGGTCAAAAAGTCAACTCTTTGTCCAAAAAGTCAACTCTGGGTCAAAACTAGGTCAAAAGTTGACTTTGGCGGTCAACCGAGTCAACTACGGTCAAGTCTGGGTCAAACTAGGGTGCTCCTGAAATTCTAGGTCAAACCGAGCTCATTAAGCTAGAAAACTCTCAAACTCGCCTCCTTGAGATACCGGGATACCCTCGGTATCCGATACCTCAACCTAGGCTACGCACCCCGCCTAAACCCGCTAAAACCTATGCTAGCACACGTAATTATATACATATAAACATATAAAAATCACTCCAATACTATTCCTAGGCTATTGCTCAAAAACCCCGCTCGAAACTCAATACCTTGGTTATCTTAAGGTATTGAAATACCTTGGTATCTCAAGATATTGAGGTTTCGCTCTAAAACCCCTCTAACTAGCTATCTAGCTATTGAATATATACCTAGTTATTAATCTAGGCTAGATAATATATATATCTATCATATTTATATATATCTAAGCATATATGCACCTATGTATATATTTATCCACACACATTTACCCGATTACCCATATATACCTTACCCAACTCAAAATGCATATATATATACCTATCTAGATATCTATAGATATAGATATAACTATATGTATATAGATATCTATGCACTTAGGTAGATATATACCTAATACCTAGCTATCTATCTATCAATATCTATCTATCCATCTATCTAATTATCCATAACTCATCTTACCTATTTATCCAACTACCTATCTATCTCTCTAATCTATTTAACTACTTAGCTATCTATCTAATAAACTAACTATCTATCTATCCATAGATATATCTAACTATCTATGTATATAATCTATAATACTAACTAGCTATCTACTTATCTAACTATCTAACTAATTACCTAACCATCTATCTATTATATTATCTATCTAACTATCAACCTATGCTAGCACTCTACCTATTCCTAACCCTCACTAGTACTCTACTGCTACTGCTCCCTGCTCAAAATGCTGCTGCTGCACGCTGTGCTTCGCATTGCTGCTGCTGGCTGCTCCTACAAGTGCTGCTGCTGCTGCTCCTACAAGTGCTGCTGCTGCTGCTCCTTCTGGAGCTGCTGCTGCTCTCCTAGCAGCAGCTAGCTGCTGCTGCTGCAGCTGAACTACTGCTGCTGCAGTTCAGTTTTACCCCCCCCCCCCATCTCACACACACACCTACATATATATATATACATATATATATATACATACATATATATCTATATATCTATAACTAGATATCTATATATATATACACTCATCTACACACTCTAACACACACACTAACACACTCACACACTAATACACACACACATTCACAACACTAACAACACACACACACATAAATATATATACATATCTACATATATATATACACTCAAAATATATATATACACACACTCTAAACTATATATATATCTACACACACTCTCAACTATATATATATACATACACCTATATATATATATACATACACACACAAGCACACTTACACATATACATATATATATATACACATAGACATATACATATACAAATACATAAATATAAATACACACATATATATATAAATATATATACATAAACACACATACATATATATAAATATATATATATAGAGACACACACAAAAATATATATATATATCAAGACACAATACACAAATACAACACAACACTCTCACAACACGCCCCACTCACGCCCAACGACCCCGACACGCACCAACACCCTAAAATATACAAAATATAGCCCGAAAACTCTAGCACACACTCTCCGATACTAACCCAACGCGCGCACAAAGCCGAAACGAGGAAACCAAGTCGAAATGGCCGTTCGGTCATTTCGACGAACACGTGGTGCGCGGCTCGGAAAACCTCCTGAAACGCACACCAAACGAACTCGGAATCGGCCCAAAATTTACTCACGCGCTCTACACGATGCCTAGATCCTAGAAAATGCGCTCCCGCGTCGATTCTAGGCCCGTGGCGGAAACGCACACGCACTTAGAATCGGCGACGACGAAAAGCCCCAATTTCGCCCGAAACGCCCGTTTCTCCGCGACGCGGCTTCCCGTGTCCAAACGGAGACACGCACTCACCCTCTAGACACCCGACAACGTCTACCTAGGTCCATCTAACCTAGGGCATCACCCAAAATTGGGCCAAATTCGGATTCCACCCGAATTCGACACAAAACCTAATGTCAAAGTCTCTAAACTCACCCAAACTAGTTCCAACTTCCTCCTACGGGTAGGGTTAGGGTCTAGGAGGGTTCTACAACACTAATTACACTACACAAAAATAATTAGGAAGGGGAAAGTTAGGTTTTACCTCTTGGGAGTTGGAATCCCAAGGCCAAAGTCCCAAATTCCCTCCAAATCAACTCCCTCAAGCTCCAAGCTTCCAAATCTAACTCCCACACTAGATCTAGGCCCCTCACACCTAGGTTAGAGAAAATGTAAGGTTAGGGTTAGCTTAAGGAAGAAGGAATGAAGAAGAAAGAAGAAAAATGGAAGAAAACTCACTTGGAGAAGGAAGGAAGAAGAAAGGAGAAGTGGAGAAGAAGAAGGAATGAAGAAGAAGAAGTAAATGAAGAAGTAGAACACAAAGGGGGGGGGGGGAAGAGGGCTGCTACTTGCTGTGATCGGGTGTGGGGGGGTAGGTAGGGGCCGGCCATGGGAATTAAAAGGAGATTTACAACTTTCCAAATTCCCAAAACGCCCCTATTCACTCGGTTTTGGGTTCCGGGTCTCCAAATGCACTCAAACTAGTTCCAAATCTCACCAACTAACCTCCTAAAAATAAAATAATAATTCTAAGCCCCAAAATAATTCTCACAAGGGTGTGGGCTGGGTCGGACATGGGTCCACTAGGGTCTGACATGGGTCCAGGCTAGCCAAAATCCTAAAACAATCAAAATAAAAATAATAAAAAATAATGCAATCATTAATTAAATATAAATACAATTAATTATAAATAATACACAATTAACCAAATTAAAAATAAAAAAAAAAATACCCGGCTCTGGAAATGGGGTGGTGACATCAAGTCACAATCCTACCAAGCCAATGGCGTACACTCTATGCACGCCTCAGTGTAGTGATTTCCAATGTTTCAGCCCAAGTGTTCAAGCCTTTTACGTGTTTTCCATATTATTAGACATGAAGGAGTAGAGGAGAAGGGAAAGAGCCCACTCACAATGTTTGATCCCGTTAAGTATCATGTCCTGTCGATACGGCCAATCCCTTGAACCCGTGGTCCGATGCAAGCGCGATCTACTCAACTGGTATGACCGTGCGAGCAGGCCGTGCTCTACAAATCATCCGACCGATCGGACTAAGGAAGATGGCATTATCATTCCAACTCAGCTATCTCAGTACTGCTCTGAACGAACACCTGATTTCCATCGAACCCGCTAGCCATCTGCACATGAAACAACTCAATCAATACTTCTTCCCAAAATCTAACAGATCAAATGTAACCAGCATTTGTTTTATTCAATCCGACTCAGCGTAACGCACCGTGCGGTTGCGAGCGTTACATAATATACCACTTAGAATAAGGTTCGTCCACGAACCGTGCTGGTCCTCATTCCTATCACATGCCGTTTGTCCAATTCCATGGATCTGCTCTATGCAACTCACATATTCACGATTCTAACTCAACATCTCGCACTGCTGAATGCTCGTACAAATTCCATGAATTCCCACATCCTCCTTGCAGCTCAATACGAATTTCTCGTATCGCTTAGTTTTGGATCGATACACATATTTAAGGCATCCCTAAAATATATGCATTTCAGCCGAGCTTTGCGATAGTAAATTTGAACAAGTTACAAGGGTATCTTTATGTTCGAGGCATCCATTTGCTTTACTCTCAATTGAACCAATCATCATTTCTATTACAACATATTCGCTTGAGCACTATTCTCAAATATGATAATTTTCCACCGACTCAATCAGTTCGTGTTCTAACTCAATCAATCCAACTATTTCTGAATTCGCATTAGCCACATCTCCAAATATATCTCATGCACCGAACGATCAACTCAGCTGATACTACCCCAGCTAGGAGACTTACCCAAATATCAACTTTGCTCTCATCAGCTCAACCAAATACCTCTTCCTCAATCTCAATACCTCGCTGGGTGAACATCTATATTGAGGTTCGTGTGATCCACGAAGATCTTGCCGCCACGCCAAAGGGATAGTGTCGCCATGATTTCAACGTGGACACACTCGCCACAATTCCTAGGTTGCGCATGGAATAGTTCTTCGCGCTGCTTCCACTGCCTCGAAGCATAGGATATCACCTTTGCCTTCTGAATGAGCACGCTTCCCAGACGAAGTTTTGATGCATCTTGTAAATCTGAGGCACATCTGTCCCTTCCAGTATTCGCAAAGATTTGATTTGAACGAGCCGCCACATTCGTCCATTCATATAAATGCTATTCCCTTCCAGAGCACGATGAGTCAGAGGCGATGCCATCTACAAAAATCTGTGACTCTGAATCTCATCAGTTGACTTAGGCTACTTCCACCATCGCTCCGATCTTCCGGCTGCTTCTTCAGCTGAAGGCTATCCCAAGGATCTCTCAAATCCAACACTCAGTCAATAAGCCAAATCTCCAATACACATCTGCCCTCGACGCATTCCCAAATATGCCGCCTCAAGGGTCTTTCTATGGGTCTACCATATTCATATCCGATTCAGCGGGCAAGTCGCTAGGGTCAGCTGTCCCGAAGCTACGCTCGATAATTATAATCATCACGATGGACAGTTACTATGAACCATGCTATATCTCATCTGCAAATCCGAATCAAAATCCAACCATTCCATCCGAGCGAACTTTCGAATCTGAGAACTCATGCACTACCTCTGCTGATCTGTCAACCAATGCTGCTTAACCACCTAGAGTCTTGCTATCTATCCAAGCCACAATTCGAGAACTGTGCTCATTTGAAACCGTCTTCCATTAATCCGCCGTTATGCCCTGAATCCATCAAATTTTCCGAACTGCCATGTTCGTCTTCTCGTACTACCACTGCAATAATTTCCGAAACTCAAGACTTGCTCCAATTCTTATCCTTTTGCCGCATTCTACAATGCACGTCCAACTTGCTCAAACCGCATAGTGATTTGCTCCGACGTTGCTCCCACGTTTAGCTATCTTCAAAAGTCTGTCCGCCACAATCTTTACCTTCCGTTGTTGCCACAATCCGTCCACGTCTTCCGGAGAATTCGTTTTCCATTGTTGCACCATCTTGCCCAAAATTCCACTTCGCTAAACCTGAGTCGACTTCTCGAGCAGCAATATCCAAAATCCTTCCAGTCCGTTCAAGTCCATCGCATTGTCCCTCCAAACCAAGATCGTGTTTCATTGCTCAACCAACATCTCAAATGTGTTGCCCAAAATCGTAGTCCGTGCTCGCTATCCTTCAATTTACCAATCGCTTCACTCAAGCGTCTCCCAACTGTTCATTCTGATCTCGTCCACGTCTTAAGCTCAATGATACTTCCATTTGCATAAGTCCGTTCTCGATATACTCAACTCAATATTCACTTGCTCCATTTTCATTCTTCCCAACACAATCGACTTGCACCAACCAACATGTATTCTCAATATCCGAGTTCGTTCAGGCAATTTCCATTTGATGTCCAACCAAAACATTTTCTAATGCCTTGCTCACAATGTGGTATCCCATATACCACTCCGAATCGAGTCGCTACTCACATTACGATTTCCTTGCATGGATCCAAGATCCGTTCGAACCAACAAAATGTGTGATCATGCCATTCCCAACATTCAGTCTGACACAAAACTCAGCCAATGCATCATCCAATTCTTTCCATAAATCTTGCTAGGAAACTTGTGCTATGTTCCATTCTCAATGCTTCCAGCTATTCTCAAAGCCGTCTGCTACTTTCGCAACACGGGCAATCCCGTGCAACGATCTCTTCCAAGTAATCCAACCCAATACCTCATAGTTTCACACATTTGTTGTACGAGCAACTCGTGCCAACTATTCTGATTTTCCCAAGCCAAACTCAAACTTGCTCAACCGATGCGCCACAGCTGAAATTCCAACTTCTATCCAACACAATCGCTAAACGAGCAACTCATGCAAGGATTTATTCTCATCGAATGTTTCTACTCAAAACATGCCGCATAACCAAATCTTATCTGCCAACCAACTGATCCACTGATGCAATCAGAAACTCCCAGAACGACAAGCCAAGCCAAACCAATAACAGCTCTCAACTTGTTGCACAAATGCAACAACGCCACCCAACTTGCTGCACGAATGCAACAACGCCTAACGAGGCTAAGCGATCCTACGAAAACCAACCAAAGCAATACAACCAAGAACAACATGCAGCCACAACCAGCAATAATAGACTTATTGCATAAAATATCCAATGCGGCACCGAGTAGAGTCAAGAGCTAGACGACACGCGAAAGCTATTTAGAGTTTGTGATGAAGCGAAGGACCAAGTCCGAAGAAATGAACCAGGCGCTCTGATACCAATTTGTCACGCCCCAATCTCCCGCAAGCTCGATAGTCCCCGCTGAACGTGAATCACCACGTTTACAGCTCTCCGGCAGGACCATCGTTCTCATCGGGACGTGATGTCGTACGAGCCTGGAGTTGCGCTCGTACAAGGCGATGTTGTCAAACACCAAATATTATCATTAAAACAAACAAGTTGCAGCGAAAGTCAAGTATTGTGTACCAAGCACACAATCAGAGTAATACGCAGCGAAGCTCACGATAGGGTCAAATGAAATGCCTCATCGAAGACAAGGCACGAAGGCGATGAAATACTCTTGCTCTTTTCTCTAGCCCACAAAGGTACTTACAGTTCATACATCATGTCTCGTATATCCAAGCAGCGCCACTACGCCTGCGTACCTGAAATATTGCCCACAAAAGTGGGTCAGTACACAACCGTACTGGTGAGCGGGGTAACCCACTCTCCTAAGCCGACACTAAGTAAAATAGTGAATGCAAACAGTTATATTGTGATCTTTCTAGTTGAATCCTAGATTCATTTCATGGCATAGGGATGACATGTTAAGAAAAGCTGTAAAGCAGTTTAAGCATGCAAGCACTCAACTCAAACCAAACGACAAGCAAATATATAAGCAACTCGAGGGAAACTAGCATGCAAACCGTCCTGCTCAAGTCCAAGCAATACGATAATATGTCGAACCATCAACCAAGCCTCAATATTCATCCTCAACCAACACTTACAATCCAAATCTCACAGTACACAATCTTGCCGAGGCAAGGTGGCCGCGCCTACACGAAAGCCAAACCAACAAAAGAAAAGCAAGCCAACACTATACTATATGAAGTCACTGGCTAAAAGCTATAAAGGACATTGATCGGACCAAGATCAATAGGGCAGTCCTACCCGATCCAGGGTTGGGCAGCTACTCCCGCCTGGTGGTATCGGACTACCATCACTGCGCCCAATCGTGCGATGCCCATTGTTTCCTCCATGGTGGAACGGTCCCGGTGCCCCGGTGCCTCATCCCGTTCCAGGAAACCAAACCCTGTGCCACACAGGTTGTCCGTGACAATGCAGACACAGTAGGTATGACGAGAGGATCGAAACATTCTCGCCCCACCAAGCGATCCTAGACTCGTTCCATGAATTATCCAACCAAAACATCCATAACCATTCTTCCAACATATAGCCCAAGGCACCATTCACAAGTTATTCCCATAGGCACAATGTCTCTTCTCAACACAGTGTTTCCAATGGTGCAACACCCTTCTCAAACTATCCCATGGCACAATGCCCCAAAAGAGGCACAATGCCAGCGCCGATGCAGTTATTCGATTTCGAACCACAACTGCTCGCTTTGCAAGACAAAGCGACCAAGTGATACCCGTGCACGGATGCACGCTCGCTCGCCCAAATCCCAATGTTCCCATTGCCTCGATGTATCATTCCAACTGTCCAAGCATAATCCCAATTATCCAACCAACTGCCTCAAGTGTAATATTCTGACTCTAGCTCCAACTATCCAACGCACAAACCAAATCAAGCCACAATCCTACCAAGCCAATGGCGTACACTCTATGCACGCCTCAGTGTAGTAATTTCTAATGTTTCAGCCCAAGTGTTCAAGCCTTTTACGTGTTTTCCATATTATTAGGCATGAAGGAGTAGAGGAGAAGGGAAAGAGCCCACTCACAATGTTTGATCCCGTTAAGCATCCTGTCTTGCCGATACGGCTAATCCTTTGAACCCGTGGTCCGATGCAAGCGCGATCTACTCAACTGGTATGACCGTGCGAGCAGGCCGTGCTCTACAAATCATCTGACCGATCGGACTAAGGATGATGGCATTATCATTCCAACTCAGCTATCTCAGTACTGCTCTGAACGAACACCTGATTTCCATTGAACCCGCTAGCCATCTGCACATGAAACAACTCAATCAATACTTCTTCCCAAAATCTAACAGATCAAATGTAACCAGCATTTGTTTTATTCAATCCGACTCAGCGTAACGCACCGTACGGTTGCGGGCGTCACAATGTTTGCCATTTTCTGCGCATATTTGTGGGTAACTATCACCCACGTTGAAGTTACTGCTTGCGTAAATTACTATCAGCAAGACACGTGCCCACCAGTACGAGGAGAGCTTCGATCGTGGCGCCAACTGACTATCTACGTCTTCTGAAATCTCGGCATTAAATGCACATGAACTTCTCAATTTCTCAACCATTTATTGACGGTTAGAATTTTTAATTCTTAATTCATAAAACTCGCATAATTTTTCTTCTCTGAAGGAAATTGTGAATATGTGCACACTTTTCATATTAAACCCCAACTTGGATCGCCACATAGCATCATCTCCGAAGACAGAGTCAAAGAAAAACGATTATCTAGCATCATTGCATCGGCCACTATACATAATTTTCGTACACAACACTAGGATATCAGGCATCAAGCACGTCTTTTAATGGCCTTTTATCATTTAATGACAGACTTTACGTTCCTCGACAAGAAAAGTGCATGTTTGGTTGCCCGTTTGAGAGGAACAAAAATGCACTTTTGCCCGATCTGCAGGTTAAAAAGCGCCCTTTCACTTTGAGGATAGTTTTCTCCTTGGCCGTTCGTTGTTCCGTTTTCTACGCGTATTTTTTATGCTTCTACAAAAGAGAGGGATAAAAGGGGGATGGGGTTGTTCTAGCAAGAAAAGGGGTGGTAGGGTTAGGGAGAGGGAGCCATAGTTATGGTTTGGGTTAATTTTGGAAAAGAAGATAAAAGTAAAAAAAATAGTAATTTTTTTCATGATCGGGGGCAAATAGGTACAATGTAGTCATGTGACATTCATGTTACCGGTAAGTATAACAGTAGACTAACGTATGGTAGGAGGTTAGAAATGTAATGATAGTTTAATCTATATAAGTGTCTATAAAAATAGCTCAATATAATTAAATGCAAAATTAAGCATAGTTCAAGGTATTTAAGTGTAAATTAGCCTTTTGTTTATCCACCTAACAAGAATAATGATATTTTGAGGTTTTCAATATTCCAAATTAAGATTTACAAGGGTGATATGGACCTCACTTGACAAAATCCGAACCGAACTCAACTTGAACCACAACTTGACATCCAGAACCTCACACAAATCTGATCGAACCAAACATTACCAAACTCCACTATATTATAGTCCGACACAACTTGCCTAGACCCACACCCGACATGACTTAATTAGATTACTGTAATATAATTTTGTAAGACATGGACAAATCAATGTCTAGGTTCGCCCCCGCTAGGCGACTTACCCAGATACGTTCTAAGTCTTCCCGATGCAAGGTACTAACTTAAACCAACCATACCCATGTATCTCATTTCTCAAAATACTCCAATATGATATCGCACCATCCCGAAATATATCGCTAGCGTTGATCGAATTGATAACCAACACTAACTATGTAATGCCCCGCTCCTAGCGGGTTACTTATAGAACACTTATTACTTTGACTCGGTTAATAATCGAGTCTCGAAAAAACCTTATCGCCAGATCAACACGGACGAAATGAAATAAACCCTTCAAATTGATGGAACGGCTTCTATTGAGATAAGTCTAAGAGTTTTCGTTGGTTGTTTTGCTGCTTGATTTTGTGTTACTTTGTGTTTTGTCTTGCTTTCAATGACTTAATTTTTATGATTCGCTTTTCTCGCTTGCGTATTCTTTTCGAATCGTAAGGGAAAGAGATCGAAGGATGCTAACCAAGTATTGTTGCAATTTTATGACGCATAACTAAGGAGTGATCGTTGCATAAGGCTTCCCCATCCTCTCCTTCAATTCAATCGGTGAGTGGCTTTGATGAATCCTTAGTCTGCATGCCTAATAAAATGATCTCTAATTCACTTGAATTGCTTATTTCAAAGGATACCTCACTAACACGATAAGTTAAAAGAATGAACTACATGCTTGATGTATTAGAATTATGCTTTACTATCAATTATGCTGCATGTCTCTCGTTCCTATGATGCACAACCTGATTTATGGCTAGTCCTTATATTTTGAACATGATCTGTGGGATAAGAATAAGAAGATGGAAATTGTGTGTTTGTTGTTCAGAACTATGCATTGTAGTATTTTATCTGGTAGATGTTTCATGTTATGCATTGGTCTTGGACAACTTGTGTACAAGGTTGTCTCTCGGACGGTTCCTGGGGCACTGAGAATCTCTCGGTCCTGAAGAGATTTTTGTTTCACCCTGAGGATACGGTCCTACAGGGTCTAGTGGGGTATTGTTTCTATTAGTGTTGTGCGGAACCCATGATGTCACAGCTGCTAGTACTCGTGTGTGTTGCTGAAGAACTGAACCTGGTGTCACAGTTGTCGATACACGCGCGTGCTAGTGCAGAGTTGAACCTTGAGTCGCCACTGCTAATCATAGGACTACCCATGGACCATCATATAGTTAGGACGCATGCTAGGTTTACCTTCTTGTATACCTAACACCTGATGCCAAGATCGATTCATAAGTTTATTCATATATGTAAATTATGGCTAACTTGTGTGTCTGTTGCAGGGATAATCGTTCGACCGTGGGTAAAAAATTATCATATGTATGGTTCAATCTATTGTTTATGTTTCTTGCATGAATTGTTAAAAAGAAACTAGACAACTAGAAAGATCACCTAATAATTCTAGCTTCACTTGTATACTTAGTGTAGATTTCAGGGTGAGTTTAGCCATGGTCGCTCACCAGTATATATTGTAGTACTGACCCACGTTTGTGGACAAATCTCCAGGTTCTGGTAGCAAGAGCTTGACGAGCATTTTGAACTAGTGTTAGCGCATCCATCCAGTGGAATCGTTATTACGCCTAGTCCTAAAATACCAAGGGACTAGCCACGTGGCAATGGCCAGTAGCACAACTTCAATGGACAAACCTAATTTAATGGACCCGTTAGAGTGCACTTAAGCTGTAATACATATAAAATGGTCTACAAATACCTGTCACGTTTATATCTAATCTCATCCACAATAAGTAACGAAATCACAAAGAGACAAGTTCAGTCAAAATAATATAAAATGATATGTCCAACCAAAGCAATATAAATAATGTCACAGAAAATAACCTGTCATCAAAATGGAAAGGAACATAACTCCAAGTACAATATCCAGAATTCACTACAAGATCAAATATCTAAGAACACTAAGCATAATAAATAAATGGTGAGAATACTGTGTGCTCAAAAGAAGTCCTCCGGAACAACCTCGTCCTTTGTAACCTGTACGTCTCCAATAGTATCACCTGCGCCATAAATCTCGGAATAGCTCTCCTCGTCTACATCTGAGGACATAATCCGGATCCAGATCCTCAGGGGACATAGTAAGGTACAATAAACACTCAAGCCAAAATAAAATGCAGTAAGTAAGAACAGATCCCCAGGGCAAGCTATGTAACTAGCTAAGTGAATACAAATGAGAGTATCACTAGTACTCAGGCTGAGACCACTACAGGCTTCGTGTCGGGAAGCCCATAGCAGCAAGTAGTATCTCGTAGGGTCAGTAAATGTGCCAAGCTCTGGTATGAAGACTAAGCATCTATAGTAACATAGTATATATAACATAATCAGCCTGTAGCATGTGTGTCTCTCCCTACCCAATGTAACCTTACGTCTCATGTCCACAATGTCTCATGTTCATAACACGCAAGATCATAACCTCTAGCTAGTACAACGAGTCATAATGATATCTAAATAATATGCAAGTCTCATATCATGAATCATGTAAGCCTATACATAATTACCATGAATAACTCAAGAAAGATTTTGTTACATAAAATAGTGTCAAGTGTCCTATAGTATGACGTACTTGGTAAAGCAAGCACGTAAAATAGGATCGTGGATCAACTTTCTAAGTGACGTTACACGACTCTACGTACGGCGTCGACACCAGAATTTTGTTCGAACACTAAGAAATATCTCACGGTCCTAGGTTGAGAAGGCACATCACAAGAATATATATATATATATATATATATATATATATATATATATATATATATAAAGAAACACAAGCAGATAGTATAATAGTATCTACTGCAAGTTTGGCAAGGTACACTTGCCTGGGTTCTGAACTCCGTCAACTCTCCTAGGAAAGTGAAATCTGCATGTACACCTCCGGATGCTGAAACAAACATCACCAATAATTTTAGAATACTTGAAATAACTAGGATTGACTACCCATAAGTCCAATTTGGACACAGGGACAGAATTGACAATTTTGGGTCAAAGCGGAATCCACATGTGGCCCACTTCGCAAAAAAAAATTTGCCAAAGACAAAGTTCTCCAAATTCATCAAACATAGTGTCTAAGAGTCCAAAACAATGATACGAACCCAACGGAATATCCATAACGGAATTCCGATGAGCCGATCACGAAATCGCCCGTCATGTGGAACCGTAGGGCCCATAAAAAGGTATTTCGTCAACGTTCTCAGATTTATACCAAACTTGGGTCACAGGACTAGCGTAACACTGCGAATCCAATGACATAAGTTTTATTATGAACTGACAAGTACACACAAAGTTATGGCGAGATGTCGAAATAGGCCCATACGATATTTTTTGGCGGATACGCGTTGATTTCGACGTGCACACACGTCCGAATCGAATTTCGCGAAAGTACACACTTCTGTGTTTATGTTACGCACCATTCGATGTAATTCATACGCTACGGCGTGGCCTCGTTTGGCGGGACGCACCCCGTATCGGATATTTTTGGTTCTTTAAAAATCAAATTTTTGGTCGTTTTGGAATCAGAATAATTTAACCAATAAAGCAAACTAATAAAAACTAAAAGAACATTAAAAATTTTGGTTATATTGTGAAGAAGTTCTTTTAATTATATTTAAAAAATAATTAATGAGTCGGTAGAAAATTGGACATGAATATGGGTGCTTGGACTGAATTTTTGAACTATTTTTTAACAGTTTTTCGGCCAACTTTTGGTCGATTTTTCGATCAAAATCGGGTGCCTAAATTCGTTCCACTTGAAGGGAATCTTAGGGGGTTAGGTTGTGAGCGTGTACGGACAAACCGTTCAAAAAATAGAGCGAAGAAGAGGGAGTTATTATACCTGGAAGTTGGGTCGTCATGGTTACAGGTTGCGCAAACACGTGCGCGCGGGGGCGGATCTGCGGCGGTCGGGCGGCTCCGGCGGTGGTCAAGCGGCAGGGCAGCGGTACAGGAGTGCGGTGCTCGTCTGGGGAGAGGCTAGGGGAGGTGGTTTTAGGGTTAGGGTTTCGTTTGAGTGTGTGTGTGTGTGTGTATATATATATATATATGAGAAGGGGACTTACGCGGGTTGAGGTCTGGGTTAGGTTAGCAGGGTATCGTAGTTTAGTTAGGTTAGGGTTAGGGTTTTATTTTATTTCTTTTCCTTTTTTTGTTTTATTTTATTCATAATTATATATAAAAAAAATTCCAAAAATAGTTAGGTACTTGAAATTTTTTTTAGGAAATTTATATTTCTTCAAACAAATAATTTACAACCAAATTTATATCAATTCAAAAGATATTTACTAAATATGAATGTATATTAAATTAGTTAAATAAATCCATAAATTTTATTTTCTACTTAATATTATATTGAAAGCATGTGGGGGTTCGAATAATGCAACTCGAGTGTAATGTGCGTAATAGGACCAATTAGGCTCATAGTATAGATTTAGTTGGAATCAATGGGTTGGTGTGGCGTGTTAAAACCGTACGCCACGACAAAAGGGTTAATTAATAATTGTTTCCTCGTAATTGTGTCGCAAAAGTTGTGCGACCAAAATAAAGTCTGGGATTACGAATTTATGAGTGACAGTCATGGCAGAAGTCTAATTTAACTCGTCTAAGTCGAGTATGCTAGGTTGGTTGGAAGGGAGAGGCTAGTGTTGCACTCAAGATCTTAAAACCATGGTGGTTAGTTTTCAAAGTTTAATTAAATTATCGAATAAATATTTAAAATAAAAAATATAGAATTATTAATTACCGAACTAACCCTATATAAAAACTAGGGTGCTCACAACCGTGCTCGTGCTACTTTCTTAGATTTTCTCTCCTGGGTGCAAGCTCTTCTTCTATTTTTTGTTTTAATTTTGGTCCTACTACAAGGACATAATGTGTAGGTGTTGTGGCTAATTTTGAGTTTGTAAAAAGGGATGTAGCCATCTATAGAATATTTTATAATCAGCCAAGCAAGTACATTGTAATTCAATCTTCAAGTATTCAATAAAGAAGTATTTTGTGTTCCTATCAAATGTGTTCAACTTTGGTTCTCTGAATTTTGGATCCTGTGCCTATGTATATGTATATTATTGTCTAACTTGTGTCTTGTACAGGTACTATGCCTGGTGCAAGAACAACTTAGGCTTGCACGACATCGTGCCCAAGCGAGGACGATCGCTTCCGTAGGAACCAAGCGAGGACGATCGGCCCTTACGGGACCGGGGCGTGACATATAGTCTCAGAGTACGACTTCACATCCTTAGCCTCTTCAAATATCATTTTCAAAAATGATATAAGTTTTCAAGCGGTTTTAAAAGTCCCGAATTTCGAAAATGGTTGTGAATCTATATAAGTAAATCAAAGGTGTTAATGTCCCGCTCTTAAAAAGTATGAAAAACCTAACGTCTTATGCAATAAGTCCATAATACGTTATGAGACTAATACAAGCTACTCTATTTTGCAACAAGATGACTATAACAGGTAATCAAGGGACATCGCGCACAATGAACGTGAGAGATGACCAAGTCGATAGGCTGATTACGATGTTCAAAAATCAGAATAATCGACGCAGGGCCCAACAACAACGGTTCGAAGTTCAGCAGCAACGGGCTGATGCTAGAGCCTTAGCACAGCAATAGCAGCTTGACTCTCTGACTCAAATAGTGATAACACTGATAGCCCACAGTGGTGCATCGGGAACCACCGCGATACCTGCGACAGCCACGACTACGCCTTAGGGAGCAGGCTTAACAGAAACTAACGAGCCTCGACGGGCGGCCAGGAAGTCTACCTTTAGAGGTGCTGAGTTTCAGAAGTTAAACCCTCCGGAGTTTGAAGGCAGGACTGCGCTGAATAAGGTAATGGACTATATCACAAAGTTAGAGGGCTTGTTTGAGTTTGCTTTGATACCTGCGAACAAGAGGGTGGCGTGTGCAGTCATGCAGCTGCGGTTACGTGCACATGACTAGTGGTAAATCAAGAAGTTAGATCTCGCCACAAAGCATCATGATGGTAAGATCACTTAGGGAATGTTCAATGATGCATTTCTCGCACAATATCTTCCGCCAGCTGTCAAGCAGAGAAAAGAAGATGAGTTTAAACTTAAGCAAGGGAGCATGTCCGTCGAGGACTATGAGTCAGAATTCTCCAAGCTTGCTAAGTTCGCTAGCTCAATGATTCATAATAAGGGGGCCCGTATACATCGGTTCATAAGAGGCCTAAATGACAACCTGAGAAAGGATGTTATGAACCGAGAGTATAAATCGTACATTCAAGCTTTTGAGGCAGCGGTACAGAATGAGCAATTCATACCACGAAATGCTCCGAAAAAGGCACCGGCTCCTCGAAATCCTCCTGTTAAAAGATACCACAACGGTGAGAATAAGGTCGATACTGATAAGAAGGCCGATGCAGATGAGTACCG
The DNA here is from genome assembly GCA_036927795.1 of Iris macrosiphon. Lineage (NCBI taxonomy): Eukaryota > Viridiplantae > Streptophyta > Magnoliopsida > Asparagales > Iridaceae > Iris > Iris macrosiphon. Next base: position 8,872,904 of record JAYESA010000010.1, on the reverse strand, counting down.
TGGGAAAGAGTGCAGCTTCTGTGGCCGTCCGGGTCACACTAAAGAATTTTGTCGTCACTTTAATAAAGGGTGCTTCAAATATGGACAACTAGGTTATATGATCCGCGATTGTCCAATCCTTAAGGCCTTGGCATCGCACCGCAATGACAATACTAGTTAAAATGAGAATCAGAATCTTGTGTCAGCGCCAGCTCAAGCTAATAGAGAAAATGATCAGACGAGAAGAGCTAGAGTGTATCAGCTGAATATTGAGTGTGATGCGAGAGGACACGATGTTGGTGAGTCTGATTCCTTTGACCTCTTGATGCCTTGATCTCTTAAGTTTCGTGGACGAAACTTCTTTTCAGTGGGATATTATGTAATGCCCCGCTCCTAGCGGGTTACTTATGGAACACTTGTTACTTTGACTCGGTTGAGAATCGAGTCTCGGAAAAACCTTACCGCCAAATCAACACGGACGAAATACAATAAACCCTTCAAATTAATTGATGGAACGGCTTCTATTAAAATAAGTCAAAGAGTTTTTGTTGGTTATTTTGCTGGTTGGTTTTGTATTGCTTTGTGTTTTATCTTGCTTTTGATGACTTGGTTTTCATGATTCACTTTTCTCGCTTGCTCATTCTTTTTGAATTGTAAGGAAAAAAGATCGAATGATGCTAACCAAGTAGTATTGCAATTTTGGGATGCATAATCAAGGAGTGATCGTTGCATAAGGCTTCTCCATCCTCTCGTTCAATTCAATCGATGAGTGGCTTCGGCCCTTCGATGAATCCTTAGTCTGCACGCCTAATAAAATAATCTCTAGTTCACTTAAACTGCTTAATTCAAAGTATACCTCACTAATAAGATAATTTAAAAGAATGAACTACATGCTTGATGTATTAGAATTATTCTTTACTATCAATTATATTGCATGTCCCTCGTTCCTATGTTGTGCAACCTGATTTATGGCAAGTCCTTATGTTTTGAACATGATCTGTAAGATAAGAATAATAAGATAGAAATCGTGTGTTTGTTGTTCAGAAATATGCATTGTAATATTTTATCTGCTAGATATTTCATGTCATGCATTGGTCTCGGACAACTTGTGCACAAGATTTTGTCTCTCGAACGGTTCCTGGGTACTGGGAATCGCTCGGTCCGGAAGAAATTTTTGTTTAACCCTGAGGATACGGTCCAACGGGGTCTAGTGGGGTAATATGTCTATTAGTGTTGTGCAGAACCCATGATGTCACAGCTGCTAGTACTCATGTGTGTTGGTGAAGAGTTGAACCTGGAGTCATAGCTACCGATACACACGCGTGCTAGTGCAGAGCTGAACCTTGAGTCACCGCTGCTAATCATGGGGCTACCCATGGACCATCATATAGTTAGGGCGCATGCTAGGTTTACCTTCTTGCATATCTAACACCTGATGTTAAGATTGATTCATAAGTTTATTCATATATAAAAATTATGGCTAACTTGTGTGTCTGCTGCAGGGATAACCGTTCGACCGTGGGTAAGAAATTATTATATGCATGGTTCAATATATTGTTTATGTTTCTTGTGTTAATTGTTAAAAAACTAGACAACTAGAAAGATCACCTAATAATGCTAGCTTCACTTGTATACTTAGTGTAGATTTCAGGGTGAGTTTGGCCACGGTCGCTCATTAGTACATATTGTAGTACTGACCCACGTTTGTGGGCAAATATCCAGGTTCTGGTAGCGAGAGCTTGGTGAGCATTTTGAACCAGTGTTAGCGCATCCATCCAGCGGAACCGTGCTCGTGCTGCTTCCTTAGCTTTCCCCTCCTGGGTGCAAGCTCTTCTTCTGTTTGTTGTTTTGATTTTGGTCCTACTACAAGGACATAATGTGTGGGCATTGTGGCTAGTTTTGGGTTTGTAAAAAGGGATATAGCCATCTATGTCATATTTTGTAATCAGCCAAGCAAGTACTTTATAATCCAATCTTCAAGTATTCAATAAAGAAGTATTTTGTGTTCCTATCAAATGTGTTCAACTTTGGTTCTCTGTATTTTGAATCCTATGCCTATATATATGTATATTTTTGTCTAGCTTGTGTCTTGTGCAGATACTATGCCTGGGGCAAGCGCAACTTAGGCTTGCACGACATCGCACCCAAGCGAGGACGATCGGTTCCGTAGGGACCAAGCGAGGATGATCGACCCTTACGGGACTGGGGCATGACAAACTATTATTTGGTTCTCGCTATAAAATTGACGATGCACAAAGATATCACTTCATCCGTCACTAACATTTTATCTTGCGCATATGATATTTCATCCTCTATCGAGTACGAAATTACCTGTCACGACCCACACCTGGTTTAGGGACGCGAGTACATGGATACGTCCAGCCTAAGTCGCAGCATCGATGGTAGAACGTTGTATAGGTTAACAATACTATCTAAACATTTCATAAAATATATAATGGTACATGTCAATAATTCCCAACTCTAATTAGAGGACAAAATGATGGTATTATTATAATCGATACTCAATCACGATATAAAACTAAAGGAAGATAAATGTGCAATATGAAATAGAAGAAAGTCACAAAGTCACAATATAATACATCCAAGACTAATAGTCTACCTACAACACAATCTCAAATAATATATACATACCAATGTCTAAAACTGAAATATATATAATGCTAAAGGAAATCTAAGTCGCCTCAGTAGCCGATGCTAATCCTCAGTCGGCTCACCATCTTGTGGTCCATAAAAGGTGGGACACATCTCCTCTAACCAATCATCTAAAAAATATATCCAGTCAGGATTGAAGCAAAGTATAACCCAACAGCAGTTCCAATTAATTGATAATGACTATAAACAAAAATAGAGAATGTAATACAAGACAAGCAACAATGAACAATATCATATTATGGTAGAAGAAACAGATAAACAATAGCAATATGGTATACACTGATCATGATTAAATAGAATAAGGACAATGTAATAGAATATGGTGAAGAACGGTAATGATACCAAGTGTTTGAAATACTAGTTAGATATGTGATCGGCTTGGGTTGAACATTGTCTACTTAAACGTTGGATAAACATTGTCTAACTTAAATATTGAACATTGTCTAGGATTTTATCACATATTTAGCTAGCATTTCTTCTTTCCCCAACTGGTATAATGGATCCAACATGATACGTTACGATGCAAGATACTCAAGGCGTTATAAAACATTAAACATTGAATATTGAACCTCGAACATTGTCTAATATTAAACATTATCTAATAACTATATGAGAATACGAAGAACAATAAACAAGAATGACATCCCATGACTGAAGATCTATGTGTATACTAGTTCGTGTACCAATGTGTCAGGAATCAAGTAATATATTTCTAAATACTTGTATTATAGTAATTATCAAATAATAGAAACTATCAGAGAATGTACTCGCCTCTGGTCCTGAGCAATGAGTGTATCTCGATGTCCGAGCTGGTGTCACAATCCTATTTAGGGAATATTATGTCAAATGGTGCAATAGAGTGATAAAATGCAAAAATGAGCTAAAATGTGATGTTCTAGGTCAATACTAGGCCATCCACCAATTTATAGGTCCAAGCTAAGGTTATTAGTCTATATTTATCACTAACTAGCTAATACTAGCTATACTAGGTATTACCTTAGAGTATTAGCTATAATAGGTGTTAGTAACTAAATATACTAACTAGTATACTCACTAACTTATTACTAAAGATAACTTAGTTATACTAACATGCTTTAACTACTTAGTTATACTCAATCACGATATAAAACTACATAGCTTTAACTAACCACCTAACATGGGATATCACTGATACACCTAAAACCAACCTCTAACTGATACCAACTTCTTCCCCAATTCAGTCATATACTAACTAATTTATAAATACAAACTGTTAACTGTTATCATATACTCTAACCTATCTTGCCATATTAACTAACTGACACTCACCTAACCATACTAACATCTCATTATTAACTAACATCTCACCGATACATCATACAAAAGTAATATATAGTAACTAACTAACTATCTAATATCTAAATAATTAATGACTGAACAATGCACAGCCATGTGCAATCTCTAAAACATCCATTTGAGCCCCCCCCCCCCCCTCAACTGGCACCCTAAAGTACATGATGACTGGTACCCTATTCAAGACTGATACACCTTGGCTTACTAACATTCCAATAGTGATACCAAACAACTAACTAATACTTATACACACATTAGCTAACTTCCTACTGATACTTCTATTATACACTAACTAACTGATAACTCATATCAATACACTAACTGATATCTTATATACACTATACTAACTGGAACATATATACTAACTGATATTTACTTAACTAAATTATATAATATACTACTGACATCTAACTAATATATTAACTAACTAATGGTTTCAAATGGACATCCAGGTATTAGGTACAATCTGATACCAACACCCCTCTAGATTACCTGAGATCTGAGCTCTGATACCTGCTCTTATCCGAGTTTTCTTGTCTCTATGATGTCTGCTGTAACCATATATTAAGAGACTGATACTATGCTTATCAGTTGCAATATAGGGTCTAAACCAAGTTGGCTACACATCAATACTTCATCACATGGATTCCCTCTACACCTCACAATTCTCGACACACACACACATACTACACTGTGTATCAGGCCTTAATGGCTTTACATCATTGGTGCACACAGTGCATACTTGCACATGTGCAGAGCTGAACAGCCCGAGCCCCCCTTCTCAACCTACAACAGTTGTAAACCCCCACATAGTCACTGAACGGTGGAACCCCTTAACTGCTGCTGATACTTGCTATGATGTTGCCACATTACTCCCCACCTGTAAAGCTCACTCACCAATGTGAAGCAACTGCTGCATTCCTCTTGAAATACCTTCAAGCATCACTGCTTCTAATGACAATGCTTGTTGTGCATAAAGTACAGGTAGTTGCTTCTACCACCTTTCATTCCCTGCTTCCATACTCTACAATAATTACTCATACACACACTCCTTATCACCCACATGCACATAAACACACACTAATATCTAACATCACCTAAACACATACAGACACAAGCACTTGTGCACTTCAGTGCACAAAACCTTGCACACCCTTGATACTAACTGTTCTGCAGAACACACATAGCTCACTACAGAATGCAGTGAGCATAATCCTTCTTCCTTTTTCAAGCTAACACACTCATATATATACATACATATATACATCTAATTATATATAAATACTCACAACAAAACTTATGGGCAATCACCAAACACTTGGTGTGCACTCCCCAAGATACTCATGAATAGCTCATGATACGCACTCACCATACCACGATACGCTACGAAAACCCCAATACTTAACAAATACATATTATACACATCAAATACATATTAAAACAACTAAACTAATTAATTATAATAGAAATTGAAGAGAGATCACACCCATATGCACAAATCTCCCAAAATGAACCCCGTATCGTAAAGTATCATACTGTATCGTGATACAGCCTACTCGTATCCAATTGTGGATACGTAGCTAGCCTAAAAACACTAATACAAGCCTAACTAGATCTACTAAACCTAATGACAAGCACTTGGTGTCCTAATCTCGGATTTCTTCCAAATTGGACACCAAACTCAATGTAAAAGTCACAATAGGGACAATTAGAAGTCAAAACTTATTCCTATGGGTAGCCCTAATGTATGGTTAGGTTCGTAATGATTAGATGCAACAATTAGAACCTAATTAGAGAGATAATCTTAGAATTTATCTATTGAGAGATGGATTCCCAATGCAAAGTCAAGTACACACAATTTGGACACCAACTTCTTGTCCAAAGCCTTCCTCTCCAAGTGCTCTTGCCAACCTTAAGCTTCTAGTCTCCTTAGATGATGAGGATAAGTGAATGAGAGAAATTTGTAAAGAATTTGGTGGATGAATGGATCAAACTGGGAAAGAACACCAAATGGGGATTAATTGGAATAAAAATTGAGAGGAGAGAGAAAGTCTCCCCCACAAATAGGGTTGGCCACTACCCCCTTCTCCAAGCAATGTACATTGTCATATTTGCCTCTATTGGGTTGTCATGAAGAGGGGTTTAATTAATGAAAGCTTCCATGCCTAATGATGGTTTAATCTAATCTCAAATTAATGAAAGAAAATGGCTAATTTGGGTTCAAAAGTGACTAGTCTAAATATTGGTTCAAGTTGTCATGTCATGTCTAATTAGGTCCACTAGTGTCATATCTAATCAAATAGTCCAATCTACCAACCAATCGTAATACTAGTCATCAAATATATAACATGCACAGTATTAAAATAATAACAAAATTTATAACACATTATTTATAATTATACAAAATGATAAAATTATCCCAATTCTAGAAATATGGTAGTTACATTACCAACAATCAAGAATCCTGCTATGTTACTTTCAGCCGAAGTCTATTCCATCGAATTCTGAAATTAATATTCGATCGTCTAGACTTATCCTCAACATACACCACTCAATATATATCCTTGCCGCAATCTCTTATGCGTCATCTTTCGGGTCATCCTATGGGTCTCCAACGATTACTTTGATTCGACGGTCAAGTCTCTGGGGTCATTTATCCAGAAGTTGGTGCTCGATAATTGTGGATCATCAACAATGGACAGTTACTAAGAACCATGTTATATCTTATTTCGATGCCAAACCAATCCTGACGAGTTCTATAGGATTATACCCAAATCTGAGAGTATATTTCTAATTCTGAACACGCATGCACTACCGTCAATATATCTGTAACGACCCACTCCGCTCAACCCGGAGGGCCGATTCAAACGGCATAAGTGTAGTGAACCAAACAGCCTTGCTCAGCAAGATGACTCATTCGATGCAAAGTCATTCAGACTTGGACCTTCGAATGGAGTTCAGACTTAGACTTTTCAGAGGCGCGCTCAGAGTCTCATTCGGCCGATACAGTTCATCGCTAAGGTGGGTGGCCCCGGTGAACCTGTCCCTGCTTAGCTGCATACTTAAGAAAATGAATGATATATGCTAGTTTCAAGCGATAATGTTTGCATAGTAATAAAAAGGGATAAACACACATAGCTAAAGGGATAACCCCACATTATTATTGTATAGAACATGGAGATTTTACTTGCTATTTGCGTAATCGGGCTTATTAAGTTAAAATATAGTAGTTTTTTATATGTTGTCACGACCCGTACCCGAATATTAGGGTACGAATACGTTGTTATGCCCAGCCTACGTCGCAGAATCGGCGGTAGAACACTGTCTGGGTCATTTCTAACTATCTAACATCTCAACAATATAATATGGTACGTGTCAATCATCTCAACTGTAAACGGAGTAACAATATGGTATCTCACAAATATGACTAATCTCAATCGCAAAACAAACTAAGAAAGATAATACACAAATGGAATAGAGAAGGAAAGAATAAGGTACAATCCACAATCTGAAATAATAATACAAACTGTGAATCTCCATAAATATTATAGTCTAATACATGCCAACACAAATAACTAGACCTCATCGGGCTCTGCAACTAAGTCCTCCTGGTCAATAGGAGTATCCTCCATAGGTACGCCATCCCGCGGCTCGTAGAATATGGGACACTGCTCTATAAGCCAGTCATCTGGAAAAATATATCCAGTCAGGATTGGAGCGAAGTACATACCTCTGAAAGCAGTTTCAATAGCATAATCGAGCATATAAAACAGATAATAGAAATGAAATACAAGATCACTAACATATGAAATGAATGAACAATAGATATACAGGTAATGTACGAGAATATAGATCAACAATATGAATATCAGCAATATGATAAAATAACTGCAATCTAAACTAATGTGCCTCAGAATACAAGTTCATTATGTGATCGGTTTGGGTGAACATGATCAGGTAAGACGATTACAAGTGAGGTATGTAACTAGAATATACATGATGTAACAATAGGGCTTTGATCACATAATCAACTCCTACTCTCCCATCCCCAACTAATACCAATTGATCCAATCACGGCACGCTACGAACACGAAATATAACCACTGAACACGAGCAGTGGGTGTACACGAATATCATAACCACTGAACAGGAGCAGTGGGTGTACACGAATAAGCATACTGAACACGAGCAGTGTGTGAACACGAAATATAAATTAATACCCAATATACACGATGAAATACATATACACGAGTACCCGCTGAATACGGTAGGGGATAACGTCTCCTAACAGGATTCATGTAGTACAAGTTCGTGAAATCACTGTATCAAAATCAAGTATACAATTCTAGAACATGCATATATACACTATTATGAATTGAAAACTATCATAGAAATGTACTCGCATGAAGTCCTGAGTAAGGTATTCCCTCGATGCCCAAGTTGGTGTCATACAGATCTATATATGGTATGTAGCATCAATACTAGGTTTAAGAATGAAAATAAATTAATATTCTAGGTCAATAAGTCATTTCTAAGTCAAACCAATTAAATCTAGGTTGCAAGAGTCTAACACTAGGTCACTAAGTTGATACACTATGAAACTAACTATACTAACCAAACTAGGATACTACAAGACACTCAAAAAGCCGTATCCTAAGATACGCAAGTTTCCATGTATGAAAATAGTACTTTAGATATATGTACAAGTCAATATACTTAATATCTATATCAAAACAATAAAATATGATACATTGGCCTTGCACCAATGCGTATCACACGTACCTCGATACCCAAACTCAATACCTTGGGTATCGACCCAATACCTTGGTATTACCTTAGTATCCCAAGGCAATCCAAAACACTCTACATAATAACTAAAATATAAATATAAAATCCCAAACCAAAATACTAACTATAAGCTAACACAAATATATAAAATATCTCAAGTACTAATATACTAATATAGGCTAATCAATATAATATATATCAATACTATTATAAAACTAACTATAATACCATACATATCTAACTAACTATATCTAATACTTATTATCTACATAGATACTATAGATACCAACTACTTAACTATTCATATACTAACTATAACCATATGTACTTACTAGCATACAATACCATACTACATATATACATAATGCATATAGTTAAACTATATACTAATAAGTATAGCACAACTACCTATCTACTATAAACTACCACACCAAATCCTCAACTAACTGATACCAACTAACTGTTAACCCAAACCTTACTAACCCAGGAAACTGTAACTGAAACCTGCACTGTGAAGGTTACACTGATACACAATGTTGCTGATACTGAAACTGAACTGCAGAACTGGGCTGATGCTCCTCTGCACTGCTCACTCGAGAAGTTGGCTACCCCCTTCTTGTTGTCCTCAGTGTAGATGAACTTGATACCATGATGCACACTGCATTCTTCAGTAGCTGACTGATCTTTGATGAGATACCCATCACAGTGCTCCTCATTTCCTACTGTTGCTGCTAAAGACTGGTCTGCATCTCGCTCGAGTAGTTGGCTGCACACTGCATTGCCTTGAGCAGGCTTGCTATGCAGCTGCACAGTGCCTCCCCCTTCCTTTCTGTGGCTGCTTGCTAATAGCATTCACTGGCTACTGCCTCTGTTGGGTTAATGCTCAGTGCACACTTGATGTGTTGGGACCTACTGCACAATGCCTCCTTGCTGCTGATGCAGCTACCTGCTGCTGCTATGCACGAGCCTTGCCGCTATTGCTGCAGGGTGCCCGAGTTGTTGTCCATTGTGCTCGAGCAGCTCCCCTCACTCACACAACCACATCACACACACAAAGCACACATACACACACACACACACACACACACACACACACACACACACACACATATATATATATATATATATATATATATATATATATATACACACCAATCGATCTATATGTATATCAATATACACTCTAATAACCTCAATCTATAAGTATCAACCCTCATATATATATATATATATATATATATATATATATATATATATATATATATATATATATATATATATATATATATATATATATATATATATATATATATATATACTTACACATAGATATAGATATAGATATAAATATATACACTATTATATACACACATATAGACACACACAAATATACTTAATCATATACACACTCATATACATATATATATTATATAAAATATCATATAGATATATATATATATACACATGTACATATAGAAATGTGGGCAAAACACCAAACACGTGGAGTGTACCGCAAGCGTATCACACTAATTCTATGATACGCTTGCGATACGGCTCCAACACACAACCAAACATATCTCGAAGGACACGAGCAAGTCTAATACACTAAATATGAACAATATGTATAGTAATTAGAGCATCTACGTGTTTGTGTCATAATATGATATGCACAATTCTCTGTGTCGGAGAAAATCCCCCAAAATTAACCTGTTTCATCAAATTGACAAGATACGGCCTACATGTACCCAATTATAGACATGACACTAGTCACAAACAAATAATTATATGTCATATTGATCTATTTGACCAAATAACAAATACTACATGTGTCAATCTCGGAATTCTCCCAAAATTGACACCAAATTGTACAAAACTTTCACCGTAGGTCTCCGATGAACCTAAAATCAATTCCTATGGGTAGTCTATGCTTGTGGGTTGGTTTCTCATGGTTAAATCTCAGATTTAGAGTCTACTAGAAGAGAAAAAACTAAAATATACCTATTGGGAGATGGATTTTCAATAAAAAGTTCCCAAATGGAAAGTAGCTTCTCTCCTTGTAGATCTTGGCCTCCTCCTTCTTGCTTCTTGCTTCTTGATTCCTTATTGTATATCCTTGATGTAAAAGCCTCCAATGAAGAATAGGGAAGAAATTTTTGAAGAAATTGGTGGAGGAATGATGAGGAAATGATGAGAGAATGAAGGAAATTGGAAGAGGGAAAACTAGATCTAATGGAATTTGGAATAAAATAAAATGAGGCACTCTCTCTCTCCTCCCTCTAATGTGGCCGACCACTACCCCTTCTCCAAGCAAGTATGAAATGTCCTAATTATATCTTGGGGCCTCCCATAAAAAAATTAATTAGGGAGGGAAGGTTCTAGTCTAATGGTTTCACTAATTAATACAACCTCCTAATCCATGGCCTAATTCATGGGCTCAATCTAAACCAATCTAAAATGTTGTTTCATGCATCTAATTAAATATGTTAGGTCCACTACACAAGTCTAAAATAATTTACAACTAATAATCAACAAATAATTAATCATGCATGCACAATATTTAAATACAAATAATTCTAAAATTTAAAATACCCATGTCAATTATCAAACTACCCTTAAATGAAAATGTGAGGGTGACATATGTGCCACGAAAGTAGTTTTGAGTTTATATTGAGGCATCGTACCATACAGAATATGACACGGGATAGAGTATAGTCATGTTGCATACATAGACGAGGAAGACTATCAAGTAGTCGTTCCGATTCAGGAGAAGAAAAGAAAAGAAAAGAAAGTACTCGGGATATCCAGATTACCGAGGCAATCTCTAATCAGGGAGCTGCGCAAAGAAGAAAGATATGAGTGTAGTCCTCGGCAAGATTGAACCGAGTTAATTTCCTCGGAGAAGAGAAATCGAGCAGGAAGTTCTCGGATAGGATTAGAAGTAGGGGAGTAGTTGTATAGTCACGGACAACTGGTTGCACACCAGGTAGAGATGAGTCATCGACATGATTATTGAGGCATCTGAATCGTATCGGCTCAGAAGGACAATGTCAGTGTAGTCCTGGTAATACGCTAACTGAAGTACTAGCGGGCGAGTGTGGGACATCCAACAAGGCTTGCGATCGACCTGGAAGGTCAGCCGACTCGTTGGATGATTCGGGACGCCCAGTAAGGCTCACAACCGAGCTGGGAAGACAGTCATTCTATCCTAGATCTTGTCCAATATGACTAACAGAGCCAGTGACCTTCATATAGATAAGTCATGCATGCATAGCAGCTATCCGCAGTCAGAAGAGGAGTAACATGAAGGAGGTACATTTGTACGGCACTTTGCATGTTTAGAATAGATGCATGGTATATAACATAGTTCGAGTAGAACGGGTCTAAGACAGATACACAAACGTAACACTTGGATAGCATAGATGTTCTTTGCTATTTAGTAGATCACTAATTATAATGCTGCATATGATAGAAAAGGCCGGATGGTAAGAAAGGGTAAGACGAACTCAGTTGTTTACAGTATAACACTCTTGAGTAAACACAGATATTACTTTTATTATATTTTTATGTAACTGATCCTAAGGCAAAGACTAAAAAGATAACATAATCAATCGGTGCACATAACTAATAAACGTGCTTATTTTATGGCGTGGGCGAGAGGCCTCCCCACCAGTGCATTCAATATACTGATACCCAACCAGATTGCATACAGGGTGCAGGAAGAACTCGTACGGATTCGGAGATCGCTTAATGCATTGAGGTGCCGGACCACACTTGGCATCTTAGAGCGTGGCGCGTGGACCTGGAGCTCACATATATGAAACATAATGTATGGGAACATCATCATTCAGAGTGTTTGATTCAGTTGTAAGCCTAAGGATATATTCATTGTAAAGAGAGAGAGAGAGAGAGAGAGAGAGAGAGAGAGAGAGAGAGAGAGAGAGAGAGAGAGCATGAGCGACTTATAATCTCGGCCTAGCACCACTTGTAATCTTTACTTCATATCAATAAAGAGCTTATTTTGGATTCAATACTTGTGTTTATTCTATGTTTCTGCTATGACGACTCTGCGAACTAGTTATCAACGGTCGTTTCAGTATTTTTCTCGCGTGGACGCAACTCCAGGCTCGCGCGACATCACGTCCCGATGTAAATGATCGTCCTACGGGAGCATTGCGTGGTGATTCACGCCTAGCAGGGGATGACCGATCCATGCGGGAGATCGAGGCATGATATTTTGGTATCAGAGCACAACTTTACGTCCTTGGAATTCGTATCGATTCTCTTAATTTTGAACTTATTTATTGATAATGTGATAGACGCTCTCTCTCTCTCTCTCGATGTTTCGATGAATATTCTATACAATGAGTCTAAATATTTTAGAAAGTGCATATGAATGATGTGATTTGCTTGAACAGAATAGTTATGCGAGGGCCGTTGTACCAACCTGTGTCAGAATTCATGGGAATAGACTCATGTTAGAATCTGCAAGTTATATGTGAACCCAAATACCTATACGTGAACACCAAGCGGGTTAGTGTGCGAGATAGAATATTGTTCGGATAGTTAGCTATGCACACAGACTTTCGACCAAGTTGTATTGAGTATCGTGGGCCAAGACCCTTGGTGCTAGTGAGTTACAAGCGAGATTTGGGTATCGTTTGGATAAGAATAAAGTAAGGCTTAGAATAGAAATTGATAGAGACGTTATTGGAGTACCGCTAAGGCGAATAATGGGAATCGTGATTGGATTTTGAGATATAGTTTGGACGGTTATTCGTAGCGATAAGTTACTATTCAAAATATAGTTTGTATGGAGGACTATCGATAGAGGTACATATGAGACTAAGATCGTCAAGGCAGTGAATATGGATCATGTTGGAGTTTTAAGAAACGAATTAGATATACGAGTGAACAATATGAACGTGATTCAGGAAGTTAATAGGATGACGCAATTCCTGAGTAGTGTATGCGATAGTATCAGGATCAAATAAGCAAATTAAGAAAAAAATAAGTTATAAAGATTCATAGAGTATAGCTCGAACCCTGAGTGGTGTATTGGTCGGCTTAGAAATATTCGAACGAATCGTAGATTTTGAAGTATTAAACGAGTCTAACAGCAAGCGACTAAATTGTGTAAAACCTTATTATAAATAAATAATGCCTGGCAAGTAAGCGAACTCGAAAAAATCATACAAGATTTGATTCGAACGAGTTAGAATAAGTTGAACAAGGGATAAGGCTCACATCAGATAGGAATTCAAAGTACTTGGAATTGATATCATGGTCGAAAGAAACTTAGTGGATCGTACGAGCGATTTTGAATTGAATCAAATGAATTAAAATTTGAGTTGAGATGGAATAATAGGGGATGTGATCGGAGTTAGTAAAATTGGAATAATGGTGGGAACGAATGATAGCGCGCATAAAAAATTTAGATTTGAGTAGGATATCGCTCGATAGAGTTCAGTTTGAGTACGAATGCTACAGTTTCAAATTTGGGAGACTTTATATCATATCAATGGTTGGAAGATAGCATTGATTGATGCAAATTAGCAAAATTATGGTTCAAAGATTGAGATTGGTGATTATGGGCTTAATCTTGAATTTGAACGGATGATCTTGAGTCTAGTTCGAAGGTAACACTTGACATCAGGCCTAGATGAGATCGATTATTCCGCGGGAGCGCTGGCGTGGTGATTTCACGTTCGATGGAGATGATCGAACTCGCGGGAACATATTCAAAGATTTTACAAACGAACTCGATAAAATAGAACGTATCAAAAGTAAATAGACTTTGGCTTAGGATTTAAACTTAGTTGTTTGAGGAATGCTAGAAGTATACTATAAAATGATCAAACGATAACATTAAAGTTAGACGATTTAGCTAGATGAATTATGATTACGACAAGAACGGTTGTTAGATGAACATGACTTGACGGATCAATGTACAACTTGGATGAAACGAAGTGTGACGATAAGGTGTATGTTCGTTTGATAATAACCATAACGTTTGAACTTCCTGTCTTGTGCGAGTGCAACTCCTTACTCGCACATACGTCATGCCCAAATTAGGACGATTATCCCGCGGGAGCGTTGGCGTGGTGATCTCACGTCTAACGGGGATAATTGAACTTATGGGAGACTGAAGCGTGACAATTGAAGGATCTTTTTGACTTGTGGTTCGACATGATAAGATGAGTTTCAGAATACAAGTGAATCGAAGGTATTTTGGAGATGAGTTAGTCTAGAACATAAAGCAAGACGCTCGATAATTTAGTGAACGGATACATGAATTATGTTGTACGACTTTAAATTTGTGATTAAGATCGAAGAGGTGAAAATTGAATCATGACTTGGTGGTCTAGACGTAGAAAAGATTAGATATATGGATCCTATCAGGTGTTTAAGGAGATAGACTATGCGAATCACTAGGCTTGACATGCGATGTGGATATATCATGGATTCGGTTGAACGAACGTATTGATGTGGATAGGATAATATGTGCTCGATATTTAGAAATTTGAGTAAAACGAGCTTAGGTAGAATACCCCGTGCGAAAGAACAATGGTTTGACCTTAGGGTATTTGGGGTGGGCGTCGTGCAACACAATTACACGATGAGTCACAAACTTGAACTGTACCTATAACCTTGTGAGCTGACCTAGTGGCTAGGTAGACGACCCCATGCCTTGACTTGAACTGGAGTGGCTGACTTTAGAGTATCATTTGAGAAAATGATAGAACTGGGGAAACGAGACTTAGAGTTAGGACTTAAAACTGAGAGTGTACACTAGCGACGTTGGCGTTAAAACGAACACAATGGGAGATAGAACTTGGGTGATAATTGATTGATTGGATAGGTTATGCGACGGTGAGGAATAAGACGGTATTAAGGAATTATCGGACGGAACTCTTATAATTGGAATTGGTGATATTCAAGATAAGTTGGCATAACGAGTTAAATCGTTGCTTGAAAGATGTGCATTACTAATAATGCAATACTTGGATTTGAGTGGGATTGGGGGTAAAGAATGACTAAACGAACCAGAGTTCGGTTAGTCAAGTAGCGAAACGATCGACGATTCGAAAAGATTTTCACGAGTAGCTTGTCTGACTTAACTGTCACTAAGCTTGGTTGAAATACACATATTTGGGGGATGCCTTGAATATAGGTACGATCTCGACTTAGCGATATGTATAACTTGAATGCAGTTACAAATGAAAATATTTGGATTCGTATGGATGAGTATAAAAACTGGAGTAAGTAAGCCTCAGTATAGAATTTCATAAACGGAAGATTGTAACATTCCCCGTGCGATCGAGATAGTTCTGTACTAAGGCACAGTTAAAGACTGAGTCTGGGAACGCGATAATTGAACGATAGAATCATTCGATAAAATGATTAAGCACACGTGCGAAACAGAATAAGAAAAACGAATAAAAAGTTAGGTTCCATTGGACCTAAGACGCGAAGGATTAGAACGTACCCCGTGTTGGGCAATTTAGCTCTACGCTAAGGCGCAATAAAAACAGAGTCATAAAACGTAGGCAATTTGATGCGATGACTTTGGATGGTAGAAAACTTACTTAGCGAGAATGGACGGTGACTCAGATAGATATGGATGAAAGAAGGGATTGGAAGATTAGCTGAGATTCGAGCTTTTGGATTTTGGCGTAATGATGGATTTTGATAGACGACGTCGAGTAATCAGTCGGATGTGTTGGATTCACATGGATAGAATATAACAATTGGGAAAGTTCACCCAAAGCCGGAGTTTTCTAGTGTGTATTGAGTTAAAGAATACCCAGTATTTGAGTAATACAGCCCTGCGCCAAGCGCAGTAGAGTTTGAGTCAGGGAGTACAACGATTAAGTTGAGTATAGTTCGATAGCCTTGAAAGATAGAGTTGTTCGATGAGATTGGCTAAGAACATGCGTAACGCGTGGTGAGGAAAATAAATGAATATAGTGTTGAAACAGTATTTGGAAGTTAGACAAGAAGTATAGAGTTTGGTTAAGAAGTTATGCGATAATATCAATTTCTCTCAGGAAGTCTCGAGGACGAGACTATTCTGAGTGGTGTATAATGTAACGACCCGCTCCGCTCAACCCGGAGGGCCGATTCAAACGGCACAAGTGTAGCGAACCGACCTGCCTTGCTCGCTAAGGTGACTCGTTCGATGCAAAGGCATTCAGACTTGGACCTTTGAATGGAGTTCAAACTTAGACTTTTTAGAGGTGTGCTTGGAATCTCGTTCGGCCGATGCGGTTTATCGCTAAGGTGGATGGCCCCGGTGAACCTGTCCCTACTTAGCTGCACACTTAAGAAAATGAATGATACATGCTAGTTTTAAGCGATAACCTTTGCATGCTAATAAAAAGAGATGAATGCACATAGCTAAGGGGATAACCCCACCTTATCATTGTATAGAACATGTAGATTTTACTTGCTATTTGTGTAATCGGGCTTATTAAGTTAAAATATAGTAGTTTCTTATATATGCCACAAAAGTAGTTTTGAGTTCATATTGATGCATCGTACCGCACAAAATATGACACGGGATAGAGTATAGTCATGTTGCATACATAGACGAGGAATACTATCAAGTAGTCATTCCGAGTCAGGAGAAGAAAAGAAAAAAAATTACTCGGGATATCCAGATCACCGAGGCAGTCTCTAATCAGGGAGCTGCGCAAAGAAGAAATATTCGAGTGTAGTCCTCGGCAAGATTGAACCGAGCTGATGTCAGGAAGTTCTCTACTAGGATTGAAAGTAGGGAAGTAGTTGCATGGTCACGGACAACTGGTTGCACACCAGGTAGAGATGAGTCCTCGACATGATTGCTGAGACATCCGAATTATGTCAGTCCAGGAGGACAATGCCCGTGTAGTCCTGGTAATATACTAGCTGAAGTACTAGCGGGCGAGGGCGGAACATTCAGCAAGGCTTATGACCGACCTGGAAGGTCAGCTGACTCGTCGGATGGTTTGGGACGCCCAGTAAGACTTGCAATCAAGATGGGAAGACAGTAGTTCCATCCCAAATCTTGTCCAATATGGCTAACAGAGCCAGTAACCTTCATATAGATAAGTCATGCATGCATAGCGGCTATCCACGGTCAGAAGAGGAGTAACATAAATGAGTATATTTGCACGACACTTTGCATGTTTAGAATAGATACACGATATATAACATAGTTCAAGTAGAACGGGTCTGAGGCAGAGACACAAACGTAACACTTGGATTGCATAAATGTTCTTCGTTATTTAGTAGATCACTGATTATAATGCTCCATATGACAGGGAAGGTCGGATGGTAAGAAAGGGTAAAATGAAGTCAGTTGTTTACAGTACGACACTCTTGAGCAAACATGGATACTACTTTCATTATATTGCCATGTAACTTATCCTAAGGCAAAGACTAGAAAGAAAACATAATCAGTCAGTGCACATAACCAATGAATGTACTTGTTTTGTGGAATGGACGAGAGGCCTCCCCACCAGTGCATTAAATGTACTGATACCCAACCAGATTGTATGCAAGGTGCAGGGAGAACTCGTACGGATTCGGAGATCGCTTAACGCATTGAGGCACCGGACCATACTTGGAATCTTGGAGCGTGGCACGCAGACCTGGAGCTCACATATATGAGACATAATGTATGAAAACATTATCATTCAGAGTATTTGATTCAGTTATAAGCCTAACGGCATATTCATTGTAGAAAGAGAGAGAGAGAGAGAGAGAGAGAGAGAGAGAGAGAGAGCACGAGTGACTTATAATCTCGGCCTAGTGCCGTTTGTAATCTTTACTTCATATCAATAAAGAGCTTGTTTTGGATTCAATACTTGTGTTTATTCTATGTTTTCGTTATGATGACTCTGGAAACTAGTTATCAACAGCCGTTTCGGTATTTTTCTCGCACGGGCACAACTCCAGGCTCGCGCGGTATCACGTCTCGTTGAAAATGATCATCCTGCGGGAGCGCTGGCACGGTGATTCGCACCTAGCGGGGGACTACTGATCTATGCGGGAGATCAGGACGTGATAATATCCGCTAACCAAAAAAATATCTAGCCGTCTAGGGTCTGGATCTATCTACCATTTGATCGATATCCGAGATACTCTATACTCGGCAAAACATCCTCAATTGAACCGCTAATCCCGCTAGCTCAATTTGCTAACTCTATCGCCATGTCCTCAATCCATCAAGTAAATTCTCGATTGATTGATACGACTTCTCGTATCGTTACTCACAACTTTTCGAATCATAGTCTTGCTCCATTTTGTATTCTTATATCCCGCTTAAGTTTACTTAAGAAACTATTTTGCTCGAGCGATATCGAAATTCATCCCGATGTCAAGTCCCGTCGATTTCCTCAAAGGTCCATCCTTGCTCCCATTTTGGTCCTTCCAGCTCTATGTCAATTTCCTTCTGGCATCATTTATGCTCGTCTATGTTTCTAGGAAACTTGCCTACGTTCGTTACACTATCTGGCAAATATCAGTCTCCGCTATATCTCGATCGCGTAACCTAGTTACGGATCATGGGTCACAAGCAACAACGATTAAGTCATCGATGTTTTATGTGACACGAACTATTTCCAAATTTGTTATTCTCAAACGAGTACCTCCGCTCAACCAACAGTTTTCTTGTGTTTCCAAATCCATGGACTACTCTTGTTACTCCTTAATTCACATCGATCCCTCGTGCATGTGTGCACACCTGGCCGCTATCGATTTTTTTTACTATTTTCGGCCAACTATCCATCTTACACTTTCTAAATTCTCGTCCGACATGACATTTGTACGACTCGAGAGTCTGTTCCCGGTCGTTCGAATATAATGCATCGAATAATACTCGAGTTACCCACTATCTTGCAATTTTTAAACGAGTCTCGGCGCTACCCCATCTGCTGTTGGCAAATCTATCGCTATCCATGTAAATGTTTTGTCGCATCGATAACTTCGTGGTATGGCATATACCACTCAGAAATTGAGCCACTCTTCGTATCAAACTTTGTTCTGCACTGATCCAACATCTATTCCAAACTTTTCATCCAACGGTGATCCTACCGACAATGAACTTGACTTTCGCTTACTCAAAGTCTGACACGAACTCAGCCAACGTACCATTACTTACTATTTCTTCCGTCTGTTGTATCTCTTACAATATTTTCTTCCTAATTTGTCAAGCTATTACTCAAATCGTTCAACCTGTTTGTTATCGTTCTGATGTTCCCATATATATGATATCGTTCGAGAGATCGACTTGTTGCACCGATGTAACAAACATCACTCGAATCGACTTGCCGCATGCTATACAACAATATTGTACAGTGTTACTCGGTATTACGATCGATAGAAACTATATATGCAGTAAAACACACAACATGTTAAGTTTATATAGACTCATTGTATGGAACATCCAGTGTAGCATCGAGTAGAGTCAAGACTCGTTTGATCGCAAAAACAACTTTGAAATTGTGATGTGATGAATGATTGTCCAAGAAAGTTAACCGAGCGCTCTGATACCACTTTTTTATGCCCGACTCCATAGAGTCGATAATCGTTCCCCGAGCGTGATGTCGTGTGTACCTAGGTTGTGCAACGCATAAGACAAGAAGGTAAAATATAATAGTTTTTATAGAAAATATCGAGTTGCATCGAAAGATTCATAGTCATAATAAAACACACAGAGTATGCGAAGCAAAGCTCTTTTATTTATAAATGCAGCGGTTACAAAGGCTTTGAATAGCCCCATAAATATGCCAAGTTGGCTTACAACACTCATTGATCTCTCTTGCTCACAAAGGATTCTACCGTTCCATACATCATGAGTTCGTATATCAAGCCAGCATCCCGGCCGAACACCTGCATGTTGTAATTCCGAGCTTCCAACATCTTGGGTACGTCCGAGCGATCTTTCATAGCTGGGGGGTTGGGGGACCATTACGCATCTCGTATTGGTGAGCATGGTAACCTACTCGCCTAAACCGGTACTAAGTAATCATGTGAAACATGCAGATTATATCGTGATATTCTATTAGAACTTAGATGAATTTCAGTTTATGTTGAGGCATGCATTTGGAAGCAGTAAGGCATACACACATTGTAGATATTGAAGTATACAAGCATGTAAACATGTTAATATTGAATCACTTAAGCAGGCAAGCATGTTATACTCGATTGCATAGGCAGCTAAACTTGTTATACTCGGTCGTCTCGATAAGTAAGTATGTTACACTTGAATCGCATAAGAATCACATGCAACACGTTGAGTCACCTCGCTCAATAGCGACTTTAATAAATATTCGATGTGCGCACTCTTGCTCGAGGCAAGGTGAACACTCTTCTTCCTGCGTAAAACATTCGATAGCATACCAACTCTATCTATATGAATGTCATTGGTGATATTGTCGACACCATGAAGGACTATTACATGGCATTATGGTACTCCCTATCAGCCCGGGTAATGAGCCCCGCTGGAGGTCCCGCAATGCCCCGTGCCTTGATGCGCAGATTTTTATTTTCCTACAGGTCGATTCAGTTATGGTACACCAGAGACAGTTTTAGGGAAACACAAGCCTTGTGCACAAGTTGTCCATGACCATAAAAATGTATGAACTATTATCTATGACACAAATGCATGACACGGAGCATAATTAAGCATTATCATTTATGAACTCATGCAACATTTACAACTATAAGTATGGAGAGAAACAAGTCCTACTCGCCCCACTATATCTCCAGCATCTCTTCGTTTGTAAGTACGGTCGAGGAACAAGTTTACTCGCCCTACTAAATCATAGCATCTCTTTCGTCCTCCAAAATATTGTTCCATGGTGACCCGTAGTCACGAAATACTTCGAGTCACCATGTTGCTTATCGACACCGTGTTCCATGGTGCCCTATCCCTGATCGATAATTTTGTGGCACCATTCCCCTTCTGATATCATATTCCATGGTGCCCTATCACTGATCGATAGTTTCGTGGCACAATGCCCCCATTCGACACCGTTGTACAGTTTTGAACCGTAACTACACGCTTTGCTTAACGAAGTGTACTATGATTCTCTTGCTCTGAAGCATGTTCCTTTTGATACAGTTCCATGGCGTTGCGCTATAATTGCATTACTTTGCTAATAAATCACTTTTGTTCGATACTCGTGCGCTTGATGCACGCCTCGATGTACTCTATTTCAATGTTCTATCTTAGTGTTCAATATAAGTTTCGACCTATGTTTTGAACCACACATGTTGAATCGATGATATCGCTAGCACGCAACTGATGTATTTTGTTAAGAATGAAGGAGTAGAGAAGAAGGGTCAGGACTCGCCCACCTTATACTTAACTGCCTATCATTCTTACTTAGTCGTCACCGCCTATCGCTTCGCATGAGTCGATAAAGCCTATCCCCAAGTTCCTTGGTCTAATGCAAAACACGATTCACTTAACTGGTATAACCATGCGAGTAGGTCGTGCTTCTCAATCATCTGATCCGAGTGGATTTAAGAAAGATTGCACCATCGCTAAGTCTCACTATCTCTGCATTTAGCCTACTGATTCCGTTGCACGATGTATGACTCCACGTTTCTGCCCGCATCGGGGAAATTTATCGACATCAGAAAGTTCTACTTAAATCTTGCAAATGAAACCAAAATTCGAATCAATACTTGTTCCCAAATATGATTTATTGAAATGTAAACCAAACCATTGTCTCATTTTAATCCGAAACTGCATAATACACCATGTGGAGCGGGAAGAACCTAATTTATAGTCCTACTTAACTTATATATCATATCTCCTTGGTAACTAGTCCTTGCTAACTAGTGAACCCTAATTGATAGTCTAACTTCCTTGAAAGTCTCTCCAACAAGATTTTTTTTCAAGCCTTCAAATAATATCTTCCAAATCTATAACATTTACCATCCATGGAAATAATTTTTTTTCCAACTGTTTTCCTTATTTATAACATTATCCTCAAAAAATTTCAACATAATTTCTCTTGTTCTTTATGGATCTTTGCTTATTTAAAGGTTGAGGTTATGATTAATTTCTCTTAGGTTTCTTTCTCATAGTAATCGTCTTACGATGTTACTTAATTTGCTTATGTAATTCTTAATTTTTACATAATGTTTTGTCTATTTTCGTATCCATGTCTTTGTGTCCAATCCCTAAACTGCACTATAGGGTTCAGATACATACCTTAACCATCAGCACTGAAGACTGGCGGAGGAAAGATAGGGCATGTGCTCGCGGTGTGGGGTGGGCGCGGGTGGGCCAGAGTTGAGGGGGTGGTACCGAAGGGCTCGCGGGAGCAGTGGTGTTGTACAGTCAGAGGTGGGGGTGCCAAAGGGGGTAGGGATTTAAATTTCTTAGGGAGTAGTGGGATTCCAAATTTGTGTGTGTGTGTGTGTGTGTGTGTGAGAGAGAGAGAGAGAGAGAGAGAGAGAGAGAGAGAGAGACAGAGAAAGATTTTTATATGGTATATAAAATTTTGCAGCACATAACAACCCCATTTGCAATATTAAAATACGTCACAAGTATAGAGACATATTTAATAACGACATTATGACTCATGTTGACACATGTGTCACGCTCCGCTTCCCAGAATACGGCGAGGTGGGTACGTAACATCATCCCCAGGCTATGCACCATACGAATACATATGTACCCGTATTTGTGATTGTCGTCCGTAAGATTTTAGGATAGGATTATAACAGGTCACAAAGTTCATAATATAATAAATAGTAAGTTGATTACAGGATATTCTAAACTATAAATAGAAAATTTGTTATTCTACCCGATTACAACTATTTATCCAATATATATAACAATACAATTATACCTTTAATAAATAATGAGAACAAATCTGGTTTCAGTAGATCTCCTGAAATAGTAGCATCGCATTCTTGCTCTTTAACTGTTCTTCAATATTTGATAGCAGCTTTCTTTGGTATTGCTACAAAAACCAGTGAACAATACTAGGTCGTCAAACGATATGCAAGCCCTCAGTCAAAGACAGAAGTAAAATAAAATAAATCAAGAATCTGAGAAGAAATAGGATTCTCGAAATTCCAAAATAAAGGAACTAAATAATTTATAAGGATTATTGTGTTAACTTGAAATACGATCCTGACTAGATTTTATTCTAGTAAATTTTCTCGGTGTTCGCCTTATACTTACGTTATAACAAGTCATACTCATAATTATTGCAATTATAATCACAATCACAGTCATAATCATAATTACTAAGCATACTGCATCAACAAAACAACAGTTTACCATATAACATCCAACATCTATCAATATTTATATCGTCAACTGAATTCCGTAACCTGTCATCAGTACAGTAGTCTACCCCTACACCAAACAAGGACAAGGGAATGAATCACGGCACCGGAATAGCTTACGTACCAGATGACTAGCAAGCAGTACACCCTAGCTAAGAAATCAACAATCAATCGCAATCACAAACACAAACAAGTTTCCTAAATGATGATGATGCAATTTGGAGGACAACTCTTTGAATAACCACTTTAACTAGTTTTTCGTCAATAATCCCGTACACCAGGGATCAAGTTGTAACTTGGTGGCACGGTGCTTAGAATCCGTCCCTGCCTCTCATGGGCTTAACAATTAAATTCTTAATTCACTCATTCGATGTTTTAAATTAAAATAAGTGTATTTATATTCAGGTATAATTAACTCAGACTGGGTAGCACGTTATTATAATGCGGTCCTGCCTCTCATGGGCTTAAATATGTAACTTAGACTGGGTGGCACGGTATTATAATCCGGCCCTGCCTCTCATGGGCTTAAACAAGTAAGTGAGCTAAGCCTCACACACTCAATTCGTAAGACCTTACAAAAGAGCTTAATTGCTTATCAGCTTTTGTTGTTATTACATTGCGGAAATTCGTAGGTAAAATTCAAGTTTTTCTACCCCGCCAAATACTTTCTAACCTAAACCTACAAACAATTCCTATTCTATTATCTTGTATTAAGTTTCTGCTATGTATATCATGTTCACTATCAATATACAAAAATGTATTTTCAAGATATAACATAATACAGGTTTTCCATCTCATTCATAATCCAGGAGGCAGGTATCAAAGTTTTTATCCCAACTCAATTTCGGGATAATCATATATACCAGGACACAAATTTTAGGGAATATTATTTTCTTTCAACTTATACAGAGCAGACTATAGGAATCTAAATTTAGATTTCAGTTGTGTGACTTGTGTCTGTCACGCCCCGATTTCGTGGAATCGATAGTCGTCCCCCGGGTGTGACCGCCGTGCGGGCCTAGGTTGCGCACCGCACAAGGCTAAGTATTTTTGTTTCGCATAGCGAGCACATATTCAGAGTACACAGATAAATTGAAACACAGATTGAGGCATGGAAAAGTTCTTTTTTATTGATAATATGAACATCTATTACAAACTCCTTGAACTGAGTCATAAAGTTGCCTCTATGGGCTAACAAAAGTGTTGACACAAAATGAGATAGCAGTCCTGTATATTACATCATTTACTAAAACTCAAAATATAGGACCTCCGGTTGGAATGACGGCCTTTCCACGAAGCTGCATATTTGCTTGGGTTGTTAGCTTCTATCTTCAAAATACTTCAAAAGGTGGCACGGATCAACGCGTGCCTACAACTGGACTGGATTGGGGGATTGACTTCTGCTCCTTGCTTGGTTCTCCTTAGCGCGGGGAACCTGTTTCAACGAGGGTCAGCACATCGAAACGTACTGGTGAAGGCAAGCTAACCCAACTATACCAATCAACACATTGTTTTAATGAAGCATGCATAATTATTGTGGTCTTTCTATCTTGCCTTAGTTCAGTTTTACAGCAAGCAATAGATATAGGAATCAATGAAATAACCTACCACCGCTCGGTGACAATTACCTGCCCGTCTGAACCACCTGCACAATACTTACCATGCCTTCCCTGCTAAGAAGACACAAGTTAGTTGCAACAGGTTTAAATATACGAGGGGATCACTGGCGTATGCCACAAGGGACGAGTTTAGTCTCAGGGCCAAGATAACAGAGGCACATGTATCGCTGCACGCCATCCCGCCTATGGGGAAGACTATTCTTGAAGTTTCGTCCGGATCGGATCGGTGCTAGTGCCCCAGTAACCGTCCGCAGGAACCATAGGCCTTGTGCATAAGTTGTTCGTGATCAACGACGTTTGTGTTAAGTTAACCATTTATGTAGCTGAGGCAATAAAATCAGGAGATATGTAGCATTGTATGGTTTATTTTGCATAGTCTCCCTGATCAATTGTTGCATGGCAAGAAGTGTTCTACATATAGCATATTTATAGAATAAGTAAACATTATAACTTGTATTTATGCATATGATGAACGTTTCAAACGAGCAAGCATGTAAGTAAGTAACCGTTCACAAGTTTCAGTGACAAGCATACTGATCCAAGTCGATTCCCTTATTATCTTGATATCTTTTAGTTATTACTTGGTATCGTTTGATCGGGGCAAGCACGAATACAAGATTTAGATGTGAAGACTGGACGAAGGGCCAGCTAATCGGGATGGTAGCCACTCACTTAGTAGTTGGAAGGAAGAAGGAAAGAGATGCTTTAGGATTCCGTTCGAGCGGTGCCTACTGCTGGTTCACCTGCATTGCCACGAACAGCTGATCAATACCTCTTCCACTCTTTCCATTATCGAAATTGAAGTCCAGTTCAACGAACAAAAATAATAAAATTCATCGAAACCGTTCAAGAAAACTCAAGCAAATCCGAAAACCAACTCAAGGCACGAAAGCAACAAGCGACAGCGAAAACTAGGCAACAAAAGATGCAACGGAGAGGTCCCTCCTGACTCTACCGCTAAGTCGATCCCGGGGGCACGGTCCACTGAATATGAGAATCGATTTCGAAGAAGCAAATCCATAAAGAGGATGGGCTCTTGTTTCAATCTATCCCGGTCGAACGATACCGTCTTGTATTTCTTAGCCGCGCTCCCCGAATAGAGGGAACGGGGCACCACAGTGTAGCGCCCCGTTCTCCCGGTGCGGAGAGCGCGGCTAAGAAACACAAGACGGTATCGTTCGATCGGGATAGATTGAATTAAGAACTCGTCCTCGTTATGGATTTGTTTCTTCGGAATCGATTCCCATATTCAGTGGACTGCGCCCCAAGGATCGGCTTAGCGGCAGAGTCAGGAGGGACCTCTCCGCTACTATCTTTTATTGCCTCGGTTTTCGATGTCGCTTGTTGCTTTCGTGCTTTGAGTTGGTTTTGGGATTTGCTTGTTTTCCTTGAACGGTTTCGATGGTTTTCATTGTTTTCGTTCATTGACTTGCACTTCTATTCCGAGATTGGAAAGAGAGGAAGAAGTATTAATCGAGCTATTCGTGTGCAGGTGAACGAGCAGTAGGCGGCTTGCGAGCGGAGTCGTGAAGCGCCTCTTTCCTTCTTCTTTCCAAAATCTAAGTGAGTGGCTACCAACCCGATTAGCTAGTCCTGCTTCCAAGCTTCACAGCTAATAAATCTGCACTCTTCTATGTCTCGATCAAACGATACCAAATAATAATAAAGAAACCAAGATAAAAGACAAATATACTTGGTTATTATGCTTGTCAATCAAACCTGTGAACTGTTGCCTTATCGTATGCTTGTTCGTGCAAATGTTCTATAAAACGTGCTAAGTATAGAACACATCTTGTATATGCATAATTGTTCAGGGAGGCTATGCTAAATAAATCATGCATTACTACATGTCGTGCACTCGTGTACTTGCACTCGTGTTCTTGCAATCGTGTTGCCTCAACTGCATGAATTGTTAACGTGTTAATCGTGTACGATCATGGACAACTTGTGCACAAGGTATAGTTCTGCGGACGGTCGCTGGGGCACTGGCACCGATCCGATCCGGGCAGAACTCGTGTAATAGTCATCGTGTACGGGACAAGGTGGCTTACAGCGCCTCGTGTACTATCGTTGCATGCTATCCTTGCCTCGGACTAGTCCACTATGGCAATCATGCCAGTGATCATCGTGTATATTTAAACCTGTTGCATACTAACTTGTGTCTTCGTGGCAGGGAAGGCAAGGTAAGTATTGTGCAGGTCATTCAGACGGGCAGGTAAAATCCACCGAACGGTGGCACGTTCATTTCAGTAAATTCTATATGCTGCTGACTTGTAAATGAACTAAGACAAGATAGAAACCCACAAATATGCATGCTTCATTAAAACAACGTATTGATTGGTATAGTCAGGCTAGCTCGCCTTCACCAGCATGTTTCGATATGCTGACCCTCGTTGAAACATGTTCTCCGTACTAAGGCCAACCGAGCGAGGAGCCGAAGTCGTCTTCCCGATCCAGTCCAGCTGTTGGCGCATCTTCACCGCGCCCCCGAAGCATTTTAAAGTCCGAAGATGTAACTCTTCATACACAAATGCAGCTCCGTGGCAAAGCCGTCCTCCAGCCTGGAGGTCTATACATTTTAAAGTTATAAAGGGATGTAATGTACAGGACTGCTATCTCATTTTGAGTCATCTCTTTGTAAGCCGTTCGGCATATTAGCTAACTCGTTCAAGAGTTTGTAATAGATGTTCATTATCAATAAAGAGAACTTTTCTATGTTTCAAATCTGTGTTTCAATTTATATGCGTACTCTGAATATGTGCTTGCTATGCAAATCATTAAAGCCTTGTGCGGGCGCAACTCCAGGCCCGCACGGCGGTCACGACTCGGGGGACGCCTCGGGGCGTGACAAAGTGGTATCAGAGCACAGATTCAAAGTTCTTTAGACTTCGTGCTAGAAAAGTTCCTTTAACGATCAAAATTCCTGTGCGAACTCTTGAACTCGCTAGGCCAAAATGAGATACGTTCATGCAATAAGTCCATAATATATTATGATCCTAATGTAATTTACCTTCTTTTGAAGGAATGAATCCTGCGCAATCTGCAGCGCAATACCGGACGAAATGCAACGCCAAGGAAGTAGTTCGGGCACTTCGGGAAGTTCAGAAAGCCAGCGAGCTATGCCAAGCATCGATCCCGTTCAGCAAATATTGTGGATGTTGGGGGAAAACCAACAAAGGGACGAGGCTCGCCATGAACGGGCCGAGAAGCGGGCGGAAGAGAGTCAGCTCAAGTTTTAAGACAATATAGAAGCACGATTCTCAGTCCAACAAAAGTAGGTAGATACCCTGCAGCAGATCGTTCAGACTTTGGCATCCAACCAGTCCGCGGCAACGCCAGCAACTCCGGTGGAACAGCCCGTGCTTGAAGTAGAGACGCCGCAAATTCCAAGGGCGAGGGACGTGACTGCCTTCGACTTTGGCCACTTCAAGAAAGTCTGCAACACCCCATTCAACAGGACTGAGGACCCAGTCGTAGCTCTAGATTGGTTGGCCGAACTTGAAGATCACTTCGCTCTGCTAGAGGTCCCCGAAGAGAAGCGCGTCGCCTGCGCGCAACTACAGCTCTGCCTCAACGCACACGATTGGTGGGACGTGCATCGACGATCTCTCCAATTTGATCACGGAGAGGAGGCGATCTCGTGGACGACTTTTCGTGCCGCGTTCGAAGAGGAGTATGTACCCCCTCTAGTACAACATCAAATGGAAAACGAGTTCGTGCAGCTGCGACAAGGCAGCATGACAGTTAAGGAGTACTCCGCCGAATTCAATCGACTCTCCAAATTCGCTAGGGCCTATTTACCTGATGCAGCGAGTCGAGCTAGAAGGTTTGAAGGTGGACTACGCCCTGTCATCCATTCGCACGTATCCGTTCCTCAGTATCGGACAATGCGTGAAGTCATGAATCACGCCCTGTCGCTCGAACCATACTATCCTCACGTTCCTGCCGGCGCTGTGCATACAACCACTCACAAACGCCAAAGCAACGATAGAGGAAATACTGCTGCAAAACGCCCTAACAACGGAGGGCACCAAAGAGGAAACCCAGGGCCATCGTGTAATTTTTGTAAAAAGCATGGGCACACTGCCAACAATTGTCGTTTGAGACTTGGGTTATGCCTAGCGTGTGGACAATTAGGCCATGCCATTAATTCCTGTCCGAACCTTCCTGATCGTCGTCCCCAACGAAATAATCCCTAACGGTAAGTTCTACCCTAAGTTTTGGGACGAAACTTCCAATTAGTTGGGTAGGATGTAGCGCCCCGTTCTCCCGGTGCGGAGAGCGCGGCTAAGAAACACAAGACGGTATCGTTCGATCGGGATAGATTGAATTAAGAACTCGTCCTCGTTATGGATTTGTTTCTTCGGAATCGATTCCTATATTCAGTGGACTGCGCCCCAAGGATCGGCTTAGCGGCAGAGTCAGGAGGGACCTCTCCGCTGCTATCTTTTATTGCCTCGGTTTTCGATGTCGCTTGTTGCTTTCGTGCTTTGAGTTGGTTTTGGGATTTGCTTGTTTTCCTTGAACGGTTTCGATGATTTTCATTATTTTCGTTCATTGACTTGCACTTCTATTCCGAGATTGGAAAGAGAGGAAGAAGTATTAATCGAGCTGTTCGTGTGCAGGTGAACGAGCAGTAGGCGGCTTGCGAGCGGAGTCGTGAAGCGCCTCTTTCCTTCTTCTTTCCAAAATCTAAGTGAGTGGCTACCAACCCGATTAGCTAGTCCTGCTTCCAAGCTTCACAGCTAATAAATCTGCACTCTTCTATGCCCCGATCAAACGATACCAAATAATAATAAAAGAAACCAAGATAAAAGACAAATATACTTGGTTATTATGCTTGTCAATCAAACCTGTGAACTGTTGCCTTATCGTATGCTTGTTCGTGCAAATATTCTATAAAACGTGCTAAGTATAGAACACATCTTGTATATGCATAATTGTTCAGGGAGGCTATGCTAAATAAATCATGCATTACTACTTGTCGTGCACTCGTGTACTTGCACTCGTGTTCTTGCAATCGTGTTGCCTCAACTGCATGAATTGTTAACGTGTTAATCGTGTACGATCATGGACAACTTGTGCACAAGGTATAGTTCTGCGGACGGTCGCTGGGGCACTGGCACCGATCCGATCCGGGCGGAACTCGTATAATAGTCATCGTGTACGGGACAAGGTGGCTTGCAGCGCCTCGTGTACTATCGTTGCATGCTATCCTTGCCTCGGACTAGTCCACTATGGCAATCATGCCAGTGATCATCGTGTATATTTAAACCTGTTGCATACTAACTTGTGTCTTCGTGGCAGGGAAGGCAAGGTAAGTATTGTGCAGGTCATTCAGACGGGCAGGTAAAATCCACCGAACGGTGGCACGTTCATTTCAGTAAATTCTATATGCTGCTGACTTGTAAATGAACTAAGGCAAGATAGAAACCCACAAATATGCATGCTTCATTAAAATAACGTGTTGATTGGTATAGTCAGGTTAGCTCGCCTTCACCAGCATGTTTCGATATGCTGACCCTCGTTGAAACAGGTTCTCCGCACTAAGGCCAACCGAGCGAGGAGCCGAAGTCGTCTTCCCGATCCAGTCCAGCTGTTGGCGCATCTTCACCGCGCTCCCGAAGCATTTAGAAGTCCGAAGCTGCAACTCTTCATACACAAATGCAGCTCCGTGGCAAAGCCGTCCTCCAGCCTGGAGGTCTATACATTTTGAAGTTATAAAGGGATGTAATGTACAGGACTGCTATCTCATTTTGAGTCATCTCTTTGTAAGCCGTTCGGCATATTAGCTAACTCGTTCAAGAGTTTGTAATAGATGTTCATTATCAATAAAGAGAACTTTTCTATGTTTCAAATCTGTGTTTCAATTTATCTGCGTACTCTGAATATGTGCTTGCTATGCAAATCATTAAAGCCTTGTGCGGGCGTAACTCCAGGCCCGCACGGCGGTCACGACTCGGGGGACGCCTCGGGGCGTGACAAAGTGGTATCAGAGCATAGATTCAAAGTTCCTTAGACTTCGTGCTGGAAAAGTTTCTTTAACGATCAAAATTTCTGTGCGAACTCTTGAACTCGCTAGGCCAAAATGAGATACGTTCATGCAATAAGTCCATAATACATTATGATCCTAATATAATTTACCTTCTTTTGAAGGAATGAATCCTGCGCAATCTGCAGCGCAAGTCCCGGACGAAATGCAACGCCAAGAAAGTAGTTTGGGCACTTCGGGAAGTTCAGAAAGCCAGCGAGCTATGCCAAGCATCGATCCCGTTCAGCAAATATTGTGGATGTTGGGGGAAAACCAACAAAGGGACGAGGCTCGCCATGAACGGGCCGAGAAGCGGGCGGAAGAGAGTCAGCTCAAGTTTCAAGACAATATAGAAGCACGATTCTCAGTCCAACAAAAGCAGGTAGATACCCTGCAGCAGATCGTTCAGACTTTGGCATCCAACCAGTCCGCGGTAACGCCAGCGACTCCGGTGGAACAGCCCGTGCTTGAAGTAGAGACGCCGCAAATTCCAAGGGCGAGGGACGTGACTGCCTTCGACTTTGGCCACTTCAAGAAAGTCTGCAACACCCCATTCAACGGGACTGAGGATCCAGTCGTAGCTCTAGATTGGTTGGCCGAACTTGAAGATCACTTCGCTCTGCTAGAGGTCCCCGAAGAGAAGCGCGTCGCCTGCGCGCAACTACAGCTCTGACTCAACGCACACGATTGGTGGGACGTGCATCGACGATCTCTCCAATTTGATCACGGAGAGGAGGCGATCTCGTGGACGACTTTTCGTGCCGCGTTCAAAGAGGAGTATGTACCCCCTCCAGTACAACGTCAAATGGAAAATGAGTTCGTGCAGCTGCGACAAGGCAGCATGACAGTTAAGGAGTACTCCGCCGAATTCAACCGACTCTCCAAATTCGCTAGGACCTATTTACCTGATGCAGCGAGTCGAGCTAGAAGGTTTGAAGGTGGACTTCGCCCTGTCATCCATTCGCACGTATCCGTTCCTCAGTATCGGACAATGCGTGAAGTCATGAATCACGCCCTGTCGCTCGAACCACACTATCCTCACGTTCCTGCCGGCGCTGTGCATACAACCACTCACAAACGCCAAAGCAACGATAGAGGAAATACTGCTGCAAAACGCCCTAACAACGGAGGGCACCAAAGAGGAAACCCAGGGCCATCGTGTAATTTCTGTAAAAAGCGTGGGCACACTGCCAACAATTGTCGTTTGAGACTTGGGTTATGCCTAGCGTGTGGACAATTAGGCCATGCCATTAATTCCTGTCCGAACCTTCCTGATCGTCGTCCCCAATGAAATAATCCCTAACGGTAAGTTCTACCCTAAGTTTCGGGACGAAACTTCCAATTAGTTGGGTAGGATGTAGCGCCCCGTTCTCTCGGTGCGGAGAGCGCGGCTAAGAAACACAAGACGGTATCGTTCGATCGGGATAGATTGAATTAAGAACTCGTCCTCGTTATGGATTTATTTCTTCGGAATCGATTCCTATATTCAGTGGACTGTGCCCTAAGGATCGGCTTAGCGGCAGAGTCAGGAGGGACCTCTCCGCTGCTATCTTTTATTGTCTCGGTTTTCGATATCGCTTGTTGCTTTCGTGCTTTGAGTTAGTTTTGGAATTTGCTTGTTTTCCTTGAACGGTTTCGATGGTTTTCATTATTTTCGTTCATTGACTTGCACTTCTATTCCGAGATTGGAAAGAGAGGAAGAAGTATTAATCGAGCTGTTCGTGTGCAGGTGAACGAGCAGTAGGCGGCTTGCGAGCGGAGTCGTGAAGCGCCTCTTTCCTTCTTCTTTCCAAAATCTAAGTGAGTGGCTACCAACCCGATTAGCTAGTCCTGCTTCCAAGCTTCACAGCTAATAAATCTGCACTCTTCTATGCCCCGATCAAACGATACCAAATAATAATAAAAGAAACCAAGATAAAAGACAAATATACTTGGTTATTATGCTTGTCAATCAAACCTGTGAACTGTTGCTTTATCGTATGCTTGTTCGTGCAAATGTTCTATAAAACGTGCTAAGTATAGAATACATCTTGTATATGCATAATTGTTCAGGGAGGCTATGCTAAATAAATCATGCATTACTACTTGTCGTGCACTCGTGTACTTGCACTCGTGTTCTTGCAATCGTGTTGCCTCAACTGCATGAATTGTTAACGTGTTAATCGTGTACGATCATGGACAACTTGTGCACAAGGTATAGTTCTGCGGACGGTCGCTGGGGCACTGGCACCGATCCGATCCAGGCGGAACTCGTGTAATAGTCATCGTGTACGGGACAAGGTGGCTTGCAGCGCCTCGTGTACTATCGTTGCATGCTATCCTTGCCTCGGACTAGTCCACTATGGCAATCATGCCAGTGATCATCGTGTATATTTAAACCTGTTGCATACTAACTTGTGTCTTCGTGGCAGGGAAGGCAAGGTAAGTATTGTGCAGGTCATTCAGAAGGGCAGGTAAAATCCACCAAACGGTGGCACGTTCATTTCAGTAAATTATATATGCTGCTGACTTGTAAATGAACTAAGACAAGATAGAAACCCACAAATATGCATGCTTTATTAAAACAACGTGTTGATTGGTATAGTCAGGCTAGCTCGCCTTCACCAGCATGTTTCGATATGCTGACCCTCGTTGAAACAGGTTCTCCGTACTAAGGCCAACCGAGCGAGGAGCCGAAGTCGTCTTCCCGATCCAGTCCAGCTGTTGGCGCATCTTCACCGCGCCCCCGAAGCATTTTGAAGTCCGAAGCTGCAACTCTTCATACACAAATGCAGCTCCGTGGCAAAGCCGTCCTCCAGCCTGGAGGTCTATACATTTTGAAGTTATAAAGGGATGTAATGTACAGGACTGCTATCTCATTTTGAGTCATCTCTTTATAAGCCGTTCGGCATATTAGCTAACTCGTTCAAGAGTTTGTAATAGATGTTCATTATCAATAAAGAGAACTTTTCTATGTTTCAAATTTGTGTTTCAATTTATCTGCGTACTCTGAATATGTGCTTGCTATGCAAATCATTAAAGCCTTGTGCGGGCGCAACTCCAGGCCCGCACGGCGGTCACGACTCGGGGGACGCCTCGGGGCATGACACACAGTGTCCGTGTCCTACGTATCCTGGACTCTTGCTAATCGTCCCATAATTAAAATTAAATTAAAGTTGTCGGAGGTCCGTCGCTAAATTATATATATAGCAACTAAAGTCTAGGGTTAGGAATATCAGTAATATTTTCGGATATCGAAATTTGGTTAACTCCTGAAATTCTTAAAAAATTTGGCAGAGTCTCCTTTGTATTTCGGCTCCAGAAATTTTAGAATTTATATAAGACCCGGAGCAACCCTCCGTAGAATTCCCTGGGTATGCCGACCCCTTTGGTGGAATAACTAAACACCGGTAACACACGCAGTTGAATATATATATTGAAATTCAAGTGTCAAATAGAACTTTCTTACCAAGCAACACATTATCTTAATAATTAGCTATTTAGCAACTTGCACTGATCACGATTTGCTATACAAATACAGAAAACTCAATATAAGTCAGTACTTATACAATTTCATAAACACTTCTAGATAACCAGACTAACAATTCTTATTAGTAACTAAAAGTAAAAGAAACCAGTCATACAATAATTAAATAATCTATATACTTATATAGTATTGGTCATTCAAGGTTCAAGTACTAATGCGGTCCTAGTTAAAAATAAATACTAGTAACCACATATAGTTATAAATATAGTTTCAAATCTAAAGGTGCTTATATGTTTAAATGACATTCTTATATCACTAAAAATTCTCTAATTAACATCTCTCTTCGAGAATTAAGTTTCCATAAACGCCACAATCTGTAAAAACTCAACCTTGATCAACTTTTGCGTAAAATTATTCTATAGTGGAACTTAATACACTAATTTAAGTCCAATTAAAATTTCTGACAATGATTAATTTATATTAATTCAGTATTCTTTAACATAATAAAGTCTACAATATTATACCATGCTAGTTTACATAGCTTCACTTATATTCATACCTATGTAATTTAGCCTATAGTATTTAAAAAACACACACACACACATATAAATATATAGCAAAACATATTCATTAATTTTCACCTTTTGTATACGTTTATTAAATAAAAAAATATAGATTCGTGATACCGTGTCCGAGACGGCATATTCAACCAAACGTAATTATTTATATTTATATATATATAGAGAGAGAGAGAGCATATCCTTTGTACTACTAACAAAAGTAGAACCAAATCCATTCAATCATGACACACGGTATGTATGTGTCCGTATAATGTCCTAATTTTCTATTAATGTGTCCGACTTTCTTTCGACACACGTGTCTGTGTTATAATACCAAATTAACAATATCGAATGTTCGAAGCGTACTTGGTTCGCGTGTCCAACCTATATCCCTAATAATTGCGTCCACGTGTCCGTATCATATATATATATATAAAACTTTATTCTAGATTTATATTCAGAAATAAATAATTCTAAATGAACATGGTAAATAAGAAAAATTGAATCAAAGGAAAGGGATGGGAGAGGGCTTGCCTTGGGTTATTGAAATTTGGATTTTGAGATTGGAACTAGGTTTTGAGTCTTCTTCCTCTTCCAATTTCCCTTCTTCTTCTTCTTCTTCTTTGAAGAAAATGACTTAGGGTTAGGGTTTCACGAAGAAGGGATGGAAAATGAAGATGTTGATGGATGATGGTGGAGATGAAGATGGTGATGTTGATAGCAGCTGGTGGTGGTGGTGGGATGGTATATATATATATATATATATATATATATATATATATATATATATATATATATATATATATATATATAACTTTATTCTAGATTTATATTCAAAAATAAATAATTCTAAATGAACATGGTAAATAAGAAAAATTGAATCAAAGAAAATGAATGGGAGAGGGCTTGCCTTGCGTTATTGGAATTTGGATTTTGAGATTGTAATTAGGTTTTGAGTCTTCTTCCTCTTCCAATTTTCCTTCTTCTTCTTCTTCTTCTTTGAAGAAAATGGCTTAGGGTTAGGGTTTCATGAAGAAGGGGATGAAAAATGAAGATGATGATGGATGATGGTGGAGATGAAGATGATGGTGTTAATGGCAGCTGGTGGTGGACTGGCTGTCGGAGGGGGAGCCCGCCGGAGGCGCGCTACAGCAGCCGCAACGGCTGTGGTGCGTGGGTCCGGGGCCGCTTGGTCGGAGGAGAAGAGAGGAGAGAGAGTGATGGATAGATAAAGAGAGAAGAGAGAGAGTTGAGAGAGG
Organism: Iris macrosiphon; assembly: GCA_036927795.1. Taxonomy (NCBI): domain Eukaryota; kingdom Viridiplantae; phylum Streptophyta; class Magnoliopsida; order Asparagales; family Iridaceae; genus Iris; species Iris macrosiphon. The sequence goes on along the minus strand of JAYESA010000010.1, from coordinate 8,835,900 downwards.
GACCAAGGGAGAGAGAGGGCGGTGGAGAGCGTACGTGAGAGAGAGAGAGAGAGAGAGAGAGAGAGAGAGAGGGACTCTCTGAAATTTTTTTTTTAATGAATGGTGACTAAGGGGTTTAGAAAGGAGCCATGTGGACATATGGGTACTAGATTTTGACACATAGCATATAAGGTGTCCTTGCAAATTTGTAATTGCATATTTAACCCAAGAGTTAAATGAAAAATACTTATATAAATAAAATGAAAACTCATTTTTCTATTGTTAAATCTTTTCTTTATCATAAATTATTTAATAATTATTGATTAAGGACATTAAATATAAAAAAATACAAAATAAATAAATAGTACCGTATTAAGGAGTACGGTTATGACAACATGATACATTGCTAATGTGTCGTCGTATTAAATTATTATGGTTTGTCGCTCTAAGTCACTATTTAGTTGCAATCATCGACCCCTTTATATGATGTCGTAGATAGCAACGTCGTCTGTAGTAGTTTTTCTTCGTTGTGACCTAACATCCACTACATAATTTTTTCTTCTTTCTCCAACCGTCCCATTTCATTCTAGATCCTTTAACACAATCATTTCTTTCTATTTTTTTTCTTACTTATCCAAACAAAGAATATGTAACAAAATGATTAATATAGAACAACAATCTACTTAAAAAAAAGAATGATCACATGCGATATTTTTATTTAAATGGATCTTTATACGTGAATAAGGTTTCAACTAAGAGCATAATTTATTAGAAAAATAACAAATGGAAAGAACAAAAAGGATTGGAAATGAAAGGAACATAATAGTAGAAAAAAAACTAAAATTTATTTAATCTTACATTATAATCCTACCTTTTATTAGATAAAGTAATTCGATGACTCATAACTTTGAACAATTTTTAAGAAAATAATAAGGTTTAGGGAACTTATTTAAAATTATGATAGAATTAAGAGACTTATATGAAAAAACCTCTAAAAAGAAATTCCTTATCGATCAAATTACCTTTCTTATAAATCTACCAAAATAAACATAAAATAAACTCTTTTATGGGTTGTTTTGACTTATCAAGGGATAGGTTATTCATTCGGTTTTTCAACCGATAAACCACAATTGGCACGACCATGTTCTGATATAAATTTTAATATAATCTTGTATGTGCTTATAAATGATTCTTTTTCTCCTATGTCATCTTTTTGTCTATATAATGGCACGGTAGTTCATAAATTTATAAAATATAATCTCTTCATAATTTTTTTTATCCAGATGACAAGTTTCTAAATTTTTACATATTTTTAGAGCGATTACATCGTCTTCTCTTTCGGTTTCGATTATTCATTATTTTTATTCCGAAACCACTCTCTTTTACTAGACTTCCATGGACTAGTTGAACCAATCACCGGACATCGTCGGAGTACTTCCCTTGCAGGAAAAATGAATCTTTCCTTATACCTGGACTAGTGCTCTCCCGATACATTTTTCATAAAATCTCAACTCGTGTTGATTCTTATTTCAAGGAACAAAGAGAGATCTTGGTAAAATTGCCACAAATGAACCCAACATTCAAGTAAAGAACAAACCTTTTTTGGGAAATCAAAATTAGGGTTTATGTGTACTACATATGGTTCTTCTAATTTGTCTAATTTTAGCCAATATGAAATTAACTAAACTTTTAGAGGACTTATTCACAAATAAACTTAAATTTTCTCTATTTACTGAATTGTCACCAACAAAATATTTTCTTCTCGTTCCCCTCTCCTCCTCCCCTCTTCCACTGCTCCACCAAACCAAAAGCAGCAGCCACCGATCGGCCTCCCGGAAAAGCCCTTTACTGTCTCCGATTATTACGTTCATGCCACACCCATGGCGGACTAGGGTTTCCTTTGCTCGAGGAGATGAAATTTGAGGAGTCCTCTCTCGCCGAATACTTAGCGAAGAATCTCCCACCGTTGTATGATTTCTTCCAAAACTCTAATTTTCTCCGTCTCGAATCGGAAAGCCCCAATTTAATCGATTCTGTAATCTCAGTTTACTCTGCTATTGAGCTTAGAACGAGTTTAATTTGAATCCGAAACCCTAGAAAGTTTTATTGTTTCATTGGAGAAATTTGTGTTATAAAATGATTGAGTTGCTAACATTGCTTGATACCGTTAGTTTTTTTGGTAGTTTCGTGATATTTGTTAAATTTAGAAGGGGTTTGTGATTTTTTTATTTTTTGACTGGATGTGTAGTAAATAGAGAGCACGGTACTCCGAAATGGTTGTCGTGTTCCGCGTGACAAAGCACTCAATGTACACTAGGATACAACAGAGACATGGCACTGTGTCCGTGTCCCCGTGTCTAGAATATATCAAATATGGTATGTGAGGTTAATGATAAGCGTCTTTGGTTAGTTTTATTCAATTGTGATTACTTATGGAATAGTAATCGTAAACAATAAATTGTTTAGGTTAATGTGTGATATGAGATTCTGAACCATAAACCTCGGAACGAGCTGCTGGTTGGTTCTATTTGTCGACACTTTTGTAAGGTCATGCAGATTATAAAAAGGGACAGTTTGGTATTTTGCGGAACATATGTTTAACAAGTACGGGAAGTAAGATGGATGTGGAAAATGGTGATTTTCCTGATATGTATGATAAGCTGGTGGGAATTTGTTCGTGAGAGCTGTGTACCATCAATTATTAGCTTGACTTATTGCATACCCCAACATTATGATAAGTTTGATATGGGTTGGTCTGCCATTGTCATCCTAAACAGCGGGAGCGAAGACAATAACTGGACGAAAAATTTCTGATCTAGGAAGCTCATACACGCTAAAATAGTTACTGTATCCTTGCCATGTCTGTATCAGACACATGATGAATATGGCATGGACATTCCAAAATACACTTGGATCATGGATGTGCTAAAACCAGTGATGTGTCCATGTCCGGTCGTGTTGTATTGGTGCCTTTCTAGGTTGCGAACATAATCCTCCAAAGAACCAAATCCATCTCCATATCCGTATGTCACACTTGTTTGACATCACACTTCCTGAACACTTATGTTGTATTCCTAAACACTTTTGTTGTATATGACTCATCCATGTCTATATAATTGAAATATGAGAAACTATCATGGTTGAAAGTGATTTCTCATGACCTTTGTCGTGCCAAACATAATATAGTTGAATTGTGAGAAAGTAATATTTCTTTTAATCGAATCATTTATAGAACTTTTTGGAACCTAGTTACTATTTGAAACAGGCTTTATCACATCCCCAAACGTGGACTAGAAAATATAGCAAATGACAAAGGCCATAGCCCTTAGGAACGTCAGACCTCACTGAACATTTTATCATTATTGTATATATTATAATGTCTACCAATAATATATCCAGCCTTAATCATAAAATATCATTAAAAAGTTGACTAAAAATTTATCTTTGGAATCCTAAATTTTCAAATACCCAATTGAATCCCCAACTTCACGATTTTTTAATATAAAGAATTTTCAAATACCCATTCTCTATGTCAAATGTGCTCCATGAAATCACCTCATAAAATGCTCTAAATCACAACAAATAACTTATTATAACTGATTATGAATCCCAAGTTACCAATCCTACTTTAGTTTCCTATAAACATTCTTGGGCTCGATCCTTTGAACTATATATAGAATAACCCAAAAGACCTGAGCAGCTGAGCCAATCCTAAATTCCCTATATTATTTGCAAATAGTTTTTATAATTTCCATAATTCTCTTAAATTGTTAGTTATTTTTATATTTTTATATCAAGGTTGATTTTACAACATTTGAAACTTTATAGCTGATTTAATAAACCAACCAGACTCTGTTTTCTGTCAGTTGTCGGTCTTAATTAAGATAAAAGGAAATTAGCCACTATGCAAAGATATAATTATAAGGTTGAAGCTTCATTGCGGTGTCACGTGTCAAAGTGATTACTTTCTGTCTGGACCTAACACATGTAGACATTAGTTTTCTTATAAAAGTGTAAAATATATATAGTTCCTGTTTGATCTACAAATTTGGTTGAAAATGGAATGGCCAAGTAACAATTTGCACTGGCATCTTCTAGAGTGTGGTTGTTAACTCCCATGAGAATATTTCATGGTACATCGAGTCAATTAATCAGTTTGCTTGCGGATTGCATTACCGACCATTATTGGTTACTTAACTTTACATGCTTCATTCTATGTAGATTCGATGTGGGGAGCATGAGGATGGTTTGGAATTGCATGACATAAGCAACACAGTATATACTCAACAATGTAAATATTATTATGATAACCAATATGTAAAGAAGACATCGACTATGAAGCATAACTAGGAAGACTATTGCCAGCAGGAATGAATGAAGAATTAGAGAGATGGCATTAGGGTTGTGGATGTTTTTCTCATTCTATCTCAAGGGACATAAAACTTTCTATGCCTATTAGATAATTATGAGAACTATATTAGTCGAGCGACTAATTGCTTCATTATTCCTTTTTTAGAACACTAAGGTTAACCACTTTTTTTTCCAGTAATAAAGTATGATATTAGAATCCAATAGATTTTGTGAATGTAAGTTATGTACCTATTTGGTTTTGGTATCATTTGTTGAATACACACTACAATATATATATGTTTGTGTGTGTACATCAGAGGCGAATGCAATTTCCTGTAGAAAATTGTATCATCTTACCTCTTTGTCTAGAATCTTTGTAGTCTAGGGAACTTGGAGGGTGGTCCTTGTTTGAAAGAGCTTAAAGTGCATACCAAAAGGTAGGTCCAATCATACCAATTGACCGTCTAGGTTTTAAGGATGACCCTCCAATGCTAATAGCTACATTGGCTAGAAATTTGACACTAGTATAGAGAGTTGACATCATGTCGTCAACCGGTCGTAAAACTTCCGCAAATTCTTTATGGAGGTTTCTTATGCTCCATAGACGACCCTGTATTGATGGGAGAAGGCTTGGACGAGACGATATATACATGATAGAGAAAGTTCCTACCTATTCCCAAACAAGGCCATTATGCAGGGACTGGATCTGCATGGGCTTAACATATAAAAATAATGCTACTACAGGTTTCACATTTCTTGTTTTTGGAATAACATTCTGATGTATTAGGGAACATATTGCGTGATAAATTTATAGTGATATATTTTTACTCATTTATAGGACTGAGGCTGATCCTGTGATACTTTCAGAGTATGTGGTGGCATTGTTGAAGAAAGATAAATCCACAAAGGAGCTGCAAAATCTATGCACAGACAGTTTGGTGGAATTTCTTGGTCAAAGTATGCCATTCTCAATTATTTACTTGCATTCATATGCTTAGAACTTTAGTGTTGTAAGTTGACTGTATAATAATGTTGCATTAAGTGTTAAATCACAATATAGCTGGCATGTTACTAGCTCAGTTGATCAATTTGCTTGTTCTTAATATTAAAGAGCTCATTTTTAGAGAGTAGTAAATTCTGGGACAAAGTATGCCATTTGAGCTGTTTATTAGTCTTGTTATGTTTATATATGTCTGGAACTTTTAGTTTTGTTAGTTGACAGTAGAAAGTGTTACAAGTTAAAGCATTACTTGCATATTACTAGTTAGTGGAGATTGGAGAAAGTTGCTTATCATTTAAGGTCGACGAGTTGCTCATTTATCTATTCCTCCAAGGGAAGAGGAGAAAGGTCCCTCTTTATGTTTTGAGATTACATTAAAAATAGGAAAAAAAGGACTTGATGCCCTGTGTATAGGACTTCAAGCACGACCGCCCTCTCTCTCTCTCTCTCACACACACACACACACACACACACACACTCGCACTGGTTGGTCTTGTTATGTTTATATATGTCTGGAACTTTTAGTTTTGTTAGTTGACAGTAGGAAGTGTTACAAGTTAAAGCATTACTTGCATATTACTAGTTAGTGGAGATTGGAGAAAGTTGCTTATCATTTAAGGTCGACAAGTTGCTCATTTATCTATTCCTCCAAGGGAAGAGGATAATGGTCCCTCTTTATGTTTTGAGATCACATAAAAACAAGGACAAAAAAGGACTTGCGTCCTGTGTGTCGGACTTCATGCATGACCACCCTCTCTCTCTCTCTCTCTCTCTCTCTCTCTCATGTGTGTGAGTGTGTGGGAGGGCTGGTCTTGTTGGTGGTGTTGTGGCCTTGAGGGGTGTGTGGGAGGGTTATAGTTACCTTTCCCCTGCATGTCTTAGCTTTCTTACTTCTTCATGGCCACCATGACTGACTGAATTTCTTACAAATGCTACTTGCCTACTTCATTGTTGAACAAAATTTCATTCTTGGCTGTTGCATTGACTGTAAGTTATTATTATACAAATATAAAATGATTGCTATTTTAATATCAAGTGTCTCAACATGAGGGGTGTTTTACAAATGTGAAGTTGTTTTTTTTACATGTCTCCTTTTGCGCCTCATGCTTTTATCCTTTGTCATGTTGCAGATACGAGATCCTTTACTGCCAAATTGTTCCAAGCGCTAGAAGATGGTTCAATTGTAAGAGCTGACGGGAACCTTGATGCTGTTGAGAAATTGGAAGTCTCTCACCCTGTAATGACGTTGTTGGAGTCACATCAGCTGAAACATTCACCAAAAGAAAAGAAACGTTCTAGTTCTTCAGAACCAATCAGTGATCCTGAAGAAAAAGAAGTTAGCGATGATGACGATCGCAACCACAAACATCGAAGGAGGGAAGCTCGACCAGATTTTCCCCATAATGATGTTGAAGAACCTCCTATAAGGAGGACAAATAGAAAGCGAAGCAAGCCTTATGATACTGGGCAGGTGTTCTTGGAGTCTGATCCCCAGACGAGTGGAAAAAAATACAACCTTACTCCTGAGAAGAACATATCTTTGAAGATGGATAATAGGCATTCAGTTTCAGGTCCACTTCTTCGGGCTCCTGTAGATTTTGGCCCACGAACAAGATTAGGCCAGCCCTTCCGCATTGATTCCGGTCCACTCTTTGATTTATCAGCATCTGTGGGACGTCCTTCTATAGGTAGAGGAAGAGGAAGGAGCGCAGTCTCCTGGAATCAGCATGATTCAAGATTTTCTAACCCACTTGACACCCTTGATTATGCATCACGGATGGCTTCTCAAGGATCTGGACATCCTAATCTCTTTGTAGGAGCAGGCTTCCCGAGTGCTGCAAGCGCGCAGAACACATCTTGGAGTGGGTTTGGTTTCATTCCTGGGATGGGCAATGGGATTTTGGACCCAATTCATCCACTTGGCTTGAATGGAACCTTGCCTCCGACAATTTCCCCTCCGCTAAATCTTGGCATGCCCCGTCAACGCTGTAGAGATTTTGAGGAGCGGGGCTTTTGCTTAAGAGGGGATATGTGTCCAATGGAACATGGTCTTAACCGCATCGTTGTTGAAGATGTTCAGGTATTTTGATATTTTCAGTTGGCTGGATCTTATTTCATGATCTCATGTTATCCTTAGAGTCGCATATTTTTACTGCTATGGTTTGGGTTTTCTGTTGATTACTTTTCGATGTCATAATTTTTGTTTTTTCATATTCCATTAGCTGATAGAAGTTCTACATCAGATAAAGTAGAACAGATGTGTTTTATTGACATCACAGTGTTGTGATTGGTGAAGTGTTTTCCTTTTTTACATATGCATTGCGGAAATGAACATGTTCATCTTTATTTGGTGATAACTTGGTGCATAAATTTAATCAAGGAGAATAGATTATCCTGTGCTTATAAAGTTAACTGCAACAAGTTATTTGCATGAGTTTCATCTGTTGTCTTTCTAGGACAGACCTGGTTACCTTTTAGGACTACTTCCTCATATTCTTGTAACTATAAGATAAATATATGCTCAAACATCACTTACAAGTGCTTCCAGCTAGATTTGGCTGCAAACAGAATTTTTAATTTCACATATTATACAGAGAATAGTCGTGGTTTCCTTTTCTATTATCTGTCATAACAACTGCTATTTTTGCAATTTGCAGAGCCTTTCTCAGTTCAACCTTCCTGTGTCTGTTCCAAGTTCCAACAAGTTAGGAGTTCAAGCTGGGTCTGGAGCTCCAACCACAGTTCCTGCTCCTTCTAGCGTTTTGACAAACAACAAAGGTGCAACAAGTAAAATTAGTAAGTCTGAAGTGATGGATGATGCAGTAAAACCAAATGTGGTTTTATCTACTTCTGGTGGTGCTGATGCAGACGTATATGATCCTGATCAGCCCCTGTGGAACATTGACCGTCCTAATACATCGACTGGTCTTTTAATGCTTCCTTCATCTAATATTGGAGATGAAGCTTTGTGGGATGCTGATGATTCTGCTCGCCATAGTCTCAGATTATCTGATGGCATTGAAAGTGATATCACGGGCAGAAATGCAACAACAACTGTGGGTGAGAAGAATAAGACTTCCACCGCTTGGGGGAGGATTGGTTCTAGATTCAAGTCAGAAAGTGAGAGTAGAAGTAACTGTGGTATGTCTTCAACAGGCTATTGTGGAAATGAAGTAAAGGAACGCCACGAGGAGGCAATAGGCAATTCTGATGCTTCCAATCTCTATGCTCGTACTTCTACTACAGAAATTGGTTCCAAAGCTACTGCTATCCAGTCTGTTCCTAGACCATTTGCAGATTCTGGGTATAGGAGTCATAGGCCATCAAGTAAAGCTTCACGTACCCTCTATGTTTATGGAATTCCTCAAACTGACAACAAATGGAATGCCCTACTTTCTCATTTTAAAAAATTTGGCAAAGTTGTCCACATATATGTTCCTCCAAACAGTGAGAAAGCTTTTGTCCAGTTTACTAAAAGGGAAGAGGCAGAAGCTGCCCTTAAGTCTCCTGATGCTGTAATGGGTAACCGTTTCATTAAGCTCTCATGGGCAAACCATGACAGAGTTCCTGTTGAGATGCAAAGTAGTGCTCATACTAAGTCTCAAGAGTCCCCTAGTGCGGTGATGTCATCTGTCTCATCGCAGCAGCGAGTTGCTGATGTTGGAAAAGAAATACGTCTTTCTTCATCTCAAAAGCGGAATCGTGCAGCAAATGCATCTACTGCCGAGACACCAATTTCTGTTTCTGGGCATCCGAAGGCACAGCTAACTAATGTTCCAGTAGCAGCACCTTCTGTACCAAAAAAAGTGGAGAATTTGGAGCTTTTGGATGAAATTCGTAAGAAACAAGAGATTTTGGATAAGAAGCGTGATGAATTCCGGCGCCAGTTAGAGAAAATTGAGAAACAAGTAATTCCATCTTAAACTTATGTTGATATAGTTCTCCAAGTTATGAAAAGTGAAACTAGTATTACTATTTCTTTTGTCCAAGTTACTGCGACAATCAGTTAAAAAAATTATGTTGAAACCTAGTGCAGCTCACTTTACCTCAAGAAAGTTCCATTGAAAAACAAAAGTAGTATTGGCAACAAAAAATAATGACATGATTTAAGGCTATATTTCACTTTAATACCTTGAGTTTTGCTCTATTGATGGAGATCGAATTCACATCGGGTTTTTGGGGTATCTGAGTCTAGTTCAGCTAGTTACTTGCTTCTAGAGTCAGAGAGAGTTTGGTGTAATTTGTGTTTAAGTTTGAGTCATGTTTAATGACTTTTCCTTTTATTTAAGGACTTGAAGTCTAGGGTCTTTATATATTTATTGTAACAAGAACTTTTAACATTGAAGAATGAATGAAGATTGAGATTTCTTTTGAGAGCATGTGTTGTGCAGATAGGTGTGTTGCCATGGGTGCAATGCGCAAACCCTAATTCCTTGGTGTGGAACCTTGATGTTCTATCCCTACCCTAGTCTTAACCTGATTCTTCCTCTCCAACCCATAAACCACACAGCCTGGGAGTTCTATCCCCGATTCCCTTGTGTACTGCGTTCCCATTTTGTTCCACATTCCGGAGTGTTCCACATTCCAGGTAACCATCTTTCAGTCTCCAACCAAATGGAAACCTCTCTCTATCTCCTTCCTTGATCCCAACCTCCGCGTCTAACCCCTTCACTGCACATGCTGCTGCCTGTGCGATTGCAAACCTGACTGCCTTGCATTTGGCTTGCAGTGCAAGCCACCAAGACTGAAACCACTCCCTTTGTGGCTACTGTTCTGTCTTCTGCGGGCCTATACCCCTCGTCTTCTGTGCAGAATCCAACCAACATGCCTTCAATGCCTCTTGCACCCCCATAAATCTGCCGTAGCTTCTCAGCTACAACCCTGAATCCTAGGTCCTCTCTTGGCTTGTTCCTGATTACAAAATCGGCCCCTCTTCATTTATTACACCTTAAAGCCATATTTTTATTCCATCTACAATGTTCAAGAGCCCCACGTTCCAATCAAGGTTGATCATTAGATCTGCAGGGACAAGGAGGGGAGGAAGAAGAAGATGGTAGTGGTGGTAGTTGAAGTTTTAGGGACGAGGAAGGAAGATGGTTGTGATGGGTTAGGGTTTAGGGATGAAGAAAGAAGAGGATGTTGGTGATGGTTAGTATATAGGGACGAGGAAGGAGGAAGAAGACAGTGGTGGGTGAGGCTTGCCAATTTATCTTTCATGTTAACAATTTCACAGAGTTCATGGTATTAAAGTGAGAAAAAGTATAATAGTAGTGAAGTGAACATATGGCAAAGTGCAAGGTATTCTAGTGAAAACTAGCCTAGTTTCAATGTCGGTCCAATGAATATCTTCTTTTTGAAACCTGGCTTTCTTAGCTTGCCAATTTGCTACTTGATTTAGATGTCTATTACTGATATTAATAATTCTTTCAAGTCTTTCAACGAGTACCTTGTATCTTATAATTAAGTATTCTTGTAATTAATTAATTATACAGCCTGTAACGGCAAGGTGAGTAGTTACCCGACATTTTTTTTGCAGAACATGACATTGGTTGGACGTCTGTCCATGACTTAAAACCTAGGATTTTCAAGCACCTTTGGTGCAGCCTTTACTATTTTCAGACTAGATCATGAAAATACTGACAATACTAACATACACTTTTTTCTGTCCATACCATAGGCTATTTCAGTCAAGAAAGGGGAGGCAGTGTCTGAGCAGGCAGTTGAAATGCATAAAATTGATGTGGGCAGTGAAGCTACAAAAAGAATGGATCCCAAGAATTTATACTGCTTGCAGAAATGCCAAGATACTCAGAAAACATTAGAAAAGAGAAAACCGGAGGAGGCTCTTGTGTCTCCCAGTTCAAAAGCGAACTTGGCTACTTTGCAACAATCACGGAAGAATATAAGCAAGATAAATTCTTCAACTGTACCTTTGCTGAACAGATTCAAGCTGGATAACCGTTCTACTTCGTTTAGGATTCTTCCTCCTCTGCCAGCCGATTTTGCGAATGTGAGTTTCTTTCTAACCTCCTCAGCTATGTTCCCGTGTTACTCACACGCACACAAATTAACTATTTGAGCAACATTGCATATTTCACGTATTCTGTACGCATTCAGATGCCTTACTGCACTGTCATGTTCATCTTTAGCAACATTATCCAACAATCATCAATTCTCCTTGTTGCGGTAATAAGAATATTTAATGCTGAACTTTCATCACAGCTCTAGAGTTTTGGTGAAGTGATAGGGACTTTAATACGGTAACATGGTGTTAGAGCAACCTAGGTTCGATCCTTTGGCACACATTTTAAGTGGATTTTTTTTTATACTGCACCGTGAATCCAGCTGTGCCAAAAAATGGCCTTCAACCCGTGGGGGCCTATTTGAATAAAAATATTTAATCCTCCACCCTCGTGACTAGTATTTTGGTGCAAGGTAGAAACTTTAAACCATAATTTGCAGTATTGGTCAATACCGTTCCGATACGGCCGATACCGATACGGTTTGGCATGTCCATATCTGATACCGACCGATACTGACAGATACCGACATTGGGAGGCTCTTTTCTAGTCAATTTGACAAAGAAAATTGAACGAAAAAGACTAATTAACAAGGGTGTAAAACATAGTAAGGTTGTAAAAGCATGTAAAAGAAGAAAAGTTATCAATCGCAGGTAAACTAATCGACAAGGTGATTACTGTTTCATTCAATTTTAAAACTACTAAGAAACATCAAAGGAAATATTTAAAATTATGCCTAAATGTATAATTTTTTTTCTAAAATTCTAAAATTCTAAAATTCTAAAATTTTAATAATTTATTAATAATATTTTTTTTTTCGATACTCCGATCCGAAACTGCCGATATTGCTGATACCACCGATTCCGATACTCATAGGAAGGGTCCGATACTGATTCCTATACGGATATTGCGAACCTTGCTTTTCACACTCCTATTGATCTAAAACAACAGGTTTAACTCTCTCTCTCTCTCTCTCTCTCTTGCAGAAAGGTAATTGTCTTGTTTATCAAAAGATGTTAAAGAGTATTTTGGTACATGGCTACTGTTTTGAAAGTTAGATTACTATTTCCTTCCCTCACTCATATCTGCCTCTCTTTTGTGTTTTATCCATGATGAAGTGATGAACACATCTTCTTTGATTCTGTTGAATAGAATTCTCTTGTGTACTTCTTCACTTTCAAATTGCTTTTTGTTTCTTTCCTTCCACAAGTGCCATACTGCTGCAGACAGCACCATCCTCGATATATAATATCCAGTATCTTTTGTTTTGAATGTCATCAAGATTTATGATGTTCCCCCCTGTATTATGCATCTTCTTTTTTGGCTTTAGAGTGAGCTCTAGTTTGCACAGTTTCCAGATATATATGCACTGTATGCAAAAGAGAAGAATATATGTTGCATGGACTCTGTATCCTTTTTGTATAGCAAGCATGTGCTAGTCCACCTGTGTATTCTGTTCTGGTACTCTCCCATGCTGTTCTGAAGCTGAACTCTACCTTCATGCCTGTTCTCCATATCCAGTAGGCTCTCTTAGCTTGGATGTTGATAGGGATTTCTGTTATCAGGCTTCTTAGGATATCATTAACATAGGATCTATTTTGCACGGACATGGGAAAATGACGTTTGTATCCGTACCGTTTTTGTGTCCCTATTCGTGCAACATAGGAAAGTATATGTGTACCTATTGAAAATGTATGCATCTCCTATCCTTAACCTGTCCTTTATCCATATCCGTGTCCTTAGTCTTGCAACATAGCAAATGATTAAATTTCATTTTTATTTCCTTTCCCTTACCTCACTTTCTTAGCAACTAAACACAGCCTTAGGAACTTGCAGAAAATCATTCTGCACGAAGGTGAATAGGCATTCAAAATCTGTGGTGTATTTCCTTTCAGTATTGGCCAGTGTGTTAACTGGCCTTCTGCCTTCCATATATCTGCATGCATTTCCATTCAGTTAAAGTGGTGAGCACTTGAGCTGCATCTGTGAGCACGAGCTGCACGACCCAAGTTATATAAAGAGATCCCCTTCCCAGATGGACGAAAGTTGGAAACAATGTGCAGATTCCCTCTCGGCCCTACAGGACTTATGGTGGTGATATTGGATATTACAGTGACCAGCCTGAGCCATAATCCCTCAACTTAACCTTGGCTACTGAGTATGCAGTCATACAACAGCACCCTTTACAGTTGTTCCACCTCATGAGGCATGATTAAGCCAGCTCCGTGTCACCTATAGGTAACACAAACGAGTGAACAATCATGTGCAAGGTAGATCAATAGATGCACCGGTTAGGAACAATAAGATTTTAGTCAAAGGAGCTCCTAGAATTAGAGGTATGCCTGGACTTCGATCAAGGTTGTAACAAACAATATGGTTTAGTGTTGAAGAGTATTATGGTTGCCCTTAATATAGAACTTATTGAAAGAAAAGGATTCAAGTAGCCAACCCCAATTTTTTTGGATAAAGACTTTGTTGTTGATATACCTCAATTGGATTTGTGCCTCTAGAACTGCTTTCCTCAACCCCCCACTCTCCTTGATTATTTCCTAAGTCTTAAAAGTCTCTCCTTTAGAGCATCATGGTGGCATCAATGCCAGTCTCCTCATTCAACCCCCGGAAAACCTTGGTTTCTCTTCTTTCAAATGAACCAGCCTGCCTGATTAATATCACCTGTATATCAGCTCTTTTGTTCTAAAAGATACCCTACTGCTCTGAAATATACTCCAAAGGTTCCTTATAGACCAACTGCAAATTGTTGAGAGATTCTGCAAAATCTTATCACACTTCGTCATTAGGTTTCCATTGATTCTTGAGCTGTGGAGCACCTAGGGAAAAAGATAACCTCAAGTCCTTACTGAAGTTGGTAGAAGCAAATGGTCAAGAACCCTTTCCCAAGCTTCACAAGCCATATTTTGATCTGACTACAGGTATGAAATTTCCTAATCCAAGAGCGAGACTAAGAGAGAAGTGTGTAAAAGTGATAAAGGGCATCTGAAAGTTATAAAAACCGCATGAAAATGATATAAATAAATAGTAATTAGAAAACAGAATGTTGTGGAAAAAAAAGCATGACGTGCAATAAAATAGTAAAAAATCATGATTTTATGGTTTCTATTATTATTAAGATTTTAATGGTCTTGGATTCATAAATAATGAAATCTTAATTGCGGCCGCAACTACTATGAGGGCAAGATAGTGTAAAACCTGAAATATGTTTACTTACAAAACCTTTGTGACGCCAAGGTCCTGAATCTCGAGGGAGGCTATTGGGGTTCTTCTGTAGAATTCTGGAGGGGGGGGGGGAATTGAATAGTACATTTGGGGGCGCTTGGTTCAAGTTTTGGAGACTTGGGAATGAGTTTTAGATTTCTTACCCTTATTTGGTATGTCTAGGATTAGGAATTAGGGGGGGAATATGAGAGGCTTCATATTCCCATTGTTGTGGGAAAGTAATTCCCAAGGCTCCCCGGAAATAGTTTTGCTTTTCTAGGAATGTTGTTTGAATATTTTGTTTGGAGAATAACATCCTCATTTTACTTTCAAAATTTTAACTTCTATCCCAAACATGTAAATTTAGGTAATAGAAGCATGAAAGGGTATTTATGGAAAATTAAATAAATTAGGATTCTTTTTCCATATTGCCAACATAACCTAACCAAACATGGGTATGAGAATGTTGAATTCCTTTCCCATGGGAAAGGAATGTAAAATGAATTCTTAGGAATACAAAACCTTGATCCAAACGACCCCTTAGGTTTAATGTTGTCTCGCTCCCACTCCCGATAATCAAGTTCCCGGAAAAATGACGTCGTACAAGTCTAAGTTGACTTGTGCAAGGGAAGGAAAAACGATTCTCAATTACTTTTACAAGCATTCGAAATATATTCGCAACTAGAGTCAACTGAAATAATTCATTTTGCAGCGGAATATTGAAGCTATAGAAACAAAGAAATAAATAAGAACCTTCAGTGATTATAATCAAGCTCAATGTTAACATACATTACATCCAATTATTTAATATAAAACACCTTACATAAATGTAAGTTATCGCCTCAAGCTCCTGCCTTGGTTCCCATACCTGAAATGCGAGGGTCAATACATTGAGATGAATTGATGATTGGCAAAACTGCACCCACCTAAAAGCAAACACAAAGTATTTATATGAGTCAAAATATATTTTATAAAAAGGTGATCTTTCTATTTATTTTCCTATTTCCATTTCATGCCAAAACTTGACCCTTTTGTGCAATATTCCATTAGCTTTATCTCTATAATATTCATCTTATGAAGCATTCAATAACTCCATTCTTTTTCTTAATGATTAAACTTAACTTAGGGATACTATAACATCTCCTGTGACAAGGAATGTATAAGCAACATAAAGTAATTTATATTGAGCACCAAAATCCCATCTTGCAGAACAAAGAATTAGAAATAGGATTTCGTAATTTGCCATCTCTATAGCAAAATGTTAGAAATCACATTTGGTAAGCCTCACGGCCCTTTCCTGCAAAAATTACCGATACTGCGGTACACTCGTCTCGTACTCCGTGTTGCTCATTAGTACTCAGACTTACTCTCATCGGAATTTAAAATAGGCTAAAATGACTTTCGGGCTCATCAGATGCGTCCAAGGTCCATGTCGGAGGTACCTGGTGTGTCCATGGACCTAGAAGACAGTAAATGGACCTAATTTCTGACCAAATATATACACTTTAGCCCCTTTTTAATTTCTGGACATCAGGAAATGCTTTCCGAAATTAAATTGATGGATCTCCAAAATCGTCTCGTACGTTCACATACGCCATTCGGGAGAGCCATACAAGGTCTTATATGAAATTAAACTTTGTTTAATACATATTCATGGGTAAACTAAAATATCCAAACATATTTAACCATGACGCATAGGTACAATCAAACTCACAATCCAAAAAATACATAGACTAACATGTAGTTGTAATATCAAATTTTAGGGCATATTGAATTTGAAATTGGAAACAAGTTTAATCAACAAAATATCTATGGTCAATCAAAGTATTAATAAATATTCTTTCTATAATCGTACACACACACTTTAATCCCTATTCTAAAGCCTATAATCACCATGATATCATATCTCAAATCTAGGGCATAGGAAATTTAAAGTACGGAATCAAGATTACATTCATGAATATGAATAATGAAATTGATCAAATATTGAAGAGTGAAATTAAATTGGAAAGAAATTGACATGAACGAGAAGGGGCTTGCCTCAAATGGTGAATAATGAGCACCTCCTCCTCCTTCTTCTTCTCCTTCTCCTTCTCCTTCTCTTTTTTGTTCTTCACTTCTTCGTTCTTCTCCTCTCCTCCTTTTCTCTTTCCTTCCTCTTCCAATGCCTCTCCCCATATCTCTCTCTCTCTCTCTCTCTCTCTCTCTCTTTCTCCCCTTCGGTAAGTAGCCTGTCGGCCGCCCCCTCTCAGTCGGCGATGGCTAGAGCCCGCCCCCTCCTCCTCCTTTACTTCTCCTTCGCTTGATTTCCTCTCCTCATTCTTCAACTTCTTCTCTTAATTCTCTCATTCTCCCTTCTCTTTCTTCTTCTTCTTCTTCTTCTTCTTCTTCTTTGCTTCTCTCTCTCTCTCTCTCTTTCTTTCTTTCTTTCTTTCTTTCTTTCTTTTGTTAAGGGGAATATGATGATGAAGATGGAATGAGTCACCAAGTGGGTTAATAGATTTGATATCCAGAAGATGGCCTTAGGATCACCCATGTCATGCAAAATGAAAAGATGAAAGTTTTTTTAAATAAGCTAAAAAAATTGATAAAAACTAATTATTGGGTGCCTATTAAAGGATATTGGGGAATTTGCAAGGGATTATGTAGGGGGTGATTAGGAAAATAATTAAAAGATATTAGGGAATTATTAGGAAATTATGAAGTTAAGTAAGAAGAACAAAAATTAGAAATTAATTCGAAAATCATTTACTTACACATACGAAAATTATATTTTTGTACAATTACGAAATTTAAATAAAACGAAAATAAAATAAAATATTGAAATTATGCATTTTAGTAGGTGCCTATTACACTTGTATAGGCTCCCAAAACATTTTAACCCTTAACCACCATCTATCTCTAAATGTTTCAATAACATCTATCCAACTAATTCATTGAATGTAACCATAATTCTAACTCGAAAGATCATCACAAAGATATCCTTCTAACCGACTTCATCTTCTAATAACCGATAAATCTCAAAGGATTTCGTTCAACGAACATGATCACAATCCAATCCAAAAGTCAAAACCGAATATCTTCTAGGATATCAAATCGTATATGCCGAGATATCATAAGATTTACCAAATCTTCTAAGATGTTATGCGATCCTAAGGCCGTCTCCAATGAGGGTTTTTATCTCCCATATTTCTATGGTAGAAACATTTTTTAGAAAAAACTTCTCCCAACCATGATTTATATTTCAATTTCCATCCTGTGGCGCTGATGTAGGATGGATTATTTCTATGAGAGTTTCTACATGTAGAAACTCTCATAGAAATTCTCTCATAGCAATTAATAGTGGGTCCTACATCATTAAATTGATTATTTTATTTTTTTGCCACGTAGAAAAGAAATGGAGAACCATTGAAGAGTGTTTTTTGTGTGTACAATTTCTATGTAGAAGCTCTACCGACTAGGATATAAATTTTCTTAAAGTACAATGCCAAGTAGGATAGAAACTCAATTGTACAAATCCCTATTGGAGATGGCCTAAAAGATCTCAAATAGATTTCCAAAAATTCTCCAAAGATTTTCATAAGCCATGATGCTAACTTTTCAAAAGTTATTAAACCCATTTTTCATAATCTATTAAGCCAACTTCCCAGAAGTCATCCAATAAGTCATTAAACATTCTTACTTTTCATAAGCCATTAATCAATCCAGCTTTTGAAGAAAGCTAAGTCTAACTCAAGGCACTAGGCTTGGGTCTACTATGACTGAAATTAAGCTAACTTAGTTCAAAGGCAACTATTCCAAACCAGGTCTAACAAGCCAAGACCAAGTCTAAACGAGTCGACCAAAAAAACAATACATTCAAATGACCAAGTCTTAAATCAAACCACGTTCAAAGTTTTTTTTCAGAATAAAACCATCATTTATTTACCAACTCCAATATTTTATCGAAAATGGATTCTATCCATTTATTGTTGATCAAACAAACTAAAACTAGTCACAAAGGAAACACTAAAGCCAAGTCTACCCAGCATAAGTCCTACCCGGAGCTGGGGCATTACAAATGCCAACAACAAAATTGTGATAAGTATATCCTGTTATAGGTTCTTATACCACATGTATTTTTTCTGTAAACTTGTGTCGTTCTCTAAAGGGCATTAGTCAACTGTATATACTATAGTATAAATACAGTACTACATAATGTATTTTGTATCCCACTAGTATTGTACTGTCGTGGGCTCCATACCAAATTATTGGCTGACTTGGGAGCCTATGGGAGCGTTTGAATGTCAATGGATTCCTATCATTATTTGAGAACTTGCAGGAATCCGCATCGTGTAAGTTGGCTGCGTAATGATCGGCTAGTCTTCTAAACCTCTCTCTGATTACCACTGGTGATGTCACTGCATTCCCTTCTTGATAAGCTCTGCTTCTCTAACGATCATCTTCAAATTGAGTTGACCGCCCTGCGCAGTTTGAGATCCCACACCGAATTTGAGTTGGCCTTAATTATTATCATGTCACTGCATCCCATTCTTGGTAACTTCTGCTTCTCTACCGATCATCTCCAAATTGAGTAGATCACTGCGCACACTTTTAAGACCCCACACAAAATTTAAGTTCCCTAGTTACTACTCATGTCCTTCGCCTATTCCGACATCCATTGCATTCTTAACTTGAACAAGTGTTTTACACTAAGGTCTGCTGGAGCTAGATAAGTAGTTGAGTGTACTTTGCTAGCATATATGCTCCGGTTCTCTGGGGGATAAGCGTTTAGTAATATCACTCCTACTCCAAATTAACTTTCTTCTTTCCTTCTCCATTTTGTTGATCGTCAAACTCATCACCGTCCTGCAAGAGAACAGGTAACTGTAAGTGCTTGAATGACTGAAATGATTAGAGTGACTTTCCTGTAAATGAGAACAAGATTTTCTGCTACCCTGCTAGCTTATTTTTAATCTAGATCAGTATTGTATTTGAATTAGTAGCTGACTGGACCGCAAGACATAAAAGGAGATGCCTTGCCAGTGTTGCCACTAGTATCCAGTACTCTGAATGCAGGCTTCTTTTGCTTCAATGCACCAATTTTATGAGCAGAAAGGATGACTTGTTCGCATTGGCAAGTTGGTTAATAATCCAGTAATAGTTTGCAATGCTATCTATGTAAGATCATTTCATTAATGCTTGAAAGAGAAGCAGAGAGTTGTTTCATCAGCACCAGTTGGAAATGGACTGTTTGTTAGGAAATGAAATCTGTATGAATTGGATAGCAAGCACTCAACACTTAATGTTGTTTTAAGATTTAGCAATAGATTGCAGTCAAAATGCTTTCTTTTTTCCCCCTCTTGTTTAATGTTTTTCTTCCTTGCAGCACTTTGCCTATGGTTTTCCGTTTATCTTCCTTTCCTTTTCTTGTTTAAGATCGTCAATTGCTGCAAATCTCAACTTAAGATCCCTCAGTTCAATAAAAGAAATCACACGTCTCAGAACTTTTGTACATGTACTTTATGATTTTAGTTACTCCCTGTTAACTGTGTATGTAAAAATAACAATTGCCTGTATATGTTATTTTCTGTGTGATATCAAATCTTCTTCCTATTATTAGGTTGCAGTTTTGAAGGATCATTTTTCACGTTTTGGTGTTATCTCATCTCTTGTGCTCGAAGAACCAGAAGCCCACACTGAGAATGCAGACTCAAAATCATCTAATAATTGTTCAGCTTCTATTTCTTTCGCTAATCGCCACTCTGCTGAGAAAGCTTATCAGGCTGGAAAATGCTGGGAAGGACACAATTTACAGTTCAAGTGGTTGACAGTCACCCCTAATACTAGCAGTTCAATTGGCACCCGAGAAGCTTCAACTCTTAAGTTAGATCAAAATGCAGAGGTCCAAGCTGAGCCAGTGACAGCTGCATCGACCCCAGTGAATGCAGTAAAGCCAACAAGCTGTCTCATCTCTGAGATAGTTGCTGGTAGAAATGAAGAGCCTAATATGGTTGTAGAGAGCACTAGTTGTGCTTCGATCTCTCTGCTTGAATCTCAGTTGCCAACGTCCCAATCCAGCTCCACCATTCCCTTAGATGACAACTGCACTCACGAGTCTGATACACCCAAGAGTTGAGGGCAGCATCAACGTTATTTCGTAAGGTACGTGTTGTTTTCAATTGTGAGTTGTTGAATAACTGTGCTTCACAGTTGCCTATATAGTTGTCTTATTTGTTTCAATTATTCAAATCATTTATTTATAGAACTTACATTGAATTTGTGCATGTAATCTTGGAAAAATAATTCAGAACTTTGTAGTGCCTTCATTACTAGCTCTAGACTTATGCATTTCCAGATAGTTGAGTAATGAGAATGAATATCAGTAATTGATTTCATGGACTTGGACATCATGTGACATAACGTAGAGGACATACAGAATTCCTAGGAAGTAGGATAGAAAGACACATCAACATGACAAAAACTCACACAAATAACAGATAGCGAGACATATATTAACATTTCCACGTATATGAAATTTTTGCATTTCTTATGCATAATGCATGCATAAATTTACCCAAATGTAGATGTTTCTTCAAATAAATATGCGAACACAAGGAAAAATGTATACAAAATATGTTTCTACAATCAACTAGTAGAATCCCGTGATAATAAAATATATAGTATTTTATGTATTGAAACTTGAAAGTACAGAAACTTAGAAAGTAACACAAACCAAATCCCTAAAATTGAAATCACCAAAATCTCATGCAGAAAGAAATGAGAAACCACTTTAAGATTGTAAAAGAGGAAGAACGCCAGAAATGAAAACTTATGTCAACAATGAAGGGGAAGCAAAAAGGCTGATGGTATTTTGCTGGTGTTTGAAGACAAATATAGGGAGGGATATGGGGATGCAGGGAAGTCTACTTGACTATGGATTATGGAAGTGCTAGTTGTGAAAGTCCAGAAGGCTCGAAGTTTTTTTTCCTGTGATTTGGGGATTGAGTTAGTTTCACTAAATACTTTCATGTAATTTTGGAGTCAATTAGGCTGTCTGCAGACTTTAATTGCTCCCCGTGGTGGACTAATAGGTTTCATGTTATGTCAATTCTAAGCGATATTCTAGATAATGGTCGTGATTAAATTTTTTTTTTTTTTCTCGAATGACGGGGAAAAAAATACTTCAGGTTTGGTATTGAGTACGGTGGAAACCCAGACCTGCACCTTTTCCATTGTTTGTCAAGATCTATTGAGTCTTCTGTATTTGGACAATTGTTTTTGGTTCATGTTTATTTGTAAAGAGGCTTATGGAAAAGATTCCTCGGAGTGCTGATTGCATGTTGATTTTATCAGGACAAGGTTAATTTCGGAATGCATCAATAGGTGGATATCAGCCTAATGTTCTGTAGGAGTTGTCTTCATTTTGTACTGGGTAATATGGGAGTTTGGATTTGCACACATTAGAGAACACTATCCGTCCTGCTAAATCTTCTATGCACAATGAAATCATCTCTTCACTCACTGAGTGTGGTAGACTTGAATACTTGTGCATTGATCCACGTAAATTTTTGTCGTGTGTGTTCATTCTCTCTGCCACCAAAGGAATAGGATTCTGTGTTCTGCTACCGTGCTACATTAGGTAAATTCTAACACCCCACTTTCCTTCTAATGTTTATAATAAGTAAAATGATAACCCCTTGATGACCCATCCCAATACATGTAGGTGGGACACGGGTTAGATGCTTCTTTGAAGTAGTCATAATACACTAACATGATGACAACTCATTAGGTCCTTATTGAATGATAGGGTGGATCTGCAATGTTGTTGGAGTTTAAAAAGCGACGATCTGAACTTGTAGCTTGTGACCGGATATGGTCAATGTTGCCATAGCCTCACTCAGAAGCTACTTTCGATTCCTCACTGTGATCCTGATGCATCAATCGTCCTTCTAAGGGATTAATTTTGGTGTTACAGCAGAGTTTCAAAAAATCTTTTCATATCTATGTTCATTTCATGATAGATCCCCATGTGTATGCAAGATTCTTGTAAGGGCTGCCTTTTTGTGTTGCATCAAACAGTTTCAAATTAATGGGATATCAAATGAGTTTCATACGAGGTCCTTTTTAACACAATCCCGGGCTTTCTTATTTGGGCTTCATAACTCTATACATGCTCATACCTACTTTCTACTTAGTGGGTTCTGGATTACCTAGTTACTGATATACCCCCTTCCTCATATATTGACATGACTCTACTAGTTGAGTTTGTGTTGGGCACATAACAAAAGAAGACACAGACAATTTTGAATTGTCTCAAGTGTGTGATACATGTTTTGCTTTCTTTTTGATACTTCTTCGGTGCATTTGAAATTTTCCTTGATTTGTTCTGCACATCGTGATTTATTTTCTTGAAAATTTTGCATTAAAGCCTAATTTTACTAAGTAAGTTCACATTATTAGTTTACTTTAAATAACAACTCCGCCGTGTTGTGCTTAGTGTCTTATATTTTCACTCATTCCCAAGCCCAAATAAAAGGGAGTTGTGTTAGGTGGCTGATGATGAACATCAAATATTGTCAGATCTCTATGAAATGAATCCTTAGAGATTGGCGAGCTTATTCAGTAGTGATGCATTGCATCCTTTCCACCCCAGTACGATAAAGAGTGTTCAAGGGTGGCTTGTTGGTCGTCACCCAGAAGTAACACGTTGCATCTTTCCACCCCAATATAATGAAAGTGAACAAAGGTGGCTTGCTAGGTCTTCATCCATAAGTGATGTGTTGCTTCGATATCATCCCAATGCAATGTCAATCACATAAGGGTGGTATAGAGTTCTGTAGGCGGCATGCCACATTGCTAACCTAATGTTGTGACAAATAAACAAGGGATTGTAGGGTACATAAGGAATGAGCTAAGGAGTCGGTGCAAGATAGTAGGATTATATTGGCTACTTGAAACATATAAACACTAACCACAAAGGGGATGGAGTTAGGTTAGCTACTTGAAACGTGTAAAAACTAAGGAGAAAGGGGATGAAATTAGTGGATACAATGACTAGGAGGAAGATTAGTTTGGTTTGTCTACAGGAAATTAAGTGGGTAAGTGAAAAATGGAGGGAAATCGATAATACTGGATTTAGATATACAGGTGAGAAGAAACACATACATGGGCTAGAGATACTTGTGATTAATACATTAAGAGATAGGAGTCATAGGACAATAAATAAACAGGGAAGGACCTATTTTAGGGCTGGCTAGTGCCTCACCACCCGTCCCGTCCCACCCCACCACCACAACCACCATACTAAAATTTAGGAACACCTTAGATGTTTTAGTTTTTCAATTTTCTTCTTCTAAAAAGTAAGCAAACTTTCTATGCGTCTCCCTCCTCTCAAAATAAATAAATAAATAGATTTCCTATCTCATCTAGTTGTTATTCTAATATAGAAGGAAATATGTTAGCTGGAGATAGGTATATTGCTATTGTTGCAAGGTTAGGATTTCAGAAGTTAAGGAAGCTTTGAAGAAAATGAGAATCGTAAAAACTATACTTCGTGATAATATAACTATTGAGGTTTCGAAAATGTTGAAGGAGAGATGTCTGATATGGTTAACTAATTTATTCAACCAAACTCTTAAGGAATAGAAAAAAAAATTTCTTGATGACTGGGAGCAGTAGTATATAAGCTGCTCCCAACGTACCGCATACACCTCCTACCCCCCCACCCACACACACAGCCCCCAAAAATAAAAATAAAAAACAAAGTCTGTGTACCAGTTTCCTGTTTTCGTTCTACTTTCCAGAGCGTCCCAAGTTCAGGTTAACTCTCTTCTTTAGATATTGTATTTAATTTAAGTAATGGATAAATCAATGCCTCAATGATATTATGGACGTCAGTACATCTGCGTTACTGAAGCAGCATTTAGAAGTTCAACTATGGACATCTTATTTGTGTGATCCTGTGTAAATCTGAGCAAGAAAGGGGACAATATCTGTGCATCTGAAGGGGTGTAGTGCAATAGATCATTTCCCATGCACGTATAACAATGAATTCATCTATATACATATTGCAATAAGGTAGAAACTTAGAAAAAAAGATAAGTCGATAGTGTCAATGTAGGCAATAAAAAGAAGGGAAAAACTATTCACTAGATGGAAATGGAAGCCGCCATAGCATGTAAAATATTTATATAGAATATTTTGAAAAGATGAAATTATTGGACAGGGACCATGAGATGATTGCGGATGCAAGAGGTATTTCTTTCATATATAAAGAAGAGTTGTTTATTAAATTTGAGGTCAAACTAATGAGCCATATACAGATTGGTTTATTAGGTAAGTAAATTATTTCAAAAGCAAACAATCCCAGAGATTGGTGATTAGGAATTGACCTTGTTCTAGAATGACTTCTGCATGTTCGTGATCTAAATCCAAAAGGATGAGTCCAGGTGTGAACTGTCATTCCAATGATTTCAGGCATGAAATACCTATTCCACCCAATGAAGTTGGTTTTATCTGGCATAGAATTTGCTTTCAAATAGAGTTGAAGTTTGAACACGCCAAAAAGCAGAAGTTGAACCATACCAGAGACATTAGACTAAAGTTGGTTTTTGCTTGTTAAACTGACAACCTTCACACAAACATGTACATTCTGTCAAGAGCATTGTTGTTTTAGGTAAAATATTGAGGTTTTTGTCCGGATGCATGAAATGAAATTCTAAAAATTATCAAAGTGGTAGTATTTTTTATTTTTTAAAAAATCAGTTAGGTTATTCATTGGCACTTTTCTACCCAAGCATTTTTGGTTGCAACAAATGACCCATAGTTGTCAAAGACGCGCTTATGCGTGCGCTTAGGCGCAAGGCGCGGCACGACGCACATCTAGTGCCTCAAATGTTTATGGGGAGGCAATTTTCCAAGGCGCTCATATGGTGGTACGTCTTTAGTGTTCGGGTAAAGGCGCAAGGCCCAAAAAAGATGCGCCATTTGTTTCTCTTTCCTTTTTTTAAAAGATTTATTCGTTGTTCTGGAGATTTTGTGTGTGAATATTTTCTGCATCCCTTTTAATTTCTTGCGAAGTATTATGATTTGGTATTGCAAAGGAGGATTTCTTCTTGAAAAGCAAGAGAAATGTTGCACTTAGAATGACAATTGTGACTCATGAACTTCACATCAAAATTGTCATAGAGATACGTTATTAATATCTTTTTCTAAGCTTATGTTCAGAACCCGAGGAAATCAAATAATATCTTGTTATTGCCGTATAAATAGAAATCATTAGGACAAATCGAAAAGCCTAATAGTGTTATCAATACCAAGAATAAGACCTGAATGGGTGAACTATTGGAAAATCCTGGAAATGGAAAAAAAAAAATCAAAGTACTTATAAAGTCAGTAGACTAATTCTCATAAAATCTTTTTGTTTACTCTCAATGTTTGGGTTTACTATGATTAAGTTTGGCAAGGATCTCCTTGGGCTTGGATTGTGATTGTTGGAGTTTTTCAAAAAGGGTAGAAGCAGCAGTTTTTGAGAGAGACCTTCCATATTTGCTTTCAAAATTTGTTGCAAGATTTAACCAAGGTTTCAAAATAAAAATTAAATAGAATTGATAACTTTTGATAATGTCTTTCAAAACGGGGAAATTTTGTATGCTCCTTCCATTTCGTGGAGCTACGCACTGGATGTTCCTTCTCAACTTTTAATTTCTTTCCAACATTTATTTTCAAATACAATCATATAATCTTCTATTTTGTACCATATAATATGCACAATTCTACGCCCTTCCCAACTTTTAATTTCTTTCCAACACTTATTTTTGAACACAACCATATAATCTCCTATTTATGTATACAATATGCACACTTGTATTAAATTGTTAGTAAAAGACATCAGTGTCTTTCATATAGGATAATTTTCGTTGAATCCAGCTTCCTTTTAGAAGTGGAAATTAATTCATCCATTGAAACCCTGAAATTTTCCTTTATTTTGATTCAAATATATTGTTCTATTGGAACCCTACAAAATCATTTTTCCATTTTTTTTTTTTTTTTTGCAAAAAAAAAATGCGCCTTAATTCAAAAGGCGTGTGTGCCTTGGGCCGAGGTGCTAGGAAGCCTTTGCGACTTGTGTTGTTAACTATTAAATGATTTACTTGTGCAGATAGAAATTAAACAATGTTCCAAACCTTATTTATGGCCTTTTGCTTGGAGATTTCATCAGTCCAGGTTCTATTTCCCTGGTAAGGGAATGATGGTAAGAATTATTAGAGGTTATGAATCGTTTAGGTGGACTTGCGGCATACACTGGGTTGGGTTTCAGGTAATTCACTGTTTTATTGGCAAGACCACACACGAAATGCAGAAGAAACAAGGATAAACTAAACGAGTTTATTTGCAGGATTTCCTGCATATATCTTGTCATATAGTTACTTTATATTTGAGTTATGTTGATATTTGCGTAAGTGTTGCAAAAACATGATACGATACCTTATTTTATCACTTGTTACTTTCCAATTCTGTTGTTAGTCAAGGTTCCTCTTGTTTCCCCATGTTATCTTTGGTTTACGAACTCATATTTGGTTGTTTTTTGCAGTTTGCCATCTGCAAAACACTCGAATCTGGTTTTGGTTGTGGTTTCAATGTACAATCCTCTTCCGCAAGAGTTCTGTCATCTCAATTCATATTGTGTGGCCTCTCGTTGGAAGGAAAAAAGATGTTTGTTAGCTTTAATATCGACAACTGTTCAAAGGAAAATCAAGCTCTGCACATTTTGTAAATTATGCAGAAATATTAAATATACATTTTTGTAGGAGACTGACAATAAGAAAACTGGAACTTCTAGATGCCCATTCTATACATGTAATGCCTTTTAAAAGATAGATGCCCAGTTAATTTCCTTCCAATCAGTAGCGCTTGTATGATGTTATTTTTTTTTTTAATTTTTTTTTTTAATTTTTTTATCTTACCCAGCTGATATGCCATTTTTCTTTTACTGGTATATCTTTCAAGATATTATGTGCAGTCAAGAAAATGTTAGTTGACAAATTGTGCTTCCATGATCGGGAGATGAAGATGTGGATCTGGTAGAAAATTTCAGCTTTTGAATGTGATTTGTACATCTTTTTGTAGTTGGCACATTTTTGTTATATTTTCTTTTGCAATCATACCAAAGCACAACCAGATGGAACTTTATTTAGTAACGAGGCTGCTCTTTCTCTCTGCCTCTGTTATTTGTACAATAGGTATGCATGTAAGAACTGACAAAAAAGAGGAGAAAATATTTCGTTGGGGAAAAAAGAGGAAAAGAAAGAAAGATCAGAGAATTTGAACAGTAACTTTATTTGAAGGTGGGAAAAAGAAGAGTATAATCTATGTAAAGAAAACGATTTTGAAAAAGAAATTTGGCAGTCTTAATGCTATAGAGAGAGATGTATCTATAGGTCACTTTTGCTACAGTCATGTTGAAATTCCTATTATGAATAAGCCTTTGATTATGTTATTGTCGACGTCAATTGTGGCTTTACACTTTGTGGCAATATTAACCCATATGAACTGACGTATGTAAGCATGGGAGTAATCCCCATATATGAAGAAGAAATAGCATTTGCAACCAGTGTCTTAAGAATCGGTTCATCCAGTTGAGTTGTGAACTACTAGTTTTTTCGGATCAGATCAATGTTGACCAACTGTTTTTTTCTCAAAAACATGTTGTAAATGAATATTTTTGTAAAAAGTAGTTTCTAGAAGGAATTGAACTTGGACTACGTAAGTTAATCCAGTAGTTGAATCGGTTTGATCCGACCCAGTGTCTTATCCTGATTGATTTTTGATCTGTTTTTTAAAACACTATTTGTAACCTCAAACAAGCGCTGACAAACTTTAAGTAGCCTATGTGGGTGTAATCGTATCAAAAGATCTTCATCCTTTTGAAGTTGTTCACCATTGTAATGCGGATGGTATGAATCTTCTTATCTTGACATCATGTACATGGTCGAAACGCCCAAATTTCCTGACATTATGTGTCAAACCTTCTTCAAGAACTATTCAAATGTGGATCCGAAAATGTAGACTAGTTGTCTTGATATCGGTCTCTGCCTAAGTTCAACACAACAATACACAGAGCACCTCCTTGTAACTTGTAGCATGCCACTGATTAACTACAAACCATGAGTTGAAGATCATAAACATATGGTTAGGAAATATATGGTAAACATATGGTGATGAAATATATGATACCAGTTATCCCTTGTCTCCGGCACTCTTGATATATCGGTTTTGTTGGGTTTTGAAATTACTTATGACTAATTTGCAACGATATACTCTCAACTATCTCGGTTTTGTAACTTGATATCCTAAAGTATCATATTATACAAGTTAATACCCTCAACTATTACATACTTGCAAGTTGTTATCATCCTTCAGTATTTTTCGTCCAACAAAAAAAGTTGTCGTTTTTACCAAATTATCCCTAGTGATCTATTAATAACTCTCTTAATTCTTTCATATTTTCTTCCACCTATTTCATTCTCCCAATTCTTACCAGGTGATAGCCCTTTATCTTTGCTCATTTTTTCCCCCTATAGTTTCTTTCTACTATATTTTTTCTACCAATTTAGGTCAAATTTGTTGATAATCCTATCTTATTTGCATATTTTACTTTGTCATGTCGATTATTTCAAGACAATATCTAGCCGAGCATCAAATAAGGTCGAAAAGGAATGGAGGAATTATTATTGCCAAATTGAGTCAGACTTCACAACATGCTCGAAGACACGAAATGTTGCATGTGGGTTTTCGGGATGTGGTACCTACAAATCTAACCGAAAGATGCGATTTGTTTTAGTTGAAAGATGAGGAATTTTCAATTCAAGTTAGAAAATTTATCCTTCGATTACAAAAAGTAAACATGGAGATGAAGTGAAGGAAAAAATCTTTGATTTGGAAAAACAAATTCATCTGAAAGTGAAGGACTTGCATTCTCGTGACAATTGTTCTCTTCTTACTTGCAATGGTTGTTTAAGATGTGATTATGGTACTTTTTTGAAGCATTGCAACCTAGTATGGACTATGGAATTGCATGTATGGGTTGTATAGACTATGTAAATATTAATGAAGAATGATTAGGTCCTTTTTTGAGTGGATCTATGGGTTTTATGGACGATGAAATTGCAAACAAAATCCACACAATTACAAAGGGAATGGTACATTAGGCAATACACTGGCAATATAGTGCTAGAGCATTATACCACTCAAAGGGAACTTGGTCTTGGAGTTTTGGGATAACAAAAAAAAAAATTGAATCTCGATCTAACTTAGATCTTTTCTTGAATTGCTTAGCTCCCCACAAGCAAATATGAGTTCGACTACAGAAACTCATATTGAGAACTTGCAACAGGATTACGACACACGTACAAAATTTTCTATAACAAAAATTAAGAAATGAGATATATACAATCCAATGATTTGTTATTGATGTGTTTTAAAAATTAAAAGTTCCTCTAGAATTTTTTAAAGCTAAGCAGGGTATCTTATGAAAAAGCAGAGGTACTATGTGTTGCATGCCAACAGAACAAGGGACCTTGAGTAGGGAGATGCATAGTTCCTTTCAGACTTTCTTAAAGCTAAGCAGTCAGAGGATCTCATTCTTTTACGCAGTATTTGAATGGAATAGGTTTTAAAATGTCCTTGCTTGGTTTCGGTTTTGAAAATATTTTTTTTTATTAGATTTCTGGCTTTGGGTTGGGTTTCGATACAAAACCGAAAACTGATTGAAACTTATGCAATTATATAATCATTCTCAATCTTATGCATATTTTACGATTAGAAATTTGTATATATTTTTGTGCATATGCAATTCTATGTTTTTGTTTTTAAATCAAACTTTGATAATTTAATAACTAGTCCAATTTTAGATCCAACTTTGAAATGCAAAAAAGATAAGTATAAAAATTATATTTTTAAATATGATTTAAGATGAATTGTAACTTGATACCCTCAACTATTACAGTTTTTGAACTTGATACCCTAAACTTTCTCACTCGACAACTTCATACTATCAACTATTAACGTCAGGCCCCGCTTCCAGAATACTGGATAAATACGAGGACTGACATGGCCAACCGCACCTTACAGAATACCGAAGTAAGCTGCAATGTGTTAAGATTTTCTAGAAAATGTATTGGTGGACTCTAGCATGCTATGACGTCAGACCTAAGGCCGACAAATCCTAATATCTCAAACTCATACATGAAAGTAAAGAGGCGTCCCAAATTACATGTCACATATGATTATGAAGCTAGTGTGTCACGTCCCAGTACAGGAATAAGGAGACGGACATGGCCAGCTACCCCGTACAAGGTACTATACGTCGTACGACGATTACGGCTGTATAAGACAAGGGGATGCATGCTACAATCAAGTCCCCTTTAGTCAAGAACTTCTATGTCTAAATCATTCAAACAAAAAATAATAAGCATAGAGTATATATGATAAACAATAAGGCGTCCCAAACGTTTTTTCAAAATATTCTGGAGTCCAGCTGTACAAAAATATGAAGCTGGAGAAGTAATAAAAGTACATGACAATGATTCAGCTGCAGTCTGATTTAATACAATCATGTAGGGAAAACTAATGTCCAGACGAGCCGGCTAACAGGTACCGGTGGCTAAACGCCAAAAAGAAATAAATGTGCAAGACGAGCAGGGAAAACGAAAAATCCACTCGCTATCCCCTGCGACCATCTTCCTTGTGCGTGCTATGAGTTGGGAGAAAGTACGCTGGATCCTCATGTGCTGGCTCGAAACCTGGCCATACAAAACCAGTGGGGTTAGACACCATAACAAGTACCACAAAGGAAGCACGAAATGAAAAAAACAAAAACCCAGCGAAAATAATATAATAATACATATGTTCAGTGTCGTAACTTAGGTCCATGACATATCCTAACGCTAAGGCTCAACCCTACAACCAAACAAAGACAAGGGTTGAACCATCACACTGTGATAGTCCACTTCCCTAGGCTACTAGTTGAATAAATACAATCACAACCAAGTCTATTTCTTAGATTGGCCAATCATTTGTATGGCTTGCTATTGTCACGCCCCGATCTCCCGCAGGCAATCGCCCGTTCCCGCTAGGCTGGAATCACCCTCGCCAGCGCTCCCGCGGAACGATCGCTTTGACCCATCCGGGCGTGATGCCGCACGAGCGTGATCCACGACCGTGCAAGGCCATGGTTCATTGGCTGGCGGTAAGAGTTCTAAGCCACAGAGTCGCACAGATTGTCCGAGTGCAGCGGAGTCATGAACGCATAGCGATTTGGTAACAGGTTCACTGAGTCGACAAATATAGCGGAAGCATTGAAACACAAGTTTGAAGTAAGCAACTCTTTATTGATATAAACATGTGTTACATGCGGCGTATAGCTGAGATTACAAGTCGCTCAAGCCTCTCTCTCTGAAACAGTAAAAGCGTGCCAAGTGGCTACAATTGTGGAATGATTGTACAGGCGATGTTCAGGCGATGTTCAACATTATGTCTTGTATATGTGCTTCAGTCCCGGACGCACCGTTGCTTCGGAGTGATCTCCACGCCTTAGCACGCGCGAAGGAGGCGTCCGCACCGAACGAGGTTCTCCCGCACCCTGCATACAAACTGGTGGATTATCAGTACATTGAATGCACTGGTGGGGAAGCTACTCGCCCGCTCGACAAATCCAAACACGTAATACAGGTTCCGTGCACAACTATTAAGTTGTCTTTCTAGTTGCCTTAGGATCAGTTTCATGCAAATATTGAATAGCCTAGTTCGTGTGGCAGTGCGCCGTGCGACATGAGAGGAAACACGGCAAGACTTACCCTTTGGCCTTCCCTGTCCAAGGCAAACATTGTTAATTCAAGCACGGGCAAGTATAAGCATTCAGGAGCATAGCATATGCAACATGCAAACACGAGAGTCATTGAACGGGACAATAGTTGGTGTGCTCAGTTGTTCTTCGATGCGATGCAATGACTCGCACGCGGATAGCCGCTAAGCGATGATGAGTTATCTATATGAACATGAGTCACTGGCAAAGCCATAAAGGACTAATCCCAGACGAGAGTGGAACGCAACGAGAGCACACGATGCGCTACGAACCATCTCGCCCGTACACGATGGATTGCATATGTAGTCCAAGGCCAAGATGGAATGCAACCCAGTACACGATATGCTGTAAACCATCTCGCCAGCACACGATAGACTACACATGATGTGGTCCTAGGCCAAGTGGAATGCAGCCTAGTACGTGATATGCTGCAAACCACTCGCCTGCACACGATGGACCACACTTGAAGTTCCATCCGGATCGGAGCGGCCCCAGTGCCCCGGTGACCGTCCGTGGAACTATACCTCATTTTCGAGTTGTCCGCGACATGCAAGTCAGGGTTAAACCAATCTCAGGAAACACGATTTATTTGACCAATCTCAGGCAACACGATTTATTTGACCAATCTCAGGCAACACGATTTATTTGACCAATCTTAGGCAACACGATTTATTAGACCAATCTCAGGCAACACGATTTATTAGACCAATCTCAGGCAACATGATTACACGATATACTTGAACCATGATTCTACGTTCAGTGAGTGACTTGCCTTGATGCATTCCCCTGGTTCGGGACAAGTCTGGATATCCTTTGCGTCTCGTTGAGGCAAAGCGGGTCGGGACAGTTGCACTATTGCCGATTGAGTCGGCAGTCCGCTTGAGCAGAACGGGGTGTTACAGCTATTTTATGGAGTCTGAGGTTATCTCAGAATAATGCATAATAAGTATCCTCAGATCACACCAGTGCCGAACATGAGCTAACTGAACCAATATAATAACGAACACTTGCAGGATGCACCAGTCCCACTTACGGCCACTGCGCTAAAAATACGGTATTAGCGGTTCCAGTGTTCCTATATTGAAACAGTGGCTCGGCATAATAATAAGTCAGATACTGCACTCCACTAAGGGAGATGATATACATTATCTGTGGTGGCCAACCCACATCGCACTTAGAATGAATCTCTGTGGGAAGGTTTGTTGGCATGAACTTGGGATACCGTTCCCTCCAAATGTTACTACCACTTTTAGTTACCTAATTAGCCTATGTTGTGCTTGAAATCTCAAGACGTGGTCACATGAGAATTTCTCTTAAGATATCGTATAAAGTACGGACACGCTAGATACGAATCCATGAAAGTCAAATGTGGATTCACCCGAGCGTGTATGCAACATTCATACAATCAATAATCTAGCCACGCTTTGGTAGTTGACTCGCTTATTATGCCTGTGTTGGGAAAATAATGTACATTTATAATATCACGCATTCAGGAATTTGGAGGCATTCTCGATGCACAACCCAAATATAACCACTTTATACGTGACAAGATGTGTCGCTCCTCGGCGCACATTAAATCATGAATAATAATCAGGCAATAGTGATATCAGCATAGATACAATATTCGAGTCCAATTACAAATTATACAATGGGTCACATGAATCAAGAAGTCATTCAATCAAAACAAGTAAAGCCGCATGGGTCTCTAGGCCGCATAGGAAAATCAGGCCGCATGACAATCCTGGCTCATGAAAAGTCAGGCTGCATGAAGTCAGGCCACATGGACCACTTGGCCTCATGTCCAGGGTTAAGTCTACTCCTTGGGGCAAGTGTTGAAGTGACATACAATAAATAAAATGTCAGTGATGTGACATAAAGTGACTGAGATGACATGCCATAAAGTGTGTTAGAAAGAAAAGACAAAACTAAGAAAAAATAAGTGCCAACGATTCAGAGCCATGCGTACAAGAAAAATAGTGGCAGCATGGGTGTCGGTCAGCATGGGGTTCAATGCCGCATGGAGTTCTTTAGGACTTAGCGAAATTCTCATTCGTTCAGCGAGTGAAAGCACAAGGTGATCAAGGACACTTGTGCAAATCAACAGTCATGCGTCCAACAAGATGGACGCATGCTGTCAGTATGCGACAAGAGTTTAGGCCGTATAACCCTCTCGGGCCACATGGAACTCTTGGCCGCATATGCTCACTGGCCACATGACGGCTTCGTCTTCTCCAACAGCAGGTTCGGCCATGGCATAAAAGCTCAAAAAATTAAAATCTTGTTTTCTTCATAAAAATCTCATTTTAAGTCCAAATCGGGTGAACAAAAAGCCAAAATGCTCTAAATTGAAAGCTCTATCATGTGGAAAAAGTTGGGTTTTAAAGACACAAGTTTAACAGATAAAAAAAACTCATAAAACCCATAAGACCCTAAGTTAGAAATATAGGATCTACACTAATCCATCCATCAAAACAAAAAACTCTAAGAACTAAAAGTGCTTAGAAACACATAATGGACATAATGAAACAATAATATAGAGGGTTTCTCCATTTCTTATGCAAGGTGTACTTGCCTATGAAATGGGGAGAGAAAGCTAAAGAAAGAGGAAGAAATGAAGAAGTGAGGAGAGAGAGAGAAAATGTTGGGTTATGTATAGTAGGGTTTGAGGGTTGAACCAAAGGTTCTCATGAGTTAAAACAACCCACAAAATAAACCATGAACCAGGTTAAACCAAATAATGGGTCTAGTCTCTATGCACATGCAACCATGCTAAAATAAAATATGTTCCAATTACGTATATCGAAAACGGGGTGTGACATAGAGAATACAAAATGCTGCACTAGCAGAGTATAATTATACATGATAAAATAAACTATCCATGGTCAAATATATACATCATGTTGACCGAAGTCAGAGAAATGATCTCAAAATAAGGGGCTAATACTGCCTCTTGCTAAATTACCACAAAATAAGATAACACTACGAGGGGTGGAGGAAGAAAACCCACTCGCGAGCTTCGGCTCAGTCCTACGAGTGTGAGCCATCTTGCTGGATGTGCAGTGGATCCTGATTCTCCTCGGGATAATCTGGTTATACAAAACCAGTGGGGTCAGAACTCCAAGCAACAAGTACCACAAAGGAGCTCAAGGTGATAGACCAAACATATCACAACATTAGCAGAAAAGAGACAATAATAAAATAATTTTGGATCGAGACTTGTAAGTACCAATGTACTTGTCTCAAAATAAAATACTGAAAGAATTGAAAACAAGTGCTATATGGAAAGAAAGGCGACGAGTGACAAGAGAGCATAGGAACTACTCTAAATCGGGACCACAACCCTTAAACCAAACAAGGACCGGGGTTACAGACATTCACCCGAGCAGAACTTAGCACCCTAACCACGCCCCGGAAGAAATAAACTAGAAGAGCAAGCTAAAATGAAAGTAACATCATCATCGTACGGCCAAACAGCTCTACGGCTTGCTACGATTAACTAGCTAGGGTTGTCACAGGCATTAATTATTGAATGCATATTTTAAGAATATTGCTACTACCGACACTACAGTCAACCTGGATGGACAATGGTGCGCTTGACGAGTAAACTTAAATGCACATTCAATAACACTACAACATAACTAGTTACTTTTCATAACAGAAATTCGAGGTTGTAAGCATAAACTAAAGCTTGTGAACATAAACTTAAACTTGTGAATCATAAAGTTGTCTTATAAACATAAACTTGTCTTGTGATATGCCGCAGCACACGTAAACTTGGTTAGTCATGGAGCCCTTGCCTAGCAGGGTGATTCTATGCTGCATGGGGCCTTTGGAGATCGGGGTAGCCGGTACCGCAATATTCTTTCCTCTCAATGATCTAGGTAAATCTTATCTTATTTAATAATTACTAAATTATTTCAAGTTCTCGAGTCGTGGACACTTGAGAAATTCCTAGAATGATGAGTCACGAGTACGAGCTTTTCACGAGTTATCGTATCTGCGACACGCGATACATGGGGCAATACTCACACTCGATTGTCCGATGCCAAAAATACATTGAATTATCATACACAAACATTTTCATGGTGTCATAAGAATCAAAATCACGTGTTAATATAGGGAAGAGCAACATCTAACTATGCTCTAATACTCAAGTGGGCTAAAATAGTTTATGCATTTAAAAAAATAATACATTATACTAAATTGAGGATAACTCTCACATATAAACTCTAAATGAGGTGATTCAAAAATATTTGGAAAAGGAAAACAGAGATCTACAACTTTCATATTTTGAGTTTTATGAAATTCTAGCCAAAAAATAGCTTAAATAGGCAAAAGTAGGCATTCAGGTCACAATGTGCGCATCGCACTGCGCGCGTCATGAATTATGTGCGTGACGCACTACTGTGGCAAGAAAATCCATGCGCGATGCACTACACGGCAAGGATTGATGCGCGCGGTGAGGGTTGATGCGCGCGATGCACTACTGCGGCATGAAACTTCATACGCGACGCACTGCTGCGGCATGAAACCTCATGCGCAGCGCACTAGTGATGCTCAGCGCATCAATGTAGTATGAAACTTTATGCATGACGCATTGTTGTGGCATAAAAATCCATGCATGGTGCACTGCTGCGCGACACTGTTCATCGCCCCTGCCAGACAAGTCCGAGAACAAAGCTCCAGAATTTGTTTTGGCCATAAAAACTTTAATTTAACTCCAAATTAATCGATTCAAAAGCCAAAATGCTGGAAATGGAAAGCTCCATCAAATAAAATAACTAGTTTTAAAAAACAAGTTTTAGAAAATAATAAGTTTTAGAAAAAAATAAGTTTTAATAGATCAAACAAAAAAAAACTCATGGAACCCATATAAAATCCTAAGTTAAAACTCAGATCTACGCAAATCTATACATCAAAACCCAAAACTCCAAGAACTAAATATGATCAGCAACTCAAAGAGAACATTTTCTATCAAATATATTTTTAAAACAACATATATATGAAAAATCCAAAAATTAAGGCTTCACCATTGAGCAAGATGTACTTGCCTTGGGTGGATCATAACCTCTACCTCTCACAGTCCAAATCACAACAACTTCTCCTGAGGGCTAGGGTTTGGATAGAGGAAGCTTGAGGGAGAGGAGGAAGAAGAAAGCAAAAAGAGTGAAATAAGAAAATTAGTGAGGAGAGAGAAATACTCATTTATGTACTAAGAGAAGAGAAAGATGGTTTAGTCATGGGTTCAATCAAATGAACTGAACCAAGTGTCCATTCTACATGCGGGTCCTAAATCGTATCTGTGGTATTGCCAATGGATATTCTACTTGTCTCGGGTAGTCTCTCTCAACAACAAGAAAAAATAAAATGACAGAAACCAACACAAAAAATATAGCAGGAATACATTATCAGAAAAATTAAATTCTAAAAATTCAAGAAATACCAAATCTGGAATCGGGTGTGACATCTCTACCCTCTTTAGAAAAATTATGTCCTCAAAATTTTACCAAGGCTAATCGAGCTGGAACACACGAGAAAGCTCAAGAAATCACATGCCACAAATCAAAGGATCATACTAAGCGAGTAACTGAATCAAAAGATAACTGCAGAAAGTAACTAATGAATAAATGCACAAAGCAACACACATAAAAATGGAGACATATGGATACATATACCCTTGAGTCAGTCAAATAGGAACTCGTCCTCGCTTGCCTGTGCTGACTCACACAAATGGACAAGAGTCAAGCCCTGAGGTAAGTCGGTACCAACGATCTTATCAAGGACATAACTCATATCTAGGATGTACCTTCACAGTCGGTTCACATGATAGACATCACGTGCCACGAGATACGAAGCGAAAGAATAGGACGAAAACTCGCCTTTGCTCAACAAAAGGATCGAAACGACTATCGTATTTCGAACGCGTCGGAACACGAGATCGTTCGACAAGAATCCAAGAATAAGACAAGCTAAAGAGAGATCAAAATCTCACCCATAATTGTAGCACCTTTGGCTATCAACTACTCTAGGTTGCCAAATATTTTGTCAGGCCAATGTTTAGGGGCTGTGGCTCTAACTTGCTGCTGGTTCTGTCTTGCTGATTGGGCTTGCTGGATTTGCACATACTGTGCCAGAAATTGCTGTTGGAACTGCTGGGTCTGCGTCAGGAGAGGATGCTGAGCTAGTGGTCGAACTGCTAATGCTGGTCCTTGTGGGCCTTCAATCGCTGTCCGAGGTGGAGCTGGTAACTGTCAGACTGAAGAAGCCTCTGGATACAGAAGTAGGCATGAACCAATCATATGGTCAGATGCTCTACATCTGAGACACTGGCTGTTGGCCTTCCTACATCGATCTTTGGTGTGCCTTGGCTTGTCGCATTGGCTGCATCATGCTGATACAGACTGCCTAGTATATTATAGTGAGGTTACTGTGGAGGTTGGAGGTGTGGGCGGGCGAGGAGTTCTGACTGCTGGTGTTGGAAGTGATGACTGAATACTGATGTCTCTCATGGATGAATGTAACCTCTTCTGGACTCTGGTCCTTTCTACTAATCTCTGGTCAACAAGTTCTTAGGACCTAGCTGTCCTGAGTACTGCATCGTAGGTGGTATAATTATGACCCACCGTAAACTGCTGAAGCTCAAGATGTAACCTTGCTCAAATATCTTAGCTCGGTCTTCCTCGAAAACTACCATATGAGGAACAAATCTGCTAAGTTAACAAAACGTGGCCGCATACTGGTCGACCAATCTTGTGTTCTGGCGGAGGTTGATGAACTGCTGCTGGAGCTGAAACTTGGCGGTTGTGTAGAAATATTTCTCCTGGAAGCACTCCTTGAATGTCTGCCAGTCAATGGGCTTCAGAAGCGTTATTTCTTGTACTACCCACCAATCTCTGGCAAGATCTGACAGTTGTAGCTTTACGACTGCTTCCTTCTCATCATTTAGGGTCTTGGTTGCATCCAGGACAACCTCAAAGTCCTGAAGCCAAAAATCTGCTGAAACTGTATCTTTCGTGCCGAGGAACTTGGTTGGGCGTATACGACTAACATTAGTATCCGAGTTATGAGTATAATGTCCACTATTCTCGAGTGCTACACTAACTCCCTGGCAAAGAGTAGTGTTGGTTTGTTCTTGTCCTTGCTGAAACTATTGACAGAGTTGGACCACTTGTTGCTGAAGCTGTTGTTGCTGTTGTTGTTGTTGTACAATCATCATGGCTTGTATCATCTCTAATATGGCATGTCTGCCCTGGTTGTACTGGAAGAACTGGTGGTATTGTCTGGGTTGGTTGGGTTGGCATGAACGACGGAGCAGGCTGAACTGGCCGTCCCGGTAAGACTGGTGGAGCTGATTGTGCTAGTCGGGTATACGTGACTTGTCATTCCCCGATCCCGAAGGTCCCGACAACGCCCCCCTCGGACGCGAATTATCGTATCTCGGTGCTCCCGCGGGACGTATATCATTTGCAATCGAGGCGTGATGCCGTACGAGCCTGGGGTTGCGCCCGCACAAGGCAACATCTTTAAAGTTATGGCTATCATTGAATCGATCGAGTACGCAGCGGAGGGACAGTGCTACAAGCAGTAATCCATCTGAGTATATGGGACAAAGGTCAAGGCACAAGGTTCTCTGAATACAATAACATCGTTCCATACATTATGTTCCTCTATACAAAGCAGCTACAAAAATATCTCGATACAGCTCAAGGCATCGACACCATATTTCTGGGTCCTGGAGATGAGGCACGGCTATCGCTTCCTCGGACGATCCAGTACCTACGAACAAGCAAACTGTTGGTGGGTCAGCACTTTGGAAAAAGTACTGGTGAGTATAAAATCAATGAACAAAAGCAATATTCACTAAAACCAACACTAATTAATTATGTTATAAAATATTACATTACTAGTGATCTTTTTAGTTTTACTTAGGTTCGCTATATGCAGTACATAAACAGAGTCATATTACTTCTTTTGGAAATATCTTTGAAATCAGAGTTCAGTTCAATTCATTCATGCGCACAAGACAAGCCGATTCTTCTACTATCAGGGTGTACGCAGCGTGTCTCGTGAACTATACTCAAAGATTCTAGGGACAATGCAGCATCTAGGAACTATTCTTCTATCAAGCAAACAAGATGAACTATCTATATGATGTCGGTCCTCGAGAAACTCAGGATCAATAACGGTAATCCAAATAACTAATGACTCATTTATCTGATGCTATTAGCAGTTGTGACTTATGGTTGCTCTTCACTAAAATATGCTCAAAATAGCAGTCGGGATCAAGGTTCAGCTCTT
Organism: Iris macrosiphon; assembly: GCA_036927795.1. NCBI lineage: Eukaryota > Viridiplantae > Streptophyta > Magnoliopsida > Asparagales > Iridaceae > Iris > Iris macrosiphon. The sequence goes on along the minus strand of JAYESA010000010.1, from coordinate 8,795,195 downwards.
CACTAATAGCCATTGTCCGACCGATGCAAATGCATGAAATACTATCAGATAAACTCTAAGATGCATGCGAAATAAATAAGCAGACCATCTATCTCTTCTATTCTATCTCTGTACGGACAAGCCGCATCTCTCTGATACCGTTCAAGCATTTCATATAGTTCCATCTATGCAGAAATAATAAGGTAACATACAAACAATCTCTTACTCTTCTTATTGGAATGGCAAGGTTCTTCTATTGACAATCATTCAAGTTCTAGCTAAGCATGCAGTTCTATTATTCATGTAACAAAAATAATAATCTTCTTAGCAACATGCATTATAAAACTCAGATTTATTATTAAGGCGTACAAGAATCAGAGAATAAAGTTTTGTCCACTCATATAGATCAGTCATCTTCTGGTTCAACAATGAGCTCTTCAAGAAAGTTTTCTTTTTGAGTCAGCAAACCGATATCTCTTGTACATAGTGCCAACATGGAGCGGGGCAGTACATACTTACCCACTAAGAAAAAGTTTTGTCCTCAAAACTTCAAGGAGAAACTTTCGATATCCAGAGCAGCGATAGTCCTCATCCCTCACCATCCTCAATAGAAAACTCTAGCAATCAAGAAGCACAAAATCACAACTCTCAAGTAATAAATCAAATCCAGAAAACCTTTGCTAGCATCTTTGAGAATATCTATGGACTTATTGTATGGAACGCTCAACTCAGAAACGATATCAATGGACAAAGAATCGTCATCGAAGAACAACAGTGAAAAGGCATAAGGCCAGAGAATTGAGTTACTCTGATACCATTCTGTCACACCCCGATCCCGAAGGTCCCGACAACGCCCCCGCCGGGCACGAATCACCGTGCCTCGATGCTCCCGTGGGACGTATATCGTTTTCCATTAAGGCGTAATGCCATACGAGCTTGGGGTTACGCCCGCACAAGGCAACATCGTTAAAGTTGTGGCTATTATTAAACCGATCGAGTACACAACGGAGAGACAGTATTACAAGTAGTATTCCATCTGAGTATACGAGGCAAAGGTTAAGGCACGAGGTTATCTGAATACAATGAGATCATTCCATAAATTATGTCCCTCTATACAAAAGCAGCTCAAAACATCTCGATACAACTCAAGGCATCGACACCAGCTTTTCGGCTCCTAGGGATGAGGCACGGCTATTGCTTCCTCGAACGATCCAGTACTTGTTAACAAGCAAACTGTTAGTGGATCAGCACTTTGGAGAAAGTAATTGTGAGTATAAAATCAATAAACAGAAGCAACATTCACTAAAACCAACACTAAGTAATTATGTTATAAAATATTATATTACTAGTGATCTTTCTAGTTTTTCCTAGGTTCGTTACATGCAGTACAGTACAGGAATAGAGTCATATTACTTCTTTTGGAAACATCTTTGAAATCAGAGTTTAGTTCAATTCATTCAAGCACACAAGATAAGACGATTCTTCTACTATCAAGGTGTGCACAACGTGTCTCGTGAGCTATACTCAAAGACTCTAGGGACAATACGACATCTATGAACTATTCTTCTATCAAGCAAACAAGATAAACTATTTATATGATGTCGGTCCCCGATAAACTCAGAATCAGTAGCGGTAATCCAGCTAACTAATGACTCATTTATCTGATGTTATTAACAGTTGTGACTCACGGTTGTTCTTCACTAAAATAGGCTCAAAATAGCAGCCGGAACCAAGGTTCAGCTCTTCATTAATAGCCATTGTCCGACCGATGCAAATGCATGAAACACTATCAGATAAACTCTAAGATGCATGCAAAATGAACAAGCATACCATCTATCTCTTCTCTTCTATCTCTGTGTGGACAAGCCGCCATCTCTCTGATACCGTTCAAGCATTTCATATAGTTCCATCTATACAGAAATAATAAGGTAACATGCAAGCAATCTCTTACTCTTCTTATTAGCATGACAATGTTCTTCTATTGACAAGCATTCAAGTTCTAGCAAAGCATGCAGTTCTATTATTTATGCAAAGAAAACAATAATCTTCTTAGCGACATGTATTATAAAACTCATATTCATTATTAAGGTATGCAAGAATCAGAGAATAAAGTTTTGTCCACTCATATAGATCAGTCATCTTCTGATTCAACAAGGAGCTCTTCAAGAAGGTTTCATTTTTGAGTCAGCAAACCGATATCTCTTGTACATAGTGCCAATGTATAAACCCCCTCAAAAATATTTTAGGTAGGCTGGATATGGTAAAAAATTTGGTTTAGCTTCAGGTTGTTTAAGGTTTAGAAATTAGGGTTGCGTAGACTGGTTCTTTAATTTAAACCCTTGGTGCACCTTACCGTTACTACAATAATTGGAGCCCAACAATAGCCTTTATTTTTCAACAAATCTTTGCACTCTTGATCTGACAAGCCAACCTAGGCACTAGATATTTCTCTCACTCACAAACACACTTTCTTGTGCTCTAATTTAATTGCACAACTTTTCAGTCACAAAAATTAATTCTTTAATCCTATTTCATGTACCTACGTCGTTGTCATCAATTTGGGGACACAAACTCAATCCGTTTCGTCAAACTAATTAAAGGGCCCAAGACTGATACCAAGCCTACGTTGTTCATGACCTTTGTGTCACTCCTAATTGAGACCCCATGTACTCCTATTTAATTTAAGAGCATATATGACACTTTATTTAATTAAATTAGGGACACCAACTTAACCTAACCCCAACTTAACCCAACACCCATTCATGAGGTCCATGCAAAACACACAACATCCTTTCATCCTACAAAACATCAAACACCACTTTCCATATTAAATCCTCATACTTTTTTTCTTTATATGTAAACATCCAAATATTTAGGGGCTTAATGGCAAAAAGGATGCTAGGTGTCACCCTCCTATTGGTGAAAACCAATGAAGAAACCTCCCCCCAACCTCACATGATCGGTCACCCTCCTATTGGTAAAGTCACCGAACATTGGCATGTGAAGTTATGTTATTTTGTTCTTGCATATCTGCTAAATGAAATCTGAACTAGGCAAGAATAGAAACCCACCTAAGAACATAACTGTAGCATACTCATTAGATCTCATCTCATGAGCTTGGTAAAGTTGAGCAGCTAGCCTTCACCAGTACTTTCCGAAGTACTGACCCTCGTTGTAGCAGGTTCCCCGGCGCAAGGCAACGCGGCGAGGAGCTGAAGTTCTCTTCGGACTTTTGGGATCTTTGGCGGTTCGTGGCCAAGACTTTTGGAGGCTCAAGCTAGAAGCCTTTCACTCTCTCTCCGTTGCTGAATATCGCTAAGGCGATGGTGCTTACTCGCACCCAAGGTGGTTTTGCGTTTTTGAATCTATGTAAAGGGACATAATGTATGGATCGGCTATCTCATTTTGCGTCCAAGTTTGTAAGCCCGTGGGGCATTTTATACTTTTGAGTCAAGCGATGTAAAAAGATGTTCATTATGAATAAAAGAGAAACTTTTCTATGCCTCAACCTTGTGTTATCTTATATGTCCACTCTGTTGCATTGTTCTAAAGAATATCCTTATGCCTAAGGCCTTGTGCACGCGCGCCCTACGCGTGCACGACATCACGCCCGGGGGACGATTATCGATTAGCCGAAATCGGGGCGTGACATATTGGTATCAGAGCATGCTTCAGATCCTTTGATCTCACAAAGAAAGTTTCTAAAGAGGACCTTGTTCCTCCCGAGTAGACCCTTGAAATCGCTTGGCCAAAATGAGATACGTTCCATACAATGAGTCCATAATATACCTTGAGACTAATACAAGTTACTTTCCTTTAAAAGGAACGACTTCCGAACCGGGTGCACAAGCGCAGATGGTGGCGCAAGTGCAAGCGAGTAGTTCAGGCACCTCGGGCAGCTCTGGGAGTCCAGCTGCCGCACCCTCTGCCGATCCGTTCGAGCGAATGATGCGTTTGATGAAGACGCAGCAGAAACAAGCTGAACTACGGCAGAGTCAGTTCGAGTCACGGATCGAGGCTCAATTTGTGGCGCAGCGAGTTCAGGCGGATACACAACAGAAGCAGATGAATAGTCTGCAAACAATGGTGACGAATATGGTTGCCAACAATCATTCTGTATCCGCCCCCGCAACCGTGCCTATAGTTGCTGAAGCCACCGGACCACAGAATTCCCAGGGTACCTTACCCTCAGGCGAGAATGGGTCAATCGTGTCGATATCAGAATTTAAAAAGATGTGCCGTGCTACGTTTAAAGGCACCGAGGACCCATCCTTAGTGATGGACTGGCTGGTTGAGTTGGAGGACCACTTCGAAGTGCTGTGCCTAGACGAGACCAAGAAAGTAGCGTGTGCCCAGCTTCAGCTCCGACAAAATGCACATGATTGGTGGGATGTGCACAAGCAAGCTATTTTGAGTGAAGGTGGCACAACGGCTATCTCCTGGTCCGTGTTTCGCAAGGCCTTCGTGGAGGAATACCTTCCACCCGTCGTCCGTCGCGAAAAGGAAGACGAGTTTGCACTACTGAAGCAGGGAGACATGACGGTGCGTCAGTACGCTTCAGAATTCAACCGACTTGCAAAATTTGCCAAGTCTCAGCTCGCCGATGCCGAAAGTCGTGCACGAAAGTTCGAGCTCGGACTACGACCTTCTATCCGTGCTCACGTCGTAGTGACTCAATATCGTACCATGCGGGAGTCCTTGAATCATGCACTGTCCCTAGAGTCGCAGTATCCTCCAGTTAGCACCGACGCTGTGCAAAATCACAATCACAAGCGTCCTGCCAACACAGGAGGAAACAACGCGCATAAGCGCCACAACAACAACGGCGGCTCCCAAGACTCGAATCAGGGAAAGAAGCAAGGACAAAATTGTGCTTACTGCCGCAAGCCAGGACACCACATCAGCGAATGTCGCGCGGGCAGAGGAGGATGTTTCAAGTGTGGCAAGGTGGGCCACATTGCTCATAATTGTCCAACCCGTTCCAACGATCCATCTTCACACCGTCCGCAGCAAAATAATGACTCAGCTCAGGGTCAGGGGCAAACTCAACGAGCGAACCAGGCACCGCAAAACGCTCAGGGACGAGTCTATGCCTTGACTCGGGACGAGGCACTTGCATCGAACACGACGGTGTCAGGTATATTACTTTTTAATAATGTACCTGCTCGAGTATTGTTTGATTCTGGTGCAACACATAGCTTCATTTCGGCAGATTTTGCCGCCGAACACACATTCCCTATGACACCGTTAGGCTTAAACCTAAGTGTTAGCACTCCTTCGGGCGAAGATTTATCGGCTCGCTTAGTCTGTCGTGAAGGTAACATTTGCATCGGGGGACGGAGATTGTCATTAGATGTGATAGTTCTAGACATAAGGGACTACGATCTTATTCTGGAGATGGATTGGCTCGGCGCTTGTTCAGCTACAATCGACTGTGCAAAAAAGGAAGTCGTATTTCGTTTGCCCGGCGAGATCGAGTTTAGCTTCACGTGCAGTCCTGAGTCGAAAGCGTCGAATGCCTGCATGGTGATCTCAGCAATGTCTGCTCGACGGATGATTCACTCCGGCTGCGAAGGGTACTTAGCGTCCGTTCGAGACACTCGGCAAGATTGCGCAAACGTTGAGTCTATTCCCGTTGTGGCGGATTTTTCTGATGTGTTCCCCGACGAGTTGCCAGGCATGCCGCCCGATCGAGAGACAGAGTTTACTATAGACACGTTCCCAGAAACTCGACCAATTTCCAAGACGCCGTATCGAATGGCCCCGGCAGAATTGAAGGAGCTTAAAGTACAGTTGCAAGACTTGCTAGATCGAGGATACATTCGGCCTAGTGTATCTCCGTGGGGTGCGCCAGTACTATTCGTAAAGAAAAAGGATGGCTCGTTGCGGCTCTGCATCGACTATCGAGAATTGAATAAAGCAACCATTCGTAACCAGTATCCTCTTCTAAGAATAGACGATCTTTTCGATCAGTTGCAAGCTGCCACGGTATTCTCTAAAATCGACCTCCGTTCGGGCTATCACCAATTAAAGATCAAGCCAGACGATGTGCCAAAGTCAGCTTTTCGAACTCGCTATGGCCATTATGAGTTCCTGGTGATGCCGTTCGGACTAACCAATGCACCCGCTGCCTTTATGAGTTTAATGAACCTCGTGTTCCGGCCCTACCTCGATAAGTTTGTAGTAGTATTCATCGATGATATCTTGGTGTATTCGAAGAGTGAGGAAGAACATGCAGAGCACTTGCGGACCGTGCTACAAACTCTTCGGGACAACCAGCTATATGCTAAGTTGAGTAAGTGTGAATTCTGGCTAAGTAGTGTATCTTTCCTCGGGCACATCATTTCTGCGGGAGGCATCTCAGTCGATCCGAAGAAGGTGGAGGCCATTGTCGAGTGGAAGTGACCTGCATCCGTTAGCGAGATTCGAAGCTTCCTCGGGCTAGCGGGCTACTACAGACGGTTCGTGAAGGATTTTTCCAAACTTGCACTACCTCTGACTCGCCTCACACAAAAGGGAGTCGCATTTGAGTGGTCCGCCGACTGTGAAGCTTCGTTTAAAGAGTTAAAGCATCGCCTCACCTCTGCCCCGTTACTTGCACTACCAGACGAGATCTCGGGATTCCAAATATTTAGCGACGCGTCCGGGCAAGGCTTGGGGTGTGTACTTATGCAGCGAGATCGAGTGATAGCCTATGCCTCCAGGCAACTAAAGAAGCACGAGAAAAATTATCCTACACACGACCTGGAATTAGCGGCAGTTGTCTTTGGCTTGAAATTGTGGCGACACTACCTTTATGGAGTGCCTTGCCGAATTTATACTGATCACAAGAGCTTAAAGTACCTATTCACCCAGACAGACCTCAACCTTCGTCAGTGCCGTTGGCTAGAATTGATAAAAGATTACGACTTGACGATAGACTACACGCCTGGAAAAGGGAACGTTGTAGCGGATGCTTTGAGTCGGATCTTCGTTGGATCTCTGTCAGTCGATCGCAGGTTACGAAGGGACTTAGAAGAAATGGGCATCGAACTCCGAATTCGATATCGTGGCGCGCGGGTCGCTCAAATGCGATTCGTACCCAACCTAATAGAGCGGGTCACATCTACTCAGAAAGACGACCCTTTCCTAAGGAAGATGCATGAGCAGATTCTAGCAGGGAAGGCGAAGGACTTTGCAGTAGATAAAAATGGAGCGTTGCGGGTGAAAGGAAGGCTATGCGTCTCCGATGATTCAGAACTTAGAAAGGAGATCCTTGCGGAAGCTCATTACGCAGCCTATATGATCCATCCCGGGAGCACGAAGATGTATAAGAACCTCCGAACGACCTTCTGGTGGCACGGCATGAAGAAAGATGTTGCACTCTTTGTGTCCCAATGCATAACTTGTCAAAGGGTGAAAGCAGAGCATCAGAGGCCGGGCGGGGAGATGCAAAATCTTGCTATCCCGGAATAGAAGTGGGAGCACATCTGCATGGATTTTATTGTTGGCCTGCCAAGGACGCAATGGGGGAACGACGCAATCTGGGTTATCGTCGACCGGTTAACCAAGTCTGCACACTTCATTGCCATCAAAAGTACTTGGAGCGCCGATCGCCTCGCCCAGACCTACCTTGACGAGATAGTCCGGCTGCACGGAGTGCCAGTTTCTATAGTATCGGATCGGAACGGGCGATTCATCTCGCGTTTCTGGGAGAGCCTTCAGCTGGCGATGGGGACCAAGTTGAAGTTTAGCTCAGCCTATCATCCACAAACCGATGGTCAGACGGAACGAGTGAATCAGATACTAGAAGACATGTTGCGCCTCTGCGTTATCGATTCGAAGTCAAGTTGGGATGTCTACCTGCCGCTGGCCGAATTTGCATACAACAACAGTTATCAGTCCAGCATCGAGATGGCTCCGTACGAGGCTTTGTATGGGCGGAAGTGTAGGTCACCAATCTGCTGGAACGAAGTCGGAGAACGACAAATCCTTGGGCCGGAGCTGGTTGAACAAACCGTACAAAAGGTTCGGTTGATTCGTGAACGGTTGAAGACAGCACAAAGCCGACAAAAGAGTTATGCCGATGCTCGACGTCGCCCCCTTGAATTCCTTGAAGGGGACCATGTGTTCTTGAAAGTCTCGCCTATGCGCGGAGTCATGCGATTCGGAGTAAAAGGAAAGCTAAGTCCGAGATTTGTTGGGCCGTTTGAAGTTCTCAAACGGGTTACTCCGGTCGCCTATCAAGTTGCTTTGCCGCCTGCCCTATCAGAAGTACACGACATTTTTCACGTTTCGCAGCTGAGAAAGTTTGTACACGACCCGAACCACATAGTCGACTTGGGGCAGTTGAATCTGCAAGCAGACTTGTCGTACGCGGCAGAGCCTGTCCAAGTTTTGGATCGTAAAGAGAAGCAGTTGCGGAACCGAACCGTCTCGCTAGTGCGCGTCCTGTGGCGGAACCACTCGGTCGAGGAGTCGACCTGGGAACTTGAAGCTGATATGAGGGAAAGGTTCCCCTCATTATTCCTTAGTGGTAGGTTCTATTCCTAAGTTTCGGGACGAAACTTTCTTTTGGATGGTTATGATGTAATGCCCCGTTCCTCCTATTCGGGGAGCGCGGCCAAGAAATACTTACGACCGTCCGAACGGGACAGATTGAATTAAGATCCTTTCCTCGTTATGGATTGGTTTCTTCAGAATCAGGTCCCATATACAATGGATTGTGCCTCGAGGATGGACTCGACGGCAGAGTCGAGAGGGGCCTTTCCGTTGCGTTGGTTTCTTGTCCGTTTTCGTGCCGCTTGGTTGCCTTTTGTTGGTTTTATGACTTGCGTTTTCTTGAACGGTTTCAATGGATTTCATTGCTTTCGTTCTTAGGATTTCGCATTTCGTATCGAGCCTTGGAGACCGAAGCAGGAGTTATTGATCATCCTTTGGTGCGTGCAGGTGATCGTGTAGACGACGCGCGAGCGGAGTCTTAGGGGCCTCTCCTTCTTCTTCCTATTCAACCAAACTTGTGAGTGGCTCTATTTCGATAAGCACCTTCTTTCCAAAGGCTCCGTTCATAATAAAATTGACTCAGTTGGGCATTCAATCAAACGATACCAATTAAGTAACAAGTTGGATAACAAGATAAGATAAGAAGTAGGCTTGGAACACCCATTGCTTGTCATACAAAACCTTGCATAAATTTATTGATGCATGCATGTTCGTTGGGTGTTTAATGGGTTGGTATTTATTGATAGTTCAAAGTGTTCTTCTATAAACTGCTGCATGTTATTTCATATAACTGTTGGTTGATTGTGATAGTACAGTAAAGCAGTTTCGTACATGATATTCTTTAAATGGCTAGTAGGTAAATCTATGATGTAGAGTTCATAGAAATGGTCATGGAAATTCTTGTGCACAAGGGATCCAGGTTCCTGCGAGCGGTTACCGGGGCACCGGGCCGTTTCGACCCGGGCGGAATCTACTTTCTTAGTCCTGGGAGCGGGGAATTGTAGCGGGGCTAGCTACCCGCGCTGCAAGCGTCGCTGCCAGCCCAGACTAAACCCATGATGGCTGGTAGACAACAAAGAAAGATATAGTGTATATTTAAACTGTGCAGACTAACTATGTCTTCGTGACAGGGAAGGCTATGGTAAGTTGTACAGGTGGTTCAGACGGGACAGGTAAAGTCACCGAACGGTGGCATGTGAAGTTATGTTATTTTGTTCTTGCATATCTGCTAAATGAAATCTGAACTAGGCAAGAATAGAAACCCACATAAGAACATAACTGTAGCATACTCATTAGATCTCATCTCATGAGCTTGGTAAAGTTGAGCAGCTAGCCTTCACCAGTACTTTCCGAAGTACTGACCCTCGTTGTAGCAGGTTCCCCGGCGCAAGGCAACGCGGCGAGGAGCTGAAGTTCTCTTCGGACTTTTGGGATCCTTGGCGGTTCGTGGCCAAGACTTTTGGAGGCTCAAGCTAGAAGCCTTTCACTCTCTCTCCGTTGCTGAATATCGCTAAGGCGATGGTGCTTACTCGCACCCAAGGTGGTTTTGCGTTTTTGAATCTATGTAAAGGGACATAATGTATGGATCGGCTATCTCATTTTGCGTCCAAGTTTGTAAGCCCGTGGGGCATTTTATACTTTTGAGTCAAGCGATGTAAAAAGATGTTCATTATGAATAAAAGAGAAACTTTTCTATGCCTCAACCTTGTGTTATCTTATATGTCCACTCTGTTGCATTGTTCTAAAGAATATCCTTATGCCTAAGGCCTTGTGCACGCGCGCCCTACGCGTGCACGGCATCACGCCCGGGGGACGATTATCGATTAGCCGAAATCGGGGCGTGACACTTAGCGCCCGGGTCATATCCGGGTGCAGACGTTCGTCGGTAATGTCTAGTATCGATTGATAGATGTTCGCGACATCTTGATGTACCTACTTGGTTACATCGAAATCCTAGGATACATTCAGACACTGTCATCGTGCCAGACTTTCTGTATCCTGATAGTGTCAGCATGACCGAAATCTGTGATGACTTTAGGATCGTGATTGTTGGTAGTTACTTCAGTATGACGAGACTGTTAGATAGAGGTTCAGGTTTAGCGATCACTCGTTGACCGTATTGGAAGGGGAAGACAGTTACTAGATGTTTGGGCTACTTTGCACACGCTATATATATATATATATATATATATATATATATATATATATATATATATATATATATATATATATATATTCTTATTTATGTAGAGATCATGTATCAGGAGTCGTAGTATCACCCGTGTGACTCTGTGCTCGGTGCTACGGTATGCCCCGTGTGTTTCTGTGCCTCGGAGCTATGGTTTATATTTGGAAAGCCCACACGTCGAACATTGTCTTCAAAGTTGCATCTCACTTAGGTGGTTATGCTATATTACACCGGCATATCACATGCTTTCTTTCTGTTTACTATGGTATATTATTTTGTACCTTGTTACGTCCCTCTGAGGACCTGGTTTTCTTCCAGGCTTAAGCGAGGAGGGCTACCCGGAGGAGTACGGACCGGGTGTATATCCAGGAGCAGGACTTGTTGCAGAGGACGAGATCCTTCCCGAGGACTTTGTTTGATCTCTGGTAGTGACTTCACCCTGGTCCCGGTACATTATCTAGTTTGCAGATATCGGCCCTAGTTATCTTACTGCTTCCTTTCATTCAGTATTTGTATTAGCGGGTTTGTTCCCGTGTGACTCTATTCATATTTGTATTATGATACATTTTCAGTCTTATTTCCCTTCTGCACATTAGTAGATATAATTTCTATGTGTTCTATATTCAGATGTCTGTGGATGAGATTTAGTTTCAGTGTCTATGTTTTATGTGTTGGGTTTTATCATTGTACTTTATAGCTTAGATGCACTCCGTTGGGTCCATTAGATTGGGATGCCCATCAAAGTGTACCCGTTGGCCATTTCCATGTGGCTCAGTTTCTTATATTTGGAACTGGGGGTGACATAGTTTTTGTGGTGGCCTATGCAGGTTCGATTTAAATTGTCTTTATTACCTGACTGTGCCAAGTGAGCCTACAATTAGGAATAGATATTAGGAATCTCATCTACATGCTTGAGTACTTCACATGACACCTCTATTTTGATTTTATTTTTGCCAATTTGCATCCTCTTTAATTCCTAAACGCTGATCTTAAACATGACTTCTTCCGTAGCGGACGTGTCGCACAGCCGGGCGATGTCCCCCGTGACGCAGGGTCATCCGGGGAACCGGCACTGGGACATGTTCTTCTGTTGACCCTAGCTCCCCAGGGACAGTCATCTGGGCAGCCAGAGTTGCCTCTAGACGGGCACCAGACTCAGCACCAGGCAGGTCATGAGGGCCAGAGGACGGCAAGACAAGAGGAGTAACAGTTGTTCCCACTACCTTTATTTCCCCCACAGATGCCATACATGCCTTTCCCACTAGGGCAACCCATGGACGGGCCGCAGAATGTTCTATATGGTCTATATTATGATGTAAGCCCAGCAGCAGGTCCAGCAGCAGGCTCAGCAGCAGGCCCAGTAGCGCCAGGCTGAGACCTTGAGAGAGAGAGAGAGTATTGTGACGGCTTTGGGACAGGTGTCACCACCAGCTCGCCAGTCGACGATGGGGTCTGTCATAGACTTCCATCATATGATACCACTTCTATTTTCTGGCACGGAGGAGCCGACTGAGGTACGCACATAGCTCACCAACAATCAACACCAGTTGGAGGCCACCGATCTTACGAAGCATAGATGGATGACCGCTGTCAGGATGCAGCTTACCGGCAACGTTAATCACTGGTGGCTTTCAGAGGAGGAGCATTTAGGGCCTGATCGGGTCACTTGGGAGGAGTTCTCTAGGCTCTTCTAGAAGATATTTATTCCTTCCACTGCCAGAGCAGAACTTCGGGACAGGTTCCAAAGCCTCAGGCATGGTAGTTTGACCATTGAGGAGTACAATGATGAGTTCCTCCGTTTGAGCCGTTTTGTACCGTGCTTGATTTCGACTGAGGAGAAGAAGGCCGAGAAGTTCTACGAAGGCCTGAGTTTTGAGACGCAGAGATTCATTAGATCTATAGCCCCCACCTCATTCTCCGAGGTTCTATTAGCAGCTCGACGCCAGGATCGCATCAACAAGATGGAGGCCAGTCTGAAGCGCTCTTGTGCATCATCATCGTCAGTTCGAGCTCCGCAGGAAGGACCTACGAAACATCTCCTGGTACCGCAGCAGCAAAGAGTAGCACTCTTGCAGGGACCAGTGATTCCCATATGCCATTACTGAGGCAAGAGGGGACACTTATTGAGGGATTATCGACGGAGGTTGGGAGTACGTCTGAGATGTGGATCTGACCAGCATGCAGTTCGGGATTACCCAGACCAGAGGACTCTAGTACCGCTGGTTCATCGACCAGCCTTGCCAGTACCGAGGCTTTACCAGCAGCCTCCCAGACCGAGGCTACCCTACGCAGGAGTTGGAGCGCTGCGACCACCAGCACTAGAAGAAAATCAGAGGAGGCCACCCTTGGCCCCACAGGCAGTTCATTTCCTGCATGATCGACAACAGTCGAGGGCACCATCACCAGGACAGGGCCAGGCCTTTGCAATGACCATTGAGGAGGCAAAGACAGCTGGAGAGGTGATCACATGTACTATCTTAGTAGCTTCATTAATAGCAGTAGTATTATTTAATTCTGGTGCCACACACTCTTTCATAACTGCTAGTTTCGTGGCCACCCATAGAATAGCAACTGTACCTCTTCTGAAGATTAAGATGATTCTTACGGAAGGTAGAATTGTACCAGTTAGCGACACTTGTAGATTTTGTTCAGTAGTTATTTGCGGGCGAGAGATGTGTGCCCGATTTCTAGTCTTCTCTATGCCGGACTATGACATTGTCCTAGGCATGGATTGGTTGAGCCAATACCACGCGATGCTAGATTGTCGACGTGGTTGCGTTATATTTAGACCACTAGATCACCCTGAGTTTGAGTTTCTTCGGGGAGCCCGAGAGCATGGTGTCCAACCTACCTTAGCAGCACACATTACAGAAGGTGAACCGGTGTACCCTCGCATTATATCAGAGTTTGTGGATGTGTTTCCAGAGGATCTTCCAGGCCTGCTACCTGACAGAGATATAGAGTTCAATATAGAGTTGACTCCCGGAGCCGAGTCAGTTACTTCCCCCGTCTATAGACTAGCACCGAAGGAGTTGGTTGAGTTGAAGGTCCAAGTAGATGATCTCTTAGATAAGAGTTTCATTCGAGCTAGTGTTTCTCTTTGGGGAGCACCCATCTTATTTGTGCCAAAAAAGGATGGAACGGTATATTTGTGTATCGATTACAGGGCGCTAAATGCTGTAACGATAAAGAACAAAACCCTTTTTCGCGCATCGATAATTTATTTGATCAGCTGAGTGGCGCATGTGTATTCTCGAAGATCGATCTCAGATCTGGCTATCATCAGGTCAAAGTGAGAAAGGAGGACATTCAGAATACAACTTTTCGGACGAAGTACGGATACTATGAGTTTTTAGTCATGTCTTTTGGTTTAACCAATGCGCCAACAGTATTTATAAGCCTGATGAACAAGGTTTTCCACTAGTACTTGGCTAATTTTGTTGTGGTATTTATTGACGACATCTTGGTATATTCCAAGAGCCAGGAAGAGCACGAGGAGCATCTCAGGATCGTGTTGGAGATGCTGAGGCAGGAGCGGCTGTATGCCAAGCTCAACAAATACGAGTTTTGCTTGGATAGGGTACCATTCCTGGGTTACATAATTATTGAAGATAGACTATCAGTTGACCCGGAGAAGATCACCACAGTGGAGACGTGGCCTAACCCTACATCAGTTACGGAGGTTAGGAGTTTTCTCGGACTTGCCGAATATTATCGGAGGTTCGTAAAAAAAATTTCGAGGATCACTGCGCCTATGGCCCGGCTAACCCGTAAAGGCGAGAAGTTTATCTGGAATGAGGAGTGTCAGACGGATTTTGATGAGCTGAAGAAGCGTCTAACGTCAGCACCGATCTTGACACTTCCTTCTGGATCTGGAGGATTGTGGTGTATAGCGATGCGTCTGGAAGCGGATTATGATGTGTACTGATACATCACGACAAGGTGATAACTTACGCATCGAGACAGCTGAGGGTTCATGAGAAGAACTATCCGACATACGACCTAGAGCTACCTGTAGTAATATTTGTACTAAAGTTATGGCGGCACTACCTTTGTGGAGAGCGGGTTGAGATTTACACATATCACAAAAGTCTGAAGTGTGTCTACACTCAGAAGGAGCTCAACATGAGACAGAGACGTTGGCTAGAGTTGATGACAGACTATGATATTGAGTTGTAGTACCACCCTGACAAGGCGAATGTTGTAGCAGATGCCTTAAGCATAAGTCCCATGGCATACTTTTTGACGACTCAACGAAATTTTTTAGAGGATCTTCAGGAGCTCGGGATAGAGGTTGTATTGCCAAACATGGATGAACATATGGTCAGTCTGGAGGTTCAGTCTACATTGGTTGAGAGGATCAAGGCAGCCCTGCCTAGCGATACGAGATTTCGATGACTGAGAGAGAGGAGAGAGGCCGGCATGCAAACGGGACTCCAGATTCACGAAGATGGAGCATTGAGGTGTGGAGATCTCCTATATGTTCCGAGTGACGAGCTACGCCAGGAGTTGATGATCGAGGCCCATAGCTCAATTTATTTTATTTATCCCGAGGGTATGAAGATGTACCGAGATTTGAGATAACACTATTGGTGGTATAGGATGAAGAGGAAGATTACGAGATTTGTGGCGAGATATTTGGTCTGTCAGCAAGTCAAGGTCGAACATCAAAGGACTACAGGACTATTGCAGCCGCTTTCCATTCTTGAGTGAAAGTGGGAGCACATTACCATGGACTTCGTCACAGGATTTTCGAGGAGCCCTAGCAAAAATGATGCAGTCTGGGTTGTCGTGGACCGACTCACCAAGTCGGCGCATTTTTTGCCCTTCAGAGTTGGGCAGTCCATGGAGATATACATGGAGTACCTATCAGCATTGTATCAGATCGTGGTTCCTGATTCACGTTATATTTCTGGCAGAGTATACAGGAGAGTCTAGGAACTCGCCTCAAGTTCAGTACTGAATATCATCCACAAACTGATGGTCAGTCAGAGCGCACAATTTAGATACTAGAGGATATGTTGAGAGCGTGCATGATCGACTTTGGAGGATATTGGGAGGAACATCTCCACTTGGTGGAATTCTTTTACAACAACAGCTACCAAGCAAGCATACAGATGGCACCTTATGAGGCACTGTATGGTAGGAAGTGTAGGTCACCGATATGTTGGAGTGACATGGGAGAGCGTCAGATACTTGGTCCAGAGTTAGTGACACGGACAGTGGAGAAATTGAAGCAGATTCAAGGCCACATGCGCGCAGCACAGGACAGACAGAAGCATTGGGCAGATGCGCACTGCAGACCTTTGAAATTCAAGGAAGGTGACCATGTGTTTTGAAGATATCGCCTACTCGTGGTACCATCAAATTTGGGGGCAGAGGCAATCTGAGTCCAAGGTACATCGGACCTTTTGACATCTTAGAGCGAGTTGGTGAAGTGGCTTATCATCTTACATTGCCTCCATCATTAGAAAGAGTGCACGACGTATTTCATGTATCGTAGTTGAGAAGATACATAGCAGACCCTAGCCACACGCTCGATCATTCAGAGATTACAGTCGGGCCTAATTTATCATATGTGGAGCAGCCAATAGGGATACTAGATCGTAGTGAGAAGATTTTGAGGGGACAGACTATTCGACTAGTCAGGGTTGCGTGAAAGCATCATTCGCTGGGCAAGTCTACCTGGGAGCGTGAGGATTCCATTCGATAATATTTTTCGCATTTATTTGAGGACCGAGGTACAAATTTACGTACTGCAATTCGATTACTTGTTATTTTTTTATTCTCGTAACTCTTATTCGTGCTTTACTTTTAATTTCGGGGACAAAATTCTTCTAAGTTGGGAAGGTTGTAAACTCCCTCAAAAATATTTTAGGTAGGCCGGATATGGTAAGAAATTTGGTTTAGCTTCAGGTTGTTTTAGGTTTAGAAATTAGGGTTGGAGGAAGGAAACCCAAGCTTCGGCCGTAGTCCTACGAGTGTGAGTCATCTTGTTGGAAGTGCGGTGGATCCTGGTTCTCCTCAAGATAATCTGGTCATACAAAACCAGTGGAGTCATAACCCTAAATTACAAGTACATCAAAGGAGCTCAAGGTGATAGACCAAACATATCACAACATTAGCAGAAAAGAGACAATAAAAAAATAATTGCGGATCGAGACTTTTACGATACCAATGTACTTGTCTCAAAATAAAATATTAAAAGAACTAAAAATAAGTGCTATAAGGAAAGAAAGGCGATGAGCGGCAAGAGAGTATATGAGCTACTCTGGATCGGGACCACAACCCTTAACCAAACAAGGACCGGTGTTGCAGACATTCATCCGATCAGAATTTAGCACCCTAACCACGCGCCGGAAGAAATAAAACTAGAAGGACGAGCTAAAATGAAAGTAACATCATCATCATACGGCCAAATAGCTCTACGGCTTGCTACGATTAACTAGCTAGGGTTGTGACATACATTAATTACTAAATACATACTTTATGAATATTGCTACCACCGACACTGCAGCCAACCCGGATGGCCAAAGGTACGCTTTTTGAGTAAACTTAAATGCACATTAAACAACATTACAACATAACTAGTTCTTGTCATAAACAAAAATTTGAGCTTGTAAGCATAAACTAAAGCTTGTGAACATAAACTTGTGAATCATAAAGTTGTCTTATAAACATAAACTTGTCTTGTAATGTGCCGCAACACCCATAAACTTTGTCAGTCATGGAGTCCTTGCCTAGTAGGGTGATTCCATGCAGCATGGGGCCCTAGGAGATCGGGGTAGCCGGTAGCACAATATTCTTTTCTTCCAACGATCTAGGTAAATCTTATCTTGTTTAACCGTTACTAAATTATTTAAGTTTCTCGAGTGGTGGATACTTGAGAACTTCCTAGAATGACGAGTCACGAGCTTTTCACGAGTTATCGTATCCGCGACACGCGATAGATGGGGCAATATTATCGATTGCCCGATGCCCAAAATACAATAAATTATCATACACAAACATTTATACGGTGTCGTGAGGATCAAAATCACGTGTTAATATAGGGAAGCACAATATCCAACTATGCTCTAATACTCAACTGGGCTAAAACAGTTTATGTATTTAGAAAAATGATATATTATAGTAAATTGAGGATAACTCTCACATATAAACTCCAAATGATGTGATTCAAAAAGATTTGGAAAGGAAAAACAGATATAAACAACTTTTATGTTTTAAGTTCTACGAAATTATAGCCAAAAATTAGCTTAAATAGGCAAAAATAGGCATTCAGGTCACCATGCGCGCGGCATAAATTCTGTGCGCGGCGCACTGCTGCGGCAAGAAAATCCATGCACGGCGCACTGCGCGACAAGTATTGATGCGCGCGGCCACTGATGTGCGCGGTGAGGGTTGATGCGCGTGGCGCACTGCTACGGCATGAAACTTCATGCTCGGCGCACTGCGCGCTGCAAGAAAGTGATGCACGACGCACTGCGCGCTGCAAGAAAGTGATGCACGGCGCATTGCTGCGGCATGAAACTTCATGCACGACGTATTGCTGCCGCATGAAATTCTATGTGCGACGCACTGCTGCGCAACACTGTTCATCGTCCCTGCCAGACAGGTCCGAGAACAAAGCTCCAGAATTTATTTTGGCCATAAAAACTTTAATTTAACTCCAAATTAAGCAATTTAAAAGCCAAAATACTTGAAATGGAAAGCTCCATCAAATAGAACAATTAGTTTTAGAAAATAACAAGTTTTAATAGATCAAATCAAGAAAAAACTTATGAAATTCATATAAAATCCTAAGTTAAAACTCAAATCTACGCAAATATATACATCAAAATCCAAAACTCCAAGAACTAAATATGATCAGCAACTAAAATGGGACATTTTCCATCAAATATATTTTTAAAACAACATATATATGAAAAACCCAAAAATCAAGGTTTCGTTATTGAGCAAGATGTACTTGCCTTGGGTGGCTCCTAACCTCTACCTCTCACGATCCAAGTCACAGCAACTTCTCCCTAGGGCTAGGGTTTAGCTAGAGGGAGCTTGAGGGAGAGGAGGAAGAAGAAAACACAAAGAGTGAAATGAGAAAATGAGTGAGGAGAGAGAAATACTCATATATATATACTAAGATGAGAGAAATATGGTTTAGTGGGTTCAATCAAATGAACTGAACCAAGTGTCCATTATACATGTTGGTCATAAATCGGATCTATGGCAATGCTAATGGATATTCTACTGGTCTTGGGTAGTCTCTCTCAACAACAAGAAAAAAATAAAATGACAGGAACCAACATGAGAAATACAACAAGAATACATTATCAGAAAAATTAAATTCTAGAAATTCAAGAAATACCAAATTTGGAATCGGATGTGGCAATTAATATTTTTAATTTGATACCCAAAAAAAAGAAGATAAAATTATCCCTCCTTCCCCATCCAACCTCCACCCACCCCACGCCACCCCCGCCCCCCCCCCTCCGGCTACACCCCAGCTACATCCTCCCCGATCGGTTGCCTCCTCCTCCCCCCTACCCCAGGCTGCCCCCACCTCTCCGCGTGCTCTGAGGGTGGGGTGGGGTGATGCAGCGGGGGGAGGGGAATAGACGAGGTAATTTCATCTTTTTAGGGTATCGAGTTGATATATACCAGAGTATAGGGTATCAAGTTCAAAAACTGAAATTGTTGAGGATATCAAGTTGTAATTCACCCTATAATTTAGTCACAATCTCAAATTTGAATTGGACCCATTAAATAAAAAAATAATTCAATCAAACAAATTGAATTGATTATTAGTTCGGTTACGATTATAACCAGTTTCACAAAACGCTCATCCCTAGGTATGACATACCTTTTGCACCATTTATTGGCATAAATCGTCACAAGCAAATAGTCATATTTGGTGCCGCTTGTCCATTTGGTAGGAAAGAAAAATGAGAGGAAGGAAAAATGAGGAGGGAAAGTAGAGGAAATGATTCACTTTCTCTTGTTTACTATAGTAAGAAAAAGTGGAGGAATTACTTTTTTCTCATAGCCTAAGAAATCTAATCCCTCCAAAAGTGGGAGGCAAAGTGGAAGAAAAAGTTGATGCATATCATAGTTTACAATTATACCCTATAAAAATATTTTATTTAAAAATTGTCCAATGAAGTCAAATGATAAATAAATTTTTTGCGTTGATGTTATAATTGGTAAGAATAATGTTATTCATCCCTCCAAAGTGTCTATCCAAACCATCCCTCCTTATGTGGCTGCTGACATGACAGTTAATGTGGCAAGCAAACGTGTTAAATTTTAAAATTAAAATTACATTAAAATTTAAATTTAAATTAAAAAATTTGGGTGATTAATTTTTGGGGTTAGAAATTGCCATGTTAGATATCACATACTGCTATTTAACTTGCCACATCAGCTACCACATAAAGGCCATGTTTGGTTCGCGAAATCATGTCCTTGGGAAAGAAAAGTTATTCATTTTCTGTGTTTGGATGCGAATGAAAATGGAAAGAAAAGAAAAATATTTTTCAAATGAAGAAAAAAAGAAGGGGGGGGATGGTTCTCCCCATCCACCTAAGGATTTACTTTCTCACCTCTAGGGATTTAGTTTTCCTTTCAATTTACTTGGTTTTTTCAAACACTAGAAATAAAAATTGGTGAGAATTACAATTTTTTAAAGAAAATGAAAGAGCAAAAATTTGATTTTCTTTCCTTTCATTTACGCGAACCAAACAAGGCCAACGAGGGATGATTTCAATTTGTAGAGATGATTATTATTACTTCCTATATATATTTTTTTTTGGTTCAACTTTTCTTTTCATACCAAACAAAGGAAGGTGCATCCATTCTATTTTTCATCTCTACTACCAAAAAAAAAAAAAATTTATTCGTTTGCACATTGATGAAAAATATATCTCAACTATTTTTTTCTTTCACTTTTTCATCCATCCTACCAAAAATGCTACGCCAAGAACAATATTAACTCGTCATTGAAAGCAATTAGTACGATATTACTTGAGACATATCATAAACTTTGTTTGTTGTCAGGGTTGGTCTAGAGAGTTGTGTTGCTTTAGTCGGAATTAATTTTGGTTGTCCTTCATCCCTATTGAAAATATATAAGTTTAAGTTGGAACCAGTTCTAAGAAAACCAAATGACCTGATGGTTGTCCTACAGAGAAAGGTTGTCCAAATTCAAAAATTGTCAGACTTATTCCAGGGTCACCATGTTTGTGGTACACAATTAATTGTGAAACTTTAATTGCTCATCATCATGCCATGAGACAACTTCTAGAAGCACTTTCAACAACAGTACATAGGGGCGTGGGAGGGGGGTCGTTGCCCATGTGGAAAAAATCCCCTCACTATGACCAGACGGGACGCGCAGAAAATCTTCTCCCGGTAGGTTTCAATCAATTCCCATAAAAATATATATAACAAAAATTAATTAATTAATCGTACTCTTCTTCCACTTCTTTCTCTTTCTTTCAGGTACGCTCTATCTCTCATGAACTTTTCCAAATTCTGCACATTCTGCAAATTGATTTCCTTTTTTCTGTTATTTTCAATCACGGTTTTTTTTTTTTTTTGATAAAAATTGTAATTTACCAAAAATATTAATAAAGAATTGATTTACTTTTTTTTTTTTGCCCTTTTCCTTTCAAACAAGAATGAAACGATACTGGGATAATATAATATAACAATCAAATTGAATAGGCCTGAAACCATAGCGGAATAATATGATATAACAATCAGAGTTCTGGTGCATTGGTGAAGGCGCTAAACTTTATGTTACAAATTATACTTGTTTGATCCTAGCTAGTAGCGAGAATTCCATTACTAAATTATAGCAATTAAGGCAGTGTTTGGTTCGACGAAGTGGAAAATCTGAAAATTGATAGTTTGCATACGCATTAAGGAAAAGTATAACGAAGTGTAAAATCCTTCGTTTGGGTGCTCTGAAGAAGTGGAGGTCAGAAATAAAAAATAAATAAAATTTGGGCGTTTGGTTTGTTATTGAAGTGAGTGAGAAAATGTAATTTTTTGTAGTTCTTCTTATTTGAAAAGTGTTAAAGTAGAGAGGAAGTGGTCCTCCAACCAAATGTGCGGAGTGGAAACGAGGATTTCCTACTTCCGCGTTCCATTTCGTTAGGAAGAAACTGTAATGCCGAAACTCTGATTTCGTGGCATACAATTTTCACTATTGTTCATGTTACTTCACAGTAAATTTTGTCTGCAAATCCTACAATCAAATATGTGAATTGATCCCAAATTCGAATTTAGGCCACTTTCGCGCTCCAAATTCGCACTCCAAATTTGCGAACCAAACGGCCCCTTACTTCACATATGTAGGAACTCCCGTCTATATGTAGAAGTGCTCATTTTGGTACTAATCTTTATTGGAAGGTATATAATTGAGGTGCTGCTCTCTCCTCTCGTTTGGGACTTTGAACTAACAGGATGGCTGGTCTGGAGGAGCTTAAGAAGAAGTTGCAACCGTTGTCTAATTGTGCTGCTGCATATAATGGGGACTCGGTCGGACTGTGTATGGAGCCTTGTGATTTGGATATGGTAAAATTTTAATACATACTTGCGACTTGTTATTGTCAGATTACATTCTAATTTAGTGCTACTTTTTTCTCTTTTCTTTTTTTGTAATGAATCAAGAATGCTAAATGTGGTGTTCCAAAAGTCACCTAAGAGTAATATAAAGCCCGACTTATGATCAAGTGATGCAAGATGACTGCAAATCATAGTTTGCGGCTGGGGCGGACGTAGGAATTTAAAAGAGGAGGGTCAACCTCAAATGTAAAAAAAAGTCCAAAATTTTGTTAAATAAAGTTGGCTACATCAAAATTTTATTAAGGAATTAGATGTTTTGTGACTTTTGTCATGTGATTGCATAAACTTGCTTAATATTATTAAATTAAGATTTGATGCATAATAATCTTAATTATTTTTTTCATATCTATTCAATCTTGTCTCAAGTTTAGCAAAAATTTAGGAGGGACAAAAATGAAACCAGATGTAAATATGTATATAGAAATTGAAAATTACAAATTTTGTAGAGGGCAAAACATAAAATTGATGAATTTAAAAAAAAACATGAATATTGAACTAGAAATCAAAAATTCAGTGGGGACAACTGACCCCACTATCCCCCATGTAGGTCCGTCTTTGGTTTGCGGTATTGGCCGATACTGAAACCGTGAGAACTGCGAAAGCCAATCGATTCAAAAGCACCAAGAAACTGACAATTGATAATGGTTCGATACTGATTCCGTAAGCCAATACCACGAACCATGCTACATATCTGGAGCAACTAGGGGTTTTGTACTTGTTCACATTTCTTGTCAATATATTTTATCATGTTCAAAGCAATATTGGAATGATAACTATAGCTTCATTTTATAAGAAATCAGAATTGACAAAGTACTTTGAAGTGAGTAGAGGACCAGTCTCTCCAAACATAATGGTGATACCCTAACACTTGACATGCAAAGGACATAGGAAGAAGATGCTTTAGTATTGTTGGATTGTATCTCGTTTCCGGATGAGCGCTCAAAGAGGGGTGACAAAGGAGTTGTAATTTAGTCCCACGTCGGGTAGGAGGTGGGATCATGAGGTGTAGATAATTGTGATAGGTTCATGCCTTACATGGGAATTCCCTTTTAATGTATATGGGTTCAGTCCAATATCGCACCTCATGGGCCAACTTCGGTTCGGGTCACACCGTGTTCCCAACAAGTGGTATTAGAGCCCATTAAATGACTGGTTTGTACTGCTCTAATTGGTTCGTGACAGATGGTGATGAACGTTCATGCGTATAATCGGATTATATGGGCTCTTCTCAAGGTGGAGTAGGAGCATCCTCTATAAGGTTGTCTGAAGGCGGATCAGACCTAAGTTTAGAGGCAACTACGCGAATTGGCCTCAAATGTGGGTCTGGCAAACTCAAGGTGGAGCAAGACGTTGCGGTTGGCACACAATGATACCGTGTAGTCAAAGGCGCGCCTTGCTCCTAGGCGCAGGGGTAGCGCCTCAGAGCACTCCAGGCGAGACGCAATTCTTAAGGCGCACCTAAGGCGGGCCTAGGTGCGCCTTTTCCTACCGCCTTGGAATAGCTAAGGCGCGCCTTGAAAATCTTGTGAAAAATATAACATGTTTAGACTTTTTTTTAACTGTTGTACTATTTTTAGACTATTTTTTGAACTAATGTACTTTTTTTTTAATGTTTTCTCTCTCACTCACTCAATTCAAAGTGATTGCAACCTAGACATGGGAGAATTTGAAGCACACATCTTTATTAATATAGAAATCCGATGTGAATATATATATATATATATATATATATATATATATATATATATATATAATTTTTGCGCCTCGCGTCGCTCGGACGCGCGCCTTAAGTGCGCCTTGCGCCTCGGACGATTTGGACCCTTTGCGCCTCGAGTGCGCCTTGCGCCTTTGACTACCTTGCAATGATAGTGTGGATGGATGTGTCAGGTTTGGTTGTGTGGTCGAACGGATCGAGATGACAATATGTTGGATCGCCTAGATGCTCGGCTAGCGGGAATGAACAAAAGTAGCCGGGTGTGCTAAGGTTGTTCGGCTAGCGGAAACGAGCTAAGGTGGAGATTGTTGGATTGTATCTCGTTTCCGGATGAGCATTCAAAGGAGGGTGACAATGGAGTTGTAATTTAGTCCCACATCGGATAGGAGGTGGGATAGGTGTAGATAATTGTGATTGGTTCAGGCCTTACATGAAGTTTCCTTTTAAGACATATGGGTTCAGTCCAATATCGCACCTCATGGACCAACTCCGGTTTGGGTCACACCGCGTTCCCAAGATAGTGATGGTTGCTGAACCCTTGGTAGAAGTATCCTCAGGAGTAGTTCATGCGAGCACATTGTTACTCGCAAAAACGGAGAGCATCTACTGATTAAATACATGGGACCCGGAATTTTCATTTCTAAACACTAATCAGTAGACCTATTACATAAAATTTAACATCTCATGCTGGCTAAGTCCATAACGTAAGAACAATCCCTGGAATCAGGCTAAATTTAGATACTAAAGATCTCAAACTCTAATTGCATGATGAGTACATCATTTTGGTCGGATATAAATCAACCTGTTGTCTGTATCTTTACTTTATATTCAGTCTAGGTCCTTCAGATAGCTCTATAATCAATTGAACTACATGCTTGAGCATTCTCCTGATTGTGGATATGTCGAGCTTTGACCCTTTCTACTTCGGCTTGAACTAATTGTCATGGTATGGCCTACGACCTACTTCCTTTAAATCCATATGGATTTACTTGTAGCAACCATTCTATTAACTGCCTTTATATTATCATTATTCCATGATCATCCAATCTTTCCCTGTTAGAGTGGGTACAGCTATGTAGCATGAGATAATCCAAAAAAAAGATTGACCAATTTTTATGACCCACTATCAACCTATTATTTTGGTACCAAAATCCTATACAAGATATAGCTACGAGCAATAGAGGACCTTGCCATAATTTATTAAACCTATGCAGTTTAAGCTCATCCTATCAGGAAAGTGTTAGGATTTGGCTCATATTTAGTAATTCCTAATAATAATAATAAGATTTGAGCAAAGCAAAGTTCTAGTCCTACCTAGTCATTTTGAGTTTCTAGACATGAAAACTTATGTCATGACTATTTAGGATTGGATTTCTATGTATGTAGATATGACATGCTATATAAAGGGGCATATAATTTTGTGTGTTGTAGATTATTGTGCTCAAAGAAAGGTGTTTAGTAATTAGTAACCACCAATATGTTGAGAGAAAGAAAAGGGAAGAAATAGAGGTTGAAGAAAAGATAAATTTAGTTTCTCAGATCTTTTTGGGTGTAATCTCGGAGGATTTTTTGGGTTCTCTTTGTGTACTTTCTTTAGTACCGTGGGTTACAAAGTTGTAGCGATCTTGTAAAGCCTTGTAACCTTATTTAGCAGTGATTTTCCTTTTCCGGTTGTTTTTACCGGTTATGATTTTTTACTTATTATTCTTGTGTCTTTGACATGTATCTTCTGATCTTTATTTTTGTATGAGTCGGTTACCGTGTTCGGTGTTGCGGGTGTCGGTTCGCTGAGAGCGCCTATCTTGGAGAATAGTTTTGCTTTTATTCTCAACGAAAAGTGGTGTCCAAGTATTGCTAGGCTAGGAAAGAGTACAAGAGATGCAACAAACAAAGTCTTATGCTTCTTTAAAATGGGAGCGTACAAGAGATAATATTTTTTAATTTTCACAGTTTCACTTCAAAATTCCTTCATCTACATATCACATTGTAACAAAGAGCGAGAAGGCATGAGCATGTTGTATATGGCTCGTGTTCAACTACTGAGTACTATGGACGTCGTCCGACGATCAGAGAAGTTTGGTAGGAGTTGAAGCAGCAATACGGGACACAAAAGAGCCAAATTATGGTAGCATACCACTGGTATCCCGCAAGCATTTACACAAGCAAAACCCAACCACATAAACAGTGTTGAGACAAAAACTTTGTTGTTGTTGTTTTAGTTGAATGAAATATGCTCATCTTCTTTTGGTGGCAAGCACTTAAATATAACCTAAAGATTTAAAGCTAGAGGTTGACTCCGACAAATATCTGGAAGTTCTTTCTGGTGGACTACAAATAGTATTTCAGAAATGGATCTAGATTCTAGATCCTGTGTAAGTAGGCATGTAGTTGAAGAGAAGACGAGGAAAATGGTAAGGCTCCACACCGACTGACCTGCTGGGAAATTAAATCACCCAAACAAGTAGTGAGCAACAAAAGGTGTCACAGACCTGTGAGGAGAAAAACAAATTGATGCCCTTCTTTAGTCAACTTAAGTTTCTCCCATGTTCTTCTTAGACAAGAAATTACAGTTGGACAAGTACTTGTCTTTTTCCCATGCAAGTAGGTAAATAACTTCATCTTCTTCTTACTTTTACTGCATTATACTGTTAATTGAAGGCATGACATTGCATGCATGTTTATCTTCCTGAGAAAGGAGGACCTCTATCTTATCTGTCCTATAGAAGTTGTAGTCGTTTTAGTAATTATACATTAGAATACATAATCTTTTTGTGTCCATTTTAGACGAGTAATCTTATTGTGTGAGTACTATTGTTAATCTTACATAGACAGAAATTTGCTTTTGCAAGTTTGGTTAAATGATTGCAACACCCATCATCTTATATTTCTATCCATTCTTCTTCTTTTTGCTTTCTGATTTCCCCTAACATCATATAATTTTACTGAAGGTGTCTGATGGTGGTACAGTCAATTTGTTGAGTAGATCTTGTGGAGTCTTCAATATCAACGAACTTGGTTTGCAAAAGCATACAGGTGGACTGGTAGATGAGGTGACTGGTGAAACTATGTATCGTTGTGCTTCTCATGAGATGCATACCTTTGGAGCCATAAGTCGTGGGGGAAGCAGTGTTGTTCATAGAGCTATTCATCTTCCTATTCATCGGATTTTGGCCTTGAAGAAGATAAACATCTTTGAAAAGGTTCTCATCTTTGTCTTATGGTTTACTTGATAATATGACATGCCAAAAGAAAAGTAATGTTATGGAATAGAAAATAAATAGTTTTTTCACTAACATTTTTATATTCCCTTAATATCCTCAAAACCAATTTTTGCATCAGGCCTCATGATTTTCAAGCATTTGATATTGAAAGAAGCACAAACTGCAAATATTAATGAGGACATGCTAGACCATTGTTATCTTTTACTCTGTTTAACTATTTCATGATGATATAGATTCATTCGATAAAGTTTTCTTTATTCTTTCCTTATAGTTTTGTCTATATAGCCTCCTCGCTCGTGTGCACATTTGGCTTCAGACTGAAGTGAGTTGAGTTTTGCTAGGTGATGATATCAATTATGAGGCAGAAACCTTGGAATGCTTGGTAATTATGGGCCTGAATATTTAGATCTTTATCTTAACCTACCTTATTTTCTTTGAAATTCTATTATCTGGATGAACTGTGCTTCTGTAGGAAGAAAATATGTTTAAGGATTTCTCATATTGAACACAACTTTCTCTATTCTTCTTTGATTTTTTCAGTTAACACTTGTCGATGAGTATGAATGTAATTGGTACCTAATATTGAGCCGGAAAGAGATCACAATGACAGGTACCTGGGAGCATAACAATGAAATGAAGGAAGTAGGAAGAGTGAAGATAATATAGTCATAGATTTTAGGTTGTTACTTGATCATGAGCAAATTGCTTTTTGTTGCATTCACAAAGTATAGAAAGAGCCAAAGATTGAGAACTACCCGGGAAGGAGTTAGGAACAGGAAGAAGGAGAAGCGAGAAGCACTTAAAGAGAATAATCTGTTGTATTTTGTCCTTTCTTCCACATAGCAAATGGGGATCAAAAAGCACCAAAAATGCATCTCGTATCTGAGTAATTTCTGTTAGACGTTAATGAAATGAGGGGTCTAGGGGAGGGTGTTCATCTCCACTGTTCTGAAAATTTGCTAATATATGGTGTTCATGGTTTGATGTGACATCATCTGTGACATGCTAGTATAGAAGATGTTGTATCGTTACCAATGAAACTGCCTTCAAGGAGTTGTTGAGTGCGTCATGTTTGACATTCGAGCATTTCTTTTTTCCTTTCCATATTTGTTGTCTTGAGTTTTGGATATTTACATAATTTCTCTTGCTCTCAACAGGAGAAAAGACAACAACTTCTAAATGAGATCCGGACATTATGTGAGGCTTGTTGTTTCCCGGGATTGGTTGAATTTCAGGGGGCATTTTATACCCCTGGATCAGGCCAAATTAGCATCGCCCTAGAGTACATGGATGGAGGTTCACTTGCAGACGTCCTTCGTCTGCAGAAATCTATACCTGAGATGGTTCTTTCTCATATCTTTCAAAAATTGTTGATGGTGAGGATCTCTCCACTGCTAGTATTTGTATGTTTCCTGTATTAGCTCGATTCATATTGGCTGAGTAACCTGTTAAATTTTCAGGGACTAAATTACTTGCATAGTGTGAAACATTTAGTTCACAGAGATATGAAGCCTGCAAACTTGCTGATGAATCTCAAGGGGGAGGCAAAGATTACTGACTTTGGAATTAGCGCAGATTTAGATAATGCAGTATCTATGGTATGTTAAATATCAACGAGTTCGCGATTCTACTTTGTCTTTACGCGTCAAAATCCAGAGAGTTGATTTTTCACATTCTCTCTCTGAAAGTAGATGTAGAAGAGTGAATTTTGGGCCTTATTGTCTGCTTTTAAGCAGTGTGGTGGCTTTGTTGGGACTGTTACGTACATGTCGCCAGAGAGAATACGAAGTGAGAAATATTCATATTCAGCTGATATTTGGAGCCTTGGATTAGCCATATTTGAATGTGGTACCGGAAAATATCCATATACGGCCAATGATGGACATGCCGATATCATGTTACAGGTGAGATGGTTCTTTGTAAATTTTTCATTTTTGGCTGGCCCTTTTTTACTCTTGCCTATATCGTTGAATTACGACTTCAATTGAAATGATTTGGTCTAGTGAAAGAACAGATATAATTCCATACTCAAGTACATAAGATTCTAGCATGCTTTTTTGTGCATATACTAACCAACTACCTTAGAAGGCACATTAGGGTGGTTGGGGGAATAACATGGTGGTTGTGACTCTTGTGAGCTTTCTTTTTGCTAATGGAAGGTCCTAATTACTGTTGTCTGCAGTGAGTCCATGGTTATTTAGACGGTGAAGAGTATATATGCTCCTTGGTCAATCAAACATTTGTTTGCTTAAGCATCTTTGATAAAGTTTCTCAGAAAAACTTACTATTTGCCTTGCTTGCTAAATTGTCTTATTATGCTTCTATGCAACCCTTCGCTTTTAGGAGCATGTCGATTTTATATCAAGTCCATTTATCAAGTTCCAATCTTATTCTTTAGGTACAAAGCATAAATCCATTCTGTTTTATTATTAAGTTATTCCATTCTTCCATTATTCTAACATCTTTAGAATTTATAAAATCAAAAAAAGCAAACATCTATGTTATCAAATTTTGTATTGTATATAAAAACAAGTAAAGAGACTATTACGAAGAACACAAAGACACTTCATCTTAAAAAATATTCCAAGTTGATTTCATACTTTCATTACTCTTTAACACTTCTAGAGTTACTATTCAAGTAAAAATCATATTTTTTTTGTAATTTCCATCTTTAAAAACAAAAGCATCCATCCTCCAATAAACCAAGAACAAATAGAAACATGTTATAAGATAAATCCATATTTTATTAAATGTGAGGGATTCGGTAAGAAGAAGTTTTGTTCACTAAGTATTCGATGAAATTTCCACTTGATTTGTCGAAGAAACCTTTCGCTGATATTCCTTTTCGTACTCATCTTTCCCAACAGTTCGTCGCTTTGCACGAGCTTTCTTCCCGCAAGCCTTCTCTTCTTTCTCTCTCTCTCGAGAATAATAGAACCGAAAAGAGTGGAGTGAATAATAAAAGAGGGGAGGGTCTCCTTATATAGGTTTCCAAAGCGGTTAAACCCTTAACCGCTATTTTTTTCTCTAAATATTTCAATAACAAGCATCCAACCGATTCAATGAATGTAGATATAATTCTAACTCGAGAAATGTTTGAAAATGATATTATGCTAACCGATCTTATCTTTCATAACTAATCAAAATCCAAAAGTAATATGGTTCAATAAACCTAGTCCTCATTTCATCCAAAATCAAACCAACTGATAGAAAATATCTCAAACATCGAACCAACTAAGATAAAATATCACAACCATCCAACCAACTGAGAGAAACTATCTCAACCAAGATCAACCAAATATCACCAAGGATATTTATCCCAACCATCAAGATATTCTAAGATATTAAATCGTAACTGCCAAGATATTATGAGATATACCAGATCTTTAAAGATATTATGATATCAAAATGATTCCAGAAGATCTCCTAAAGGTGTTTCGAAGATTTTCATAAGACTCTCTTAATAACTTTTCGTAAGTAATCAAACCAACTTTCATAAGCATAAAGCATCCAACTTTTCGTAAGCTATTAGGACAACTTTCCATAATCCATTAATTCGACTCACATAATCCTTTAAGCCAACTTATCATAAGCTTTTAAGCAATTCAACGAGTCAAGGGGCTAAGTCTATCTCAAGGCAACTAAACTTAAATCTACCCAATCTAATGGAATCAACAGAACTTAAGCCAACTAAACTTAGCTTAAGGAAACTATTTCAAATCAAGGTCTAACCAGTGGCTAAGATCAATAGGGTCAAAACCATACATGAAATTCAATTTAAAATATGATTCAAAGATCAAGTCATAAGCTATTAAGTAAATTTCAAGATCGATTCAAAAGACTAAGTTTAGATCAAGATATATTTCACATAGATTTCAAAATCACCTATCATTTATTGCCAACTCCACTCTTTATTCAAAGAATTGAATCATCAATTCAAACCAAATCAAAACTAGCCCAAAAGCCAAATCTACCAAGCATAGGTCCTATTAGGGTCTAGGGCATTACATTTCTCACGGGTTACATTTTCTTTTTTTCCTTTTTGAAATTTCCTTTTGAGTAATTTTATCACGAACTTGAAGAATAAAAAGCTCCCAAATAACCGAGTTTATCACGTTATGAAACAATATTTATGTTATGATGTTACCATTTACCTTTTTAACTCAATCGAGTTTTGTCCAGATGTTATATGATCCTTCACCTACTCCTCCACGAGATTCTTTTTCACCGGAGTTTTGTTCCTTCGTTGACGATTGCCTCCAGAAAGATCCTGACGCAAGACCGACAGCATATGAGGTAAGAAAATATGGTCGTATTTTATTCTGACCTTATGTTTAACTAGTATATATGAATGTGAATGTGTATTTCATAATATTTGGAAAGAGCAAATCTTTTAATTGTTTACTACTTGAGAAGAGCAAAGCCTCTTAACTTTTTACTACTTGGGAAGAGTGAACAACTTTCCTTAAAAAGAAAAATTCCTTTTCTATACGTAATTACAACTATCCGTGCTAAATTTAATGAATAATTTTAATTAGTAAACATAGATAAGGATATTTTTGGAGCAAAAACTTTCACGGTGAAGTATCAACTTTTCTTATTATATAGTAGTATAGATAACAACAAAATAATTCCTGCAAGTGTACTTTATGTTGAACTGTATCGTTGGATGTTTCCAGCTGCGTATGTATTGTATTGCAACTACTGGATGTTCATTGCAAACTACTCTTCTGTGTACTGTATAGATCCATTATAGCCATTTGTTCTTTTATTGTGTATATCTTAGGGAGTTTTTAGAATTCTTGAACTGTAAGTAAAGTTTTTGAATTGCTGATAAATGTTACTAATGATGAACTGCTTTAACTTTTCAAACTTATATGAAAACACATGCCATGGGCAAGTCTGCAAGTGATAGTTTAATCTTCTAATGCATATCCACAATATAGCCGGTTAAAAAGTCATCACAATTATGTTGACTTGAAATCATATATTGTAAGTCAATGTATATGTTATATGTAAAACATCAACTTGGACTTTTGCCAATTCTAATTCTGGATTGAGAACTTTTAGAATTGAACACTTGGGGATGTGAATGTACTGGTTAAGGGAGGACATTCACGTTCCGTTCACATGGTTTAATGCTTGCTTGCCTCTAAAGTAAAGCCTCTTGTTTAAACTCTAAAGATGTCGTGTTGAGTTATGTGGGGGCCAAAACCGGAGGCTTTTTCAAAGGCAATGAGGGAGGGAGATGGATGCTGACTGCCCACATCTTCTCGACGTAGAATTCAGTAGCCAACCAAGTGTCCTCCCACTCCTAGAACCGGCCTTTGTTTTAGGAACATGTCCAGTCATAAAAGGGAGTCAGCTTGATTTCGATTTCTGCAGTGTGTCCTAACGATCAAAACCCAACAAATAGAAGATAAAGGTTAGGTTAGTTTACTATGCATCTTAAAATTGTATCTGTCCCTGTGCTGTACTTGTTGCATAGTAGCCCAAGACGTGGAAAGGTCAATATATGACTTCTAAGAAAAAAACTATTTGGAGATAACCAGCATTTTGATTAAGGTTTTTCAACTTAAATTGATAGAACGTAACCTTGAAAGAATTCTTAAGCCTGCTTAATACCATTCTTTTATTAAAAGCTATTTAGATGTATCCTTTGGAATATATCCAATGATTTATTGGTATACCAATGAGAATTTTGCTCTTACCAAAAGTTCTTAGCATGAAGACTGGCATCCTTTGTCATAAAACGGAGCAATGTTAGCCGATATCTCGGAATTTTTTACTTCATATTTGGATATATGTTTTGTATGTCCAAAATGTTAGTGGTCACAGGTTATTTTCATTGCTTGTTACATATGGTCTGTGTGTGTGTGGTGCTGACTAGGGCATCACATTCTTCTCATTTTGTGCTCTGAACATCATCATTGTTTGTCTATTGGTATTATGGTCTTTTATTGGTCTACCTATTTGGTTCAGAACCTTGACCTATAGCCGATATCTCTGTGGGCATCACATTCTTCTCACTTTGTGCTAACACCATCAATGTGTCTACTATTATCATGGTTTTTTTTATTGGTCTACCTATTTGGTTCAGAACCTTGATCCATAGCATATAGTCTGAGGGAGAGGGAGGCTTTTCTTCAGAAAGTTTATTACATCACTTGGTTAGATTAGATGTAATAAAACAATTGGTATCATTATCCTTAGGCAGTGAACTTGATTGTGTGGTAGGTAGTCTTAGATATAAAAGATGATGGGCAGGGACTCGTGCAAATTGTTGCAAATCTGTTGAGGAAGATTTAACTATGCACTTTAGACTATGGGTTATGGTTGCTTCAGCCAATTGTTGAGTTGAGCTTATGATTCAACCTGCTTGATCTGTCTAGACATAGCATTAATTTCTGAACTTGATGCATGTCAACTCTGATCTGTTAACTTTGATAGGTATTGCCAACTTGTTAGTTCACTGTACTATGCATTTTAATACTTTTCCACTTATAATTTTTCCTTGGGATTTCTTGGTGTATCATGGTGTATTAGCACAACTTATGAGCACATATTGCAAAAGCTTTTTTTTTTCTGCCCTATTTTGTCGCCTGCATGGATGCGTGCGACTTTTCTACCCTAGTTTTTGTTATTCCCGGTTACAGAAAGTCGTACAAAAGTTCGTACAAAATGCAAAGTACAACTTGAACAATACAACAACTCAGATGTTGGAAAGATTACAAGTTTCTGGATAAACAAAAACTTAGAAACAATGCAACCAAGTTGCTACAGGGAGAGACAGAAGAAGAATCAAAGTTCTTGCTAGGGTGATGACGATCATCGTTGCTCAAAGCAATATTCGACCATTTTTGTTGATCTCCTTCCATGAACCAATAAGTTCACTGTGTTGAACTTCTGGAACGCTCCTTTCGTCACCCTTCGAAAGATGGATAACACTTGGACTCTCGGATATAACTTTGTGGCTTCACGATTGCTGCAAACTCTCCTCTCGTTGCATATATTCTCAAGTATATTTGCCAAGAGCAAAAACGAGATAATATATAGGGGACCCAAGCCCCCTAGCAGCATTACCACCCACGTTGAATTGGGCGAAACCACGCTGAACACGTTGATCTGTGCGAAACTGTGCTGGACCACTTTGAACCAGCTGATCACGCTGGATGCGCACTGGAACGAGCGTTGAACGACGCACGAAAGAACCATCAAAGTGCCACTTTGTGCCATTCGCCCACGTCCGAGTCTGAGTCGCTAGGCTCCTACGAGACCTAGCTCCTAAGGAAAAATTTCAGGAAATGTGTGACAAAAACAAATGTTTCTTGGAGGTTTTGAATCTTACCCTCTAGTAAAATATCCCACCATACCAACCACATGGGCTACAACTTCCCATGTGTACAAGACAATGAAAGAAGATCCTTATATTGAAATACACATATGAGATTTGCCACATGGATGATGTGGGGCCATTTCCTAGAGAGTAATTCCAATAAACCTCAAAAGTTTTTCCTTTTATGTTGTATGAGGGTGAGTAGGGTGGAAAAAGGGTATAGTATTATGTATTACAGTGACCACTTCAACCCTTGACGTCTTAAGATAAATTAAAAGGTCATGATGTAAACAATTAATTGGGAAATAATTATTTTCCTAGTTTCTCCTCATGAACCAAGAAATAAAGATGAAGGGACATCAAGTGCACTAAGGAGATAGCCCTTGAACATGGTTCTCCCTCTTTTTCCAGTCCTATCTTATGTTAAGCTTGACTTTGAAGGTGTGCTCTAGCAAGGCTGACTGAAAGTAAAAATCTCGATAAGTTTCTAATCTGAGGGTAAGTTTTATCATCGGCTCTCTCGCATTTATCATATTATGCAATTTACTTATAGATCTGACTTTGAGTTTTGCAACTGGAAATTCAACCTCCTTGCACGGGACACTGATTTTGATTTCTAGTACATGAGCATGCATAGATATTTCATTATGCTTCTTGTTCTGTTTTGCAACAAACCTTTATATATCATTTAATCCTAATCTTTATCTCTAGTTGACAATCCAGTAGAGACTTCTGCAGGTCACATGATATTGATTTCTAATATATGTACATACATTTGTTAGTGTTGGCATTGTGGACTGTTGGTGTTGTTTCCTTTTGATTAGTAAAGATAGTCCCACATTGGCTACACCACCAAGTGGGTATCTCGATATAATATTTTGTATGTGTTGATGTGTGCACATGGGGTGTGGTGGGACATATGGGTGTCATGTTGGGGGGGGGGGGGGGGGTTATTAGGAGGAAAAATGATTAACTCCTCCATGGAAGCATTTATGGTTTTTGTCATGCTCTTGGAATTAATTCCATTAGGAGCTAAGCCCCAAGGGGGCTTAGCGACTTGGACTCGGACTCAAGGACGCAAAGTGGCGCTTTATTGACGCACTTTGCACTTAGCACGTCAGTATCAGCGCTTGTGCGCATTTGATGCGCTCATGCGTGAGTTGCATGTGCGAGCGCATGAGCGGGTGCTACGTGGACGTTGCGCGACCATGTGCTGCTGTGCGCATGGGCGCATGTGTCACGACCCGCACCCGGGTGTTTGGGTACGAGTGCGTGGGTACGCCCAGCCTACGCCGCAGTGTCGGCGGTAGAACGCTGTCTGGAACTAGTACTGTATAACTAACACTTCATAATATAAAGGAAACATATATTATACTCAATCACAAAACTAAGGTAGGTGAAAACATGTTGTAGTATATATATGTATATAAAGGTTTACAGTACAAAATCTTGTATTTCATAAAATCATACAACTATAGTAAGTCTGCAACTTTAACTATTGTTATAACTAGGTCTCCTGCTTGCGGCCTTCCTCGATCCTCCAGGAGGTAAAATCAGGCTCGAAGCTATTTCCCAAAAATCTATAATAGATGGGACATGTCCTTCTAAGTGCTACCTGAAATATTATCCAGTCAGGATTGAACGAGTACAATTCTAATAGCAGTTTCAATACATGATAAGGACTATAAAACAGTGATAGAAAAGTAGTATATGATGGATAAATAAACTGACATCAAGGTATAGTAAGAAATGAACAGGAAAAATGAATAAACAGAGAATATGTCATATATCAACAAGAAAATCTATAGTCACCAAGTGTTTTGAAATACTAGTTTGATTATGTGATCGGCTTAGGATTGCACAATGGGAGCCGGTTAATCATACGTGAAGTGTATGGTTAGCCTTTGCACAGAAATTATATTTGCACAGTATTAGGGTATGATCACATATAAACTAGCATTTTTTCGTCCCGACTAGCATACAAGAATCACACGAATATCAGTTATTATACAAGATCAAAGTCTAAAAACACAAGATATGCTAGTCCGTGTTTCTTTGTGTCAGAAATCAAATACAACAATACTACATGTGTTATATAAATTATCAGTAAGAAAACCATCAGAGACTGTACTCGCCTGGGGTCCAAAGCGGGTGAAACGAGTTAGAGTGTGACGGGGTCCAGATAACCTATAACATGAATACTTTACATTAATTGGTGAAAATATAATTAAGTAGACTTAACCCACTAGATTTCTAGGTTAATTTTATGATACTTCATATATGGGACAAATATCTATATAAAATAATGTATATATATAAGATATATTTATAGATACATATATATATATATATAGATACATATATATATATATAGATAAATATATAAGATACATATATATAGATACATAGATATATATACATATATAGATATATATATATATATAATATGATATATATATAGATATATTATATATGTAGATATATAGATAATATATAGTATACAACATATATAGATATAATGTGATATATATATAGATATATATATATATATATAGATTACATATATATATATATATATATATATATATATATATATATATATATATATATACATATATAGTATACATATATACATAGATATATAGATAATATATAGTATACATATATAGATACATATATAGATACATATATATGTATATGATATATATAGATATAATATGTATATGATATATATAGATATAAATGTATATGATATATATAGATATATATAGTATACATACATATATATATATATATAGATATATAGTATACATAGATATAGTATACATAGATAATATATAGTTTTATATTGATATATATAGATATAATATAATATATATATATATATATATATATATATATATGCGCTGCTGCTGCGCGCTGCTGCTACTGCGTGCAGCTTGCTGCTACTGCTGCTGCTGCGTGCATCTGCCACTGCTGCTGCTACGTGCATCTGCCACTGCTGTTGCTGCAGGCGCTGGCGCTGCTGCTACTGCTCTGTTACTGCAGCAGCTACTGCTTGCTGCGACTGTAGCTGCTGCTGTCTGCAGGCAGTGCTCCCCCCTCCCCTTTTTCTTGAACACACACACACATATATATACACTTATCCTATTAGAGTTTTAAAACAAAATTGAAGAGAAACAATGGTTACCTTGCTAGTATAGGGTTGAGGAAGATGAGGGATGGTGAATGAAAGAGGGTGGGGTGGTGTTTATATAGGAAAATGAGGGGTTAGATATATTTTTATGTGCATTGACCAATGTGCCCTTGACTAATTCAATTTGGATTTCTCTTCTTATGAAGAGGAATCCAAATTGGATTTGATTTCCTAATTTAATATTAAATGAAGGTTACAAATCTACCCTCCTTAGAAAAATTTCGTCCTTGAAATTTAAAGTAGATCATATAGAAAGAAAGGAGAAATACCTCAAAATTCAAAGAGGTATGGATATTGTTCACGCATCTCATCCTCTCTCTCCCAAGTAGATTCACCCGGGGAGTGATGACTCCAAGCGACACGAACAAATAAAATTGTCCGGTTACGCAACACATTTTCTCTGTGATCTAGTATCTCCACGGGCTGCTCTTGGTAGCTGAGGCTCGGTCCTACTTCAATCTCTGAGTGATCTAATACGTGGTTAGGATCAGCCACGTACCGCCTCAGCTGGGATACATGAAACACGTTATGTACTCCCTCTAATGTAGATGGCAAAGCTAGCCAGTAGGCTACGGCACCGACCCTTTCGGTAATACTGAAAGGTCCGATAAACCTTGGACGGAGCTTCCCGCTTCTTCCGAAACGAATCGTGCCACGTGTTGGAGAAATTTGCAAGAACACCAATTTGCCAACCTCGAACTCTAACGGTCTCCGGCGACTATCGGACCAGTGCTTTTGTCTGTCCTGAGCTACACGAAGTCTTTCTCTAATCTGCTTTACCTTCTCCGCAGCATCTACTATCATTTCTGGTCCCAACAATGCTCGCTCGCCTACGTCGTCCCAAGATAATGTGGTACGACATCTTTGGCCGTACAGAGCCTCGAAAGGAGACATCTCGATGCTTGTCTGGTAACTATTGTTGTATGCAAACTCCACAAGATGAAGATGATCCTCCCAAGATCCTCCGAAATCTAGTACACAAGTGTGTAGCATATCCTCGAGAGTCTGAATAGTCCTCTCTGACTGCCCGTCTGTCTGGGGGTGATATGCAGTACTGAACTTGAGCTGAGTGCCCAAACTCGCCTGCAAACTCCTCCAGAAATGAGAAGTGAAACGACTATCCCGATCCGAGACTATGCTGACGGGAACCCCATGTATCCTGACGATCTGCCTCACATACATCTCTGCCAGCTTCTCAGTAGACAAACCCACCTTGAAAGGCAAAAAGTGGGCTGACTTGGTCAACCTATCAACGATGACCCAAATCGCGTCTTTCCCTCCTGGAGATCGTGGAAGTCCGGACACAAAATCCATAGTAATGTGCTCCCACTTCCATTCTGGAATCGGTAATGGCTGAAGTAAACCTCCTGGCCTCTGCCTCTCGGCTTTTACTTGCTGGCACACTAAGCATCTGGATACAAACTGCGCCACTTCCCTCTTCATGCCATACCACCACACACTCTCTCACATATCCCGATACATCTTGTTAGCACCTGGATGTATGGAATACTGAGAGCGATGAGCTTCCTGTAATACCTCCTCACGCAGCTCCCCACTAGGCACACACAATCTAGCACTATGCCGCAAAGAACCATCCTTAACAATGGTGAAATCATCCTCCAATCCTGCTCTCACCTGAGCTTTGATGCTCCTCAGAGATACATCTTCATACTGGGCTGCCTTGATCCTGTCCATCAATTCTGAGTGTATCTGCAACCCCCACATCTGTATAGCAAAACCAGGTACTATCACCTCCATGCCCAAGCTCTCCAAGTCCTCCAACAAATATCGATCTTGTGTCAACAACATAGCTACCGGATACCTGCTCAAGGCATCGGCAACTACATTGGCTTTCCCAGGATGATACTGCAAAGATATGTCAAAATCCTTCATCAGTTTCAACCACCGACGTTGGCTCATGTTCAACTCCTTCTGAGTGAAAACGTACTTCAAGCTCTTGTGGTCTATGAAGATCTCCACACGCTCTCCGTACAAATAGTGTTTTCACAACTTCAGGGCAAAGATGACTGTTGCTAACTCCAAATCGTGGGTAGGATAGTTCTTTTCATGAGGACGTAATTGCCTGGATGCATAGGCAATCACTTTTCCATTCTGCTGAAGAACACAACCCAAACATTTCCCCGCTGCATCACTATAAATAGTGAAATCTCCAGACCCTGATAGCAACGTCAAAGTAGGAGCAGACGTCAACCTCTTCTTCAATTCCTCAAAAGCAACCTGGCACTCCTCTATCCAAACAAACTCTACATCTTTCCGAGTGAGTTTAGTCAAAGGCCCTGCAACTCGAGAGAAATCTTTCACGAACTTTCTGTAATATCCGGCCAATCCTAAGAATCTTCTAATTTCTGCAACAGAGCTTGGAGTGGCCCAAGATTCTACGGTAGCAATCTTCTTTTGGATCAACTGATATTCCATCTCCAGTCACTACATGTCCGAGAAACTCCACTTTGTTTAAGAAAAACTCACATTTAGAGAGTTTTTCATAGAGCTTTTCCTTCCTGAGAGTTTCAAGCACTATCCTTAAATGCTTCTCGTGTTCTTCTAGCGTCTTTGAGTATACAAGGATATCATCTATAAATACTACCACGAACTTGTCCAGGTACTGATGAAATACCTTGTTCATCAAGTTCATGAAGACTGCCGGGGCATTAGTTAACCCGAACGACATCACCAAGAACTCGTACTGGCCATATCGAGTTCTGAATGCAGTCTTCGGAATATCTTCTTTTTTCACCTTTACCTGATGATATCCGGATCTCAAGTCAATCTTTGAAAATATCTTCGCGCCACTCAACCGATCGAAGAGATCATCTATTCTCGGCAACGGATATTTGTTCTTGATTGTGAGATTGTTCAGGGCCCTGTAATCGATGCACATCCGTACCGATCCATCCTTCTTTGGCACAAAAAGTACCGGGGCTCCTCAGGGCGACGAACTTGATCTGATGAATCCCTTGTCTAATTCATCGATCTGTTTCTTTAGCTCCGCCAGCTCATTGTTGTTGATCCGGTAGACATGCTGCAATATTGGTTCTGCTCCCGGTATTAGATCAATAG
This sequence comes from Iris macrosiphon, assembly GCA_036927795.1. NCBI lineage: Eukaryota > Viridiplantae > Streptophyta > Magnoliopsida > Asparagales > Iridaceae > Iris > Iris macrosiphon. The sequence continues at coordinate 8,754,377 of JAYESA010000010.1, read as the reverse complement.
AGAATTCAACATATCTATCTAGCGGCAATCCTGGTAACTCCTCGGGAAACACATCTAAGAACTCAGCAATAATAGGATGCAGTACCTCTTTCTCCTCCATTATAGCTTCGCAAAGAATTCTACGATCTGGCTTCTCTGTCTTTCTAGCAAACTCGAACTCCGGCTCTCCTGGAGGTCGAAACAGCACACGACCTCTGTGGCAGTCAATGCTAGCGAAATGCATACCCAACCAATCCATTCCAAGGACAATGTCAAAACTTGGAAGTGGCATTACGAGTAAGCTAGCAGACAAAACATGGTCTTCCAATGTAATGTGATACCCCTTGCAAACATCACTGACTAGGATGATGCATCCCTCAGTCGTGATCTTACAGTCTCTACTCAAGGATTCTACTACTAAATTATGTTTAAGTACGAAAGACACAGATATGAAACTATGAGATGCACCAGAATCAAATAATGCTACAGCTGGAATAGAATTGAGAAGAATGGAACCTGCTATAACATCACCGGTGGGCTCAGTTTCCTCGACAGTTGTAGCAAAAGCTCTGCCCTGCTGAGGAGCTCCCCTCTGCTGGTGTTGGACAAATTGTTGTTGTGTTGGAAGTGGTCCCCTCTGCTGTTGTGCCATAGGTTGCTTAGCTGGTCCCTTTTGATTTGTTGCACCTCGAATATGACAGTTGTTCACATGATGTCCCGCAGATCCACAGTATAGACAGACTCCAAGTCTTTTTCTGCACATTTCCCAGGAATGTCCCAGTTTCTTGCAAAAATGGTAAAAATGAGTCTGTTGGATCTGTTTTTGAGGATGCGGCTGAGCCGAAAATCTGGTTGGAGGACAATGCTGCTGCTGATGCTGGAAAGTCCTCGGCTGAAAATGGAAACGTTTTGCTGGTCCCATGCTGCTGCCTCCTTCGAACGCATTCCGGTCCCGCTTGGATTTAAAGCCCATGTCCACCTCGATCCTTTGGGCTCCAGCAACAATCCCAGCAAAAGTTGTGATACTAGAGGGGATAATGAATCTAATATCTTGAGCCAAGCCTTGCCGGAATCTGCAGGTTCGGTCCACCGGATCTCTCACCATATATTCTGCGAATCGGCTCAGCCTGCCGAATTCTGCAGCATATTCGTCTACTGAGAGACTACCCTGCTCCAAGTTCTGGAATTGTTTCTCCAGAACGCCCTGGGCTACTGCAGGAAAGAACTTCTGTTTGAAAATGTGTTTGAACTGGTCCCATGTTAGGTCTGGATCAGCAAGTCTGGGCTTATTTCTGAACCAAGTGCGGGCGATATCGTGAAGCTGCAAGCCTACAGCCTCTATCTTCAGATCTTCTGGTATCCGAGCAACCCGCATAATTCGCTCGATATCCTCGAGCCATTCATCCGCGTATAAGATCCCTTCAGTTCCCTTGAACTCCCGATGAGCCATCTTCTTGAAGTCCAAGATATTGTCCATTTTCTGTTGAACAGGCTGTTGTTGCTGAGATGCAAACTTCTTCATAGATGTCAAAGTCATATGATGGAAACTCTCAATGCTTTCTTGCATCATTTTTGTTTGTTCCCTCTGGGCCTCAGTCTGAGCCCTCTGCGTCTCCAGCATACATCTGAAGAGCTCGTATAAATGTGTTCCTTCAGTGGGCATGCCTCCAGTGCTCGATTGTACACCCCCTTGGGGTGGAAGTGAAGGAGAAGGAAGATATTCAGAGACAACTGGAGCGGCTTCTGCAGCTGCTCCTGAACAACCAGGTGCTCTGGTCTCCCGTGTCCTTCTGGAATATGTTATAGGTGTCATTCTGGAATATGATAAAATAATAAGGAGACATCATTAAGACACAAGATAAGATATTATTTGAGGACAGAAATTGGAGAAGATATCAAGTCATTCAGGGTGATCAAGATTAGTAAATTTAATTCAGAGTTGAAATTCCTAGTTGTGATTGAGTATTTCCTATTCCTAATATCATATATCTTGTTGTAGGCTCGTAATAGTACTCTAGTCCTAAGTACTACTACGACATCGCACTTCTTGCGAAGTCTGACCTGCATGGGCCACCATAAAAACGTGTCACGACCCGCACCCGGGTGTTTGGGTACGAGTGCGTGGGTACGCTCAGCCTACGCCGCAGTGTCGGCGGTAGAACGCTGTCTGGAACTAGTACTGTATAACTAATACTTCATAATATAAAGGAAACAAATATTATACTCAATCACAAAACTAAGGTAGGTGAAAACATGTTGTAGTATATATATGTATATAAAGGTTTACAGTACAAAATCTTGTATTTCATAAATCATACAACTATAGTAAGTCTGCAACTTTAACTATTGTTATAACTAGGTCTCCCGCTTGCGGCCTTCCTCGATCCTCCAGGAGGTAAAATCAGGCTCGAAGCTATTTCCCAAAAATCCATAATAGATGGGACATGTCCTTCTAAGTGCTACCTGAAATATTATCCAGTCAGGATTGAACGAGTACAATTCTAATAGCAGTTTCAATACATGATAAGGATTATAAAACAGTGATAGAAAAGTAGTATATGATGGATAAATAAACTGACATCAAGGTATAGTAAGAAATGAACAGGAAAAATGAATAAACAGAGAATATGTCATATATCAACAAGGAAATCTATAGTCACCAAGTGTTTTGAAATACTAGTTTGATTATGTGATCGGCTTAGGATTGCACAATGGGAGCCGGTTAATCATACGTGAAGTGTATGGTTAGCCTTTGTACAGGAATTATATTTGCACAGTATTAGGGTATTATCACATATAAACTAGCATTTTTTTGTCCCGACTAGCATACAAGAATCACACGAATATCAGGTATTATACAAGATCAAAGTCTAAAAACACAAGATATGCTAGTCCGTGTTTCTTTGTGTCAGGAATCAAATACAATAATACTACATATGTTATAGAAATTATCAGTAAGAAAATCATCAGATACTGTACTCGCCTGGGGTCCAAAGCGGATGAAACAAGTCAGAGTGTGACGGGGTCCAGATAACCTATAACATGAATACTTCACATTAATTGGTGAAAATATAATTAAGTAGACTTAACCCACTAGATTTCTAGGTTAATTTTATGATACTTCATATATGGGACAAATATCTATATAAAATAATGTATATATATAAGATATATTTATAGATACTTATGTATATAGATACATAGATATATATACATAGATATAGTATATATATAGTATACATATATAGATACATATATAGATATAATATGATATATATATAGATATATTATATATGTAGATATATAGATAATATATAGTATACAACATATATAGATATATATAGATATAATATGATATATATATAGATATATTATATATGTAGATTACATATATATATACATATATAGTATACATATATACATATATATAGATTACATATGTATATATAGATTACATATATATAGTATACATATATACATATATATATATATATATATATAATATGATATATATATATATATATATATATATAGATATATATATATATATATATATATAGATTACATATGTATATACATATATAGTGTACATATATACATAGATATATAGATAATATATAGTATACATATATATATATACATATATAGTATTACATATATATGTATATAGATACAATATAATATATATAGGTCCATAGATATATAGTATACATATATACATAGATACATATATAGATACATATATAGATTATTATGTATATGATATATATATAAATACTATATATACATAGATACATATATAGATACATATATAGATACATATATAGATTATTATGTATATGATATATATATAAATATAATATAGTATACATATATAATGTATATGATATATATATAGATATAATATAGTATACATATATAGATATATATAGTATACATACATATATATATATATATATAGATATATAGTATACATAGATATAGTATACATAGATAATATATAGTTTTATATTGATATAATATAATATATATATATATATATATATATATATATATATATGCGCTGCTGCTGCGCGTTGTTGCTGTGCGCTGCTGCTTCTGCGTGCAGCTTGCTGCTACTGTTGCAGTGACTGCAGCGCTGCTACTGCTGCTGCTGCGTGCATCTGCCACTGCTGCTGCTACAGGCGCTCTGCTGCTGCAGGCGCTGGCGCTGCTGCTACTGCTCTGTTGCTGCAGCAGCTACTGCTTGCTGCGACTGCAGCTGCTGCTGTCTGCACGCAGTGCCCCCCCCCCCCCCCCCCCCCTCCCCTTTTTTCTTGAATACACACACATATATATATATACACTTATCCTATTAGAGTTTTAAAACAAAATTGAAGAGGAACAAGGGTTACCTTGCTAGTATAGGGTTGAGGAAGATGAGGGATGGTGAATGAAAGAGGGTGGGGTAGTGTTTATATAGGAAAATGAGGGGTTAGATATTTTTTTATGTGCATTGACCAATGTGCCCTTGACTAATTCAATTTGGATTCTCTTCTTATGAAGAGGAATCCAAATTTGATTTGATTTCCTAATTTAATATTAAATGAAGGTTACATCATGAGTCATTGGCGTGTGGGCGCATGATCCCACTGTTTGCGGATTTGATGGTTATGAAAAGATATGATCAGTTATTCATATCCGTTTTTGTGGGATTTGAATTTAAACCGTTCCTATCTTTTCGTAACTGATTGGCGGCTAGGGTTTTCACCCTCTATATAAATACTCTATTCGTAGCCCTTTGAGGACTTACTTCGAAAAGGAGAGACGAATAGAGGTTCTGCTGCTGCCGCCATTAAAGTCCAGAGCGTTCGTGCGAGTTCAGGAAAGAGGTGACAACGAGCGTTCTAGAAGTTTTACGTGAACTTGCTGGTTTCTGGGAGCAGATCGTGTGGGGGCGAATCTTGCTTTGAGCAACGATGATCTTCATCACCCCGCAAGCAGAGATCCTTCTTCTTCTTCCTCCTCTTCTCTTCTTGTAATCTGTTCTGTCCGTCTGCAACTGCGATTGCAAAGAAAAACATCGATAGTTTTCTAATTATTGTTTTTGTTGCAGCAAGTTGTAATCAGAATATTGTTATATAGTTGTTCGTTGGATCGAGGTATATCAGTGAGAAATTTTGTGTGAACTCCTGATCTCGACTTCAACTGTTGGTTCTTCCATCTTTGATTAAGCCTTGGGACTAACAATCTCAAAGTAAGTTCCGAGTAAGATGGAGAACAACCGTGCAAAACTTCTCGACACAAGTTTTAACAAATTTGAGAAGTTGATGGGGATCATTACAACGCCTGGAAGAGAAATGTCACCCTTAATCTTCAACTCGCAGAGGTGGACTACGTGTTGACAGATCCGGAACCTGTTGTTCCAGAAGGTGATGATGTTACTGTTCGGGCGATTGCTAATGCAACTGCTAAGCAGAACAAGTGGAGGAGAGACAACAGCCTCTGCAAGCTGCTGATTCTGAACTCTATGGAGGATACTATGGCAGAGTCATACAGCCGACCATGCTAAGGTCGTCTGGGATGCTCTGGAAAAGTATTACAAGGCGGAAGAGAACCGCAACAAGATCCATGTGACCGGAAAGGTCTGGAACATGCGATTTGAGGACGACAAGACGATGTTGCCTCAAGTTCAGGAATTTTTTAAGCTTCGTCAAAAACTTGAGAATGATGGCATGCCCATGGACGACGCTCTCGTTGTAGGAGGTATTGTTGCCAAGCTTCCTCGGAATTTTTTAAGCTTCGTCAAAAACTTGAGAATGATGGCATGCCCATGGACGACGCTCTCGTTGTAGGAGGTATTGTTGCCAAGCTTCTTCCTGGATGGAGCAACTTTATCTCGGACATGCACCGGAAGAAGATGCATGTTAACCTTGATCAACTACTGCATAACATTCATGTTGAAGATGGGTTGAGGGCTCAAAACAAAGTGAACACGCTGTCCAAGCAGTTAGCAAAGGCCAACTTGGTGCATGCTGCTGGTTCCAAGGGGAAGCAGAAGGCTTCTCACAACAAGAAAAATAACTTCAACCATCTGAAGGTGAAGTTGGCTTCGTTCAAGCCGAAGCCTAAGCCCAAGTCAGACGTGACTTGCTTTAATTGTGGCAAGAATGGCCACTATCGGAGACTGCAAATCCAAACCCAAACAGACAGAGCAAGGTGAGCCTAACAAGGTTGCTATGATTGCGCAGGTTGTGATGGCTGGTGTCGACACTGACTGGTGGGTGGACACTGGCGTATCCTGCCATGTTTGTTCAAAGAAGGAGTTGTTTACCACCTACAAGCCTACAACTGAGAAGGTCATGGTGGCAAACCAGACACAAGCTGAAGTACTTGGGACCGGAACGGTGGTACTGAATCTGACTTCGGGGAAGTTACTGACGCTTCAGGATGTGAAGCACGTACCGGTGATAGCCAAGAACCTGATCTCGGAAAGTCTGCTCTGCAATGCAGGCTTGAGGATGGACATCAATGCTGGACAGATGGTGATGTCGTACAAAGGAACATACTTCGGAAAAGTCTTTTGTACCGAAGGGATGTTCAAACTTCAGTTTGTAACTCTCGCAAATAATTAATGCAGTCTATTTTTCTGGTTACTCTCTTGAGTTATGGCATAATAGACTAGGACATGTTCATTGTAAAAGAATAAACAAGATGTCTAGTCTAGGGCTTATCTCCAAATGTGGGAGAAAGGAGGTGGAGATGTGTAAAAGATCACAAGAAAACCGTTCAAACGGGTAAATCGAAGCACAAATCTTCTGGAGTTGGTGCACTCAGATATTTGTGACTTCAAACAGTTTTTCACAAAGGCCAAGATGAAGTATTTATTACATTCATCGACTACTCGAAGTATGCGTTCGTCTATCTGCTCAAGTCAAAAGACGAAGCGTTTGAGAAGTTCAAAGAGTTCAGGGCTGAGGCTGAACGTCAAACTGGGCAACAACTCAAGAGACTCAGAAGTGATCGAGACGAAGAGTATATGTCTATTGAATTCACATCGTTCTGCAAGGAACACGAAATAGTCAATGAGACGACTATTCCGTATTCTCTTCAATAAAATGGAGTAGCTGAAAGGAAGAACATGACGTTGACAGAGATGATGAACTCAATGTTGTTGACTGCGGGTCTTCCAAACTGCTTCTGGGAAAAAGCTGCGCTGACGACTACGTACATTCTGAACAGAGTGCCGTACGCAATTTCCAATGTCACTACTCATGAACTCTGGTTCAAAGTCAGACCCAACTTGAATATCATTCAAGTGTAGGAGTGCCTAGCGTATGTGAAGCTTCCTGACTTGAAGATTCAGAAGCTGGTTACAAGTACTACAAAGACCATCTTCCTGGGTTATGCTGAGAAGAGTGATGCTCAGAGGTTTCTTGATATTGAAACAAATTATATCATCGAATCTCACGACACAGAATTCTTTGAAGACAAGTTTGCAAGGCACAAGAACATTACTATCGTGGACATTCCGGAGAATAGGGTGAGTGCACAAGAGGCTAACGCTTCTAATGAAGATGTAGTCCAAACATAAGTTGACATTACAGAAACAGTGATTGAATCAGAACTCGCAGAACCGGTGTCTAAGCGAGTGAGGAGACAAAAGGACTTCTGAGATAATTTTGTCACCTATCATGTGGAAGCAAATCTGCTTACCTATGATGAGAGCGACGAAGACTAGAGACGCTGTCTTCTGGAGGGAGGCTATCAATGATGAGTATGACTCAGTAACCTCCAACAATACTTGGGTGTTGGTCGATCTACCTGAAGGAGATAAACCAATCGGATGCAAGTGGATCTTCAAGAAGAAGATGAAGGCCGATGGAACTGTTGACAAGTTCAAGGCAAGACTGATAGCCAAGGAGTTTTCTCAGAAGTAGGAGATCGACTACTTCGACACATATGTTCCAGTAGCACGAATGACGACCATCAGGATGTTGATTGCTCTGAGTACATTTGCAAGCTAGTTATTCATCAGATGGATGTTAAAACAACATTCCTGAACGGAGAGTTGACCGAAGATATTTACATACAACAGTCAGAAGAATTTGTCGTCAAAGGGCTTGAAGATAAAGTCTGCAAGTTGGTGAAATCGTGATACGGTCTGAAGCAAGTTTCCAAGATGTGGCATGAGAAGTTTGATAAAGTTATATGATCAAAAGGGCTACAAAGTCAGTGAGACGGACAAGTGTGTTTACACAAAGTTCGCTGACGGGAGATGAGTCATTGTTTGTCTATACGTGGACGACATGCTGATCCTAGGCACGAATCTAGCGCGTGTCACTGAGACAAAGAAGTTCCTTTCATCCAAGTTCAGTATGAAGGACTTGGGGAAGCTGATGTTATCCTGGAAATAAAGATTATCCGGACGGACACTGGAGTGGCGCTGTCACAGTCTCATTATATTGAGAAGATGCTCACACGCTATGGATATTAAGATCTTTCAGGAATCAATACTCCGTACAGATGTGACAAGAAGCTGAAGCCAAATTCAAGAGAAAGTGTCATGCAACTGGGGTATTCAAGCGTCATCGGGAGTTTGATGTATGCAACCACTGCCACAAGGTCTGACATAGCTTTCATCGTGGGGATGCTGAGTCGGTTCACGAGCAACTCAGGTGTGGAGCACTGTAAAGCTTTGAAGAAAGTAATGAGATATCTCAAGAGCACTCAGAAGTATCCACTGCACTACAGCGGTTATCCGATAGTAGTGGAAGACTTCAGTGATGCAAGCTGGTGTTCAGAAGTAGAAAGCGAAAGATCCACAGGAGGATACATCTTCTCCATGGAGGAGCTGCTATATCGTGGAAGTCGAAGAAGCAGACAATGCTCTCTCATTCTTCGATAAAATCTGAGTTCTATGTACTGACGGCTGCAGCAGATGAAGCAGAATTGCTTCGGGAGCTCATGCATGATCTTTCATTAGTTGGTACGCAGATTCCGACGGTACCAATTTACTGCGACAACTAGGCGACTGCAGCGGTGGCATCAAATGACCTCTTCAATGGTAAGAAGAGGATTGTGCGGCTAAGACACAGGACAGTGAATGATCTGATAAAGATTTGAGTCATTACCGTGATTGATATTTGGAGCCAGGAGAATCTGGCTGATCCGTTCACCAAAGGTCTCAGCGCCAGCTGGTCGATGACACAACAATCAAAATGGGTTTGAAGACATTCTGATATTGCGTCTTTGTAATTCTATAAGGTTTTATGCTATTAGTTCAAAGAGAAATTTACTAGGCATCTAGCTTTTGGCTCAAAGAATGATCATTGACTGGGAGAATATCAGAAACAATGGGTAGTCCTTTGAGACATTGAGGAATTTCGGACCCAGAACCACTGTTGTCTACTATTTGTTCTTTGTGTAGAACAAGTCCTGTGGGAGGATGGCTCAGACGTCTTAATGGGTTCTCAGACATTTTGAATGTCTGGTGTGCTTACAGGAAGCACGGTAGTGCAGCACTACAAAGGAGCGTAAGGACTCCATGCTACAGTGGTGTGGCACCACGATGAGGTTCCTCTATAGGGTAATACCTCAGCTTTGCGAGCCATGTCACGGCTGTGTAGCACCGCACATAAGCAGATAGCCTAATGTTGTAGAATGAAGAGTGGTATGCAGCACTACAAAGAGGCCGGTGACCTCATGTTACAGTGGTATGACACCACCAAGAGGTAAAAGATGTAAAATCTCAGCTACGCGAGCCATGTCACAGCGATGTAACACCGCAAGGAAGCGCAAGGCTTCATGCTGGGTAGTGTGGCACTACAAAGAGGCTGAGACCTCATGCTACAGTGGCATTATACCACGATGAGGTATAGTCTCGGCTTTGGACCATGTCATAGCGGGATAGCACCGCAAGTAAGCGCAAGGCTTCATGCCAAAGACTCTTTAAATGAACTCACCTAGAGTGTGTGGAAAGAGATATAGGCCATCTCTTGAGGGTAAGCTTGTAGACGTCCAAGATACACATCGAAATTAGGCGTGCACATGGCCTTTAATGTGCAACCCGAAGCACTGCTGATATCATTGTGTGAGTGGAAAGAATTGCAGCTATGGTGCAGAATTTAAGGCTTATTTCATTCTTGTATCATACTGTTATTCGATCCATGCGGGAAGATTCAAGTCGAAGCGACATCTATCCTAATACATGATGGACAGTCAACGTGGGGAGCACTCAACCCATATATATTGAGATATGTGGGAGATTGTTGGTGCTTTCCTTTGGACTAGTAAAGATAGTCCCACATTGGCTACACCACCAAGTGAGTATCTCAATATAATACTTTGTATGTGTTGAGGTGTGCACATGGGGTATGGTGGGGCACATGGGTGTCATGTGGGGGTGTTTTATTAGGAGGAAACATGATTAACTCCTCCATGAAAGCATTTATGCTTTTTTTATGCTCTTGGAATTAATTCCATAGGAGCTGAGCCCCAAAGAGGCTTAGCGACTCAGACTCGGGCTCAGGCTCGGACTCAGGCTCAAGGACGCAAAGTGGCGCTTTATTGGCGCACTTTGCACTTAGCACGTCAGTATCGGCGCATGATGCTTGTGCGCATTTGATGCGCTCATGCACTCGTTTTATGAGCGAGTTGCATGCGCGGGTGCATGGACGGGCCTATGAGCGGGCGCTACGTGGGCGCATGTGCGGGCGTTGGCGGCCATGCGCTGCTGCACGCATGAGTCGTGGACGCGTGGGCGCATGATCCCACTGATTGTGGGATTTGACGGTTATGGAAAGATATGATCAGTTATTCAGATCCGTTTTTTGTGGGATTTGAATTTAAACCGTTCCTATCTTTTCGTAACTGATTGGCGGCTAGGATTTTCATCATTTCTCTATAAATACTTTCTTCGTAGCCTCTTTGAGGACCTACTTCGAAAACGGAGAGACGAAGAAAGGTTCTGCTGCTGCCGCCATTAAAGTCCAGAGTGTTTGTGCAAGTCCAGGAAATAGGTAACATCAAGCGTTCCAGAAGTTCTACGTGAACTTGCTGGTTCCTGGGAGCAGATCGTGTGGGACGAACCTTGCTTTGAGCAACGGTAATTTTTATCACCCCAGCAAACAGAGATCTTTCTTCTTCTTCCTCTTCTCTTCTTGTAATCTATTCTGTCCGTCTGCAACTGCGATTGCAAGGAAGAACAGAAATAGTTTTCTTATTATTGTTTTTGTAGCAGCAAGTTGTAATCAGAATATTTTTATATAGCTGTTTGTTGGATCGAGGTATATCAGTGATGAAACTTTTGCGTGAACTCTTGATCTCGACTCCAACTGTTGGTTCTTCCATCTATGATTAAGCCTCGGGACTAACATAGACTTGTTTGAATTCTCTGATATGTAATTGATATTATAGATGTTATTTTATTATGCATCATGCTCTTTAAATCCTGCAGTTATTTTAAGACGTAGTTGATTTTTGTTGATACTGAACATTTTGCAGCTCTCTTCACATCCATTTATTAGGAAGTATGAGAAGGAAACTGTGGATTTGGCTAAATACATTCGGGGTGTTTTTGATCCAACTCAGAGATTAAAGGAGATGGCAGAAGTGAGCTCCTACTAACCTTTTTCACTGTTAATCTTTGCAAATATACTTTTTGGTAAATTCTACAAAAGTAAATGGCATTAATGGTATTTGTGTATGCTCACTAGTTGTTCTAGACACTTTTGTCCATAATTATTTGGCATGTTCTTGAATAATCTGATAAAACATGATTTTGAATAGATTAAGTAATTCAGGTCGAAGCACACATATTCAATAAATTTGATTAGAAACTTTTTATCTTTTGTTATTTGAACTGCGAATTCTGATGCTGGACTGGTCATTAACAGATGCTTGCTGTACACTACTACTTGCTTTTTGATGGGGCTGATGGGCAATGGAATCACACTAAAACATTCTACTTCGAGGACTCGACCTTCAGGTAGTGTGCTATAATTTCTTGTATTACAACAACAACAAAGCTTTTATACCAAATTTTTGGGTCGTCTATTTATTTAATTTTCTTTCCTTCAGCCTTGTTAAGGACCATCTCCGTTGTGGCATTAACAAATATCGTATCATTTGCTATAATATCTCGTCTTGATGGAGTCATTAACTGTAAAACTTAAGAATGAACTATCGCAAATCTTTTATGAGCTACAGTAGAAGTTAACGATCTACAGATGCAAATGCTGCATCCTTGGAAAGCATATAGACAAAAATAAAAAATAAAAATTTCAACCCTTGCTGAAAATCGTTTCTCTATGTTACTAGAGAGGAAAGCAAATTCACCATTTGCATTTCTTTAGTTTTTGTGATTGTACATCCTCTCTGCTTTGTTTAGCTATTAGAAATTAGCCATGTTTGATACATTTCTTGAGTTCATTTGCCCCATTCTGTTTTAATCTCCCATTCGTTCGAAGAGGATATACAATCTGGATTGGGTCTCATCTCTTTAAATTGTCTTCATCTTGTTTATGTACCCAATTTTATATTGGTTGTCGTTCTTAACCTACAAGAACAATTTTCTTACAGTTGTTATAACTCAAAAGACAAAGAAGGCATATTTGTCTTGTAGCCCAAACCCCAAACATTTTTTATACTAATATTACTCTGAATTCAATAACTTAGTGGTATAGTTCTACAGGTGAATGGTTTATTATAGCAGATGAAGAAGACAAGCTGTAAAATATTTCTAGTTATTTTGGTCTAATCACAGACTAGTTCATCCCAGTAAAACCATGACTATATATCAGTTCATCTAGCATAAATAGAAGTATAGCTATTCTCTTGGGAGATTTTTTTATAAAATTATTTTTAGCTTTTTGATCCATAGTAAATTGTTGTGGATGAGTAATTTATAATTTTACTAAGAACCATTTTTATCAGCTTTTCAGGAAAAACATATGTGGGGACGAGTGATATATTTGCAACTTTATCAGATATACGGAGAAAATTAATTGGTGAGCGGCCCCGTGAGAAACTGGTACATGTCGTTGAAAAGCTTCGTTGTCGGCCACATGGAGAGGATAATATTGCAATTCGTGTGTCGGGTTCATTTATTGTTGGGACCCACTTTCTTATATGTGGAAGTCATGTACAAGTGGATGGAATGCCGGACTTCCAAGAGCTGTCATCCGATGTTCTTAGTAAGCGGGTGGGTACCTTTCATGAGCAGTTTCATATGGTACCAGGAAGTACTATTGGGAGTTTCAGAATAGCTAAACAAGAGCTGCACATACTCCAGACATAAAAATTATGTTCACATTGTGTATGCTATTCATTGTTCGTTACTGAAGATCAACTTGGTGCATCCACTAGAAGAGTTGAGATGGAGTAGGTGCTTTGCAAAAATTGTCACTTTATGTAAAAGGCTTATTTACATTGCATTGTGTATCCCTTTATTTTTCTAAGTTTTATGGTTGTCCTAAATTTTGTTGTCTAAAATTCTCCATAGAAATGGGGAAATTGTATTTGAAAGTGCATAAAATCTCTCTTCTGTGTTCTGTCGATATTTTGATTCATTTAATTGATTGTTTTTTTCCGTTTAGATTGATTTTTTTTTTTCTTCTGCATATCAGGAAGAAAAAAAATTGCTTTATGAACAATAAATTTTGATGTTTGACTGAGCATTCATAGATGTTTACTGTGCACTACTACTAGCTTTTTGGTTGGGTTGATGGGCTTCGGAATCACACTAAAGCGTTCTACACTGAAGAACTCGACCTTCAGATGCTGTGCTATGATTTTTTGTATTACACAAGTTGAAAGTCTTTAATCTAAATTTTTTTGTAAGCTATTTGAATCTTTTTCTTTCGTTCATATGAAGTGTCTTCTCTGCTGTAACATGAACAAAAACGGTATTCTTTGCTTTCTGTTTTTTATGAAGCCATTAATTAACTATTAAACTTGAGAATGGAAGTCTTGCAACTTCTTTACGTTGGTTCAAGCTGCAGTTGTAGCTATTGCATCCTTGGAAAGCATATAGATAGAATCTCAACCCTTGTTGATAATATTTTTTGTAAGTTGCTAGAGAGGAAAACAAATTCTCCATCCCAATTTTTTTATTATTATTATTTATGATTGTACATTTATTGTTGGGATCCACTTTCATATATGTGGAAGTCGCGTACAAGTGGATGGAATGTCCGACTTCCAAGAACTGTCACCCGATATTCATAGTAAGCGAGTGAGTACCTATTATGAGCAATTCTATATAGTACCATGAAGTACTATTTGGAGTTTCAGAATAACCAAACAAGAGCTGCACATATTCCAGAAATAAAGATGATTATCATGTTTATTTGCATTATGCAAGATACTTATTGTTCATTTCTGGAGATCAAGTCCGCTTCCACCAAAAATCTTAAAATGTATGTGACTTGCAAAAATTGCCACTTTCATCTAAGATGACAGAAGAATGTTTGTAACGCTACATACATGATGTTTGTTATAGGGGGGAAAACCCACAATGATTGTACATTAGCTCATTATGGTGGTATGCACCTTCTACCAAGATTCATACATTTTCTTCACAATTTGTCATCTATTTAAATTTAACTTGTAATCATAGTTTTAGTGATTTTCTTGTTATTTTGGTGTACATCTCAACAAGTTATTGTGGTTATGTTTGGAAAAATGTTGAAGCTTTTAAGATGATCATTTGCATATATTCAACATATTATCTAGACACGTCCTTATTTATCTTACATTTTAGGGTTATTTAGCTTTAGGGTCTTATATAATATTAAAAATTTACGTTTATGTCTCCATATTATCTATAAGAGAATTTTGGTCTCGTTCTAACAGTTGACTTAGGTTGACCGTCCAAATGGAGACCTAAACGTAAATTTTGAATACTATATGAGACCCTAAAACTAAACGAAAATATGTGAGGGTTGTATGGCTTGGATTATTTAATTTTTTTCATGATCAATCGAGAATGAGACTTGAGACTTGTGACATTGTTGTTTGTTTTTATCCTAAAGTGATTCAGTTTATTTGTTTTGTTCTGTTGGACCATTTTTATTGTTTAATAGATAGGTGTCAAAGTTGGAATTGTGGTTAAATTACATTAAAAAATATATAATTTTAAAACATACGTTTGTTGTATTTCAAAGTTGGTCCAACGTTGGACTAATTATTAAATTAACAAAGTTGGACTTTAAAACACTTACATAAATTTATTATTTTCAAAATATACATAATAATATACACATTTTTTTATCATAAAATATGCATAAATTTGAGGATAATTATATAATTGCGTAACCTTATTTTCAGAAAATTGTATAGAAAGCATAAAAGTTTAGTTTTATTGTGTAAAAGACACAAAGTTTGGAAAAGTTATAGATACAACCCCAATATGCCCTTTTGAAGGACGTAAATTTAGTTTTGACAATTTACGAACTTCTTAAGGGTGTAAATTTTCCTCCCAACTTTTTAAATTTTTTTTTTTTTGCAATTTACGCCCTTTTTTAGGGTGCAATTTTTTTTTTTACCTTCGGGGAACAATGTCTCCAAGATCATGAAAAATATTTTAAAAAATCGTCAACAAAAGTCTATTTTTGTCACTAAATTTCGTCACTAAAAGCCTCTAAAAACAAATTTTGTCATCATAAGACAAAATTGGTCACTAAAAATTTCAGCATTTAATTTCAGCTGAAGATAGAAAAAATATAAATGGAAAATTTACGTCCTTTAGAAGGACGTAAATCACCTAACCTAAAAATACGCCCTTTAATAGAGCGTATTGGGGCTGTATTTACAATTTCACTAAACTTTGTGTCTTTTACACAATAAAATCAAACTTCTACGCTTTCTATACAAAATTTTGTTCAGTTTTTTGATTTTGGACCGAAATCCAAAATCGAAACCGAATAATTTTCTTTAGTATTTTCAAAACCTAAATCAAAAGATTTTTTATCAAACTGAACCGAATCTCTCATTATGTTCCGTTCGGTTCGATTCGGTTCGGTTCAATTTTCGTTCCAAAACCCTGGATTAAACAAATTTTAAGTCATTCCACAATGAACAGAAACTTCATCCCAACAATAAAAATAGACGTAGCAACACTATACTCATCCCTCCCGCCACTCCCCCTAAAACTCAGAACAAACACCTGGTCGGCACCAATAAATAAACACAAACAAAACAAAATCTCCCACGTCCTGCAGCTCCTAGCCAAAATGTCGTGCGACCTCGGAGCCAAAATGTCTCGAAGAGGGCGCAGATTGAGCCGGCGACCGCCCTTCTAGAAACTTCTAGCCGGGATTCCGCTACGAGAGGTTAGAACATCTTTTCCCGCCATGAACACCTATACATTTGTACGAGTTGCACTTTGTTCAACAATTTACATCAACATCCACACTTCTCATAGTTTGATGGTCAATGCAGACAGTTGGGTTGCCGTAATTTTGTCCACCACTTGTTTGGTTCTTTGTTTCCTAGCTTAGTCATTCTGATATATACACGAGAGTTGTAGTGAAATAAATCTGATGTAGTTCAGTGTAGCAACAAAAAGCTTGATTCTTTGGACGGTTCTACCCACAGTTCCCATTTAATTCCTCTTCTCTCATGTGGGCCGCAGCGGTATGCATCTCGAATGAATTACATATATTTGTTGGCTAGAAGCAGCGGATTGTAACCTTCAGGAGGCAACGACAGTGAACACAATGTATTTGGAGAATGTTTTATTTCTTGCTCGATATTAAACAAACAAGTACACATATTTATATAGCCACTATGGTAACAACTCAACCCAAAAAATGAGCTAACAAATCCTATTAAAGTGGATCTAAATTTGACAACTTCTATTCCGAAAAGGAAATGGTCAAATCTAGGTTATTTAACTAATAATATTAACATATAATTGTAGCTTTTTGAAAATGTTTGTATCCCTTATCGTGACCTTATCCATGTTCGTATCTGTATCCTTGCAGTCAGGGCCGGCCCTGACCCAGGGCAACCGGGGCTACCACCCAGGGGCCACAGATCAGGAGGGGCCAATTTTTTTGTAACCTACTATAGTAGCTTTGGCAAAAAAAATTTAATATTATATACATGCTGCTATTAATACTATTATTGTAGCTTTGGAAAAAAAATTAAATACTATATGCATGTTGCTATTAATACTATTATAGTAGTCTTGGAAAAAATAAATCTTATATATAATGCCAAAAGTTATACGCTTCACCGTGGAACTTTCATGTTCCAAAAGTGTCATTCTACAAACTTATATATATCAAAATAATTTTAAAATAACTAGGGTGAAACATGTAAATTACATATCTTCCCACTAACATAATTACTCACTACTAATAATTACACAGTTCCAACTACAATAGATGTTCACAACTAAAAAATATGTTTGTCATATAAGTATACATTTAAAAAGTGTATTTAAAAGTGAGAAAAAAATATAGACAATAACACGTGCAACGCACGTACATGACTAGTACTATTAATACAAAATCAATGTTAAGCTCCTATATGTATGCTGCATTTACCAAAGGTAGCTTAATAATCAATGTCATAATTTTTGTTGTTTGCTGTCCATTAATTCTAGGTAGGTGGATCCATTGTATTATTTCCATGTCATCAGCTTTTTTTCCCTATCTTTCCTTTCCTGTAGTTTATGCCAAAGCAAAACATATAATACTATATGTATGAATTGAGCGCACATTTTAGATTCTTGTCCTTGTGTAACCTTCATTTAATTAGATTAAAGAGAAGTCAAATTCAATTTGAATTGCTCTTCATAAGAGGAAAAATCCAAATTGAATTGGTTAAGGGCACAATGGTCAATGCACCATAATAAATATCTTGACAACCTCCAACCCTATATAAGGACATCCCCCACCTCCTTCACTCACCATCCCTCATCTCCCCTCAACCCTATATTAGCAAGGTAACCCTTGATTTTCTTCAAATATGTTTTATAACTCTAACTAGGATAAGTGTATATATATATATGTGTGTGTGTGTGTGCGTGTCAAGAAAAGGAAGAAGAGCAGCATGCAGTAGCACCTGCAGCTGTAGCGATCAGCAAGTAGCTACAGCAAGCAGCTGCAGCGAGCAACAAGCAATGCAGTCGCAGCAGCAGCAACAAGCAGCAGTAGCACCTGCAGCAGCAGCGCGCAACAGCAGCAGCAGAGCAGCGCGCCGCAGCAACAGTGACTGCAGCAGAGCAGCAGCTGCAGCAGAGCAGCAACAGCAGCAGCCCAGCAGCAAAGCAAGCTATATATATATATATATATATATATATATATATATATATATATATATATATATATATATATACGTACCTATATGTACATGTATCTCTATATGTATCTCTATATGTACATGTATCTCTATATGTACAATATGTATATTATACTATATATGTACATAATTATATATATATATGTACCCTATATACATAACTATATATATGTATCTATATATGTATACTATATTGTATTTATATATCTATATATCTATGTATCTATATATATATGTATACTCTATATATATATATATATATATATATATATATTATCTATATATGTATACTATATATCTATGTATCTATATATAATATATTGTATCTATATATATCCATATATATCATATACATATATATGTATCTATATATATATATATATATATATATACTATATATCTATGTATCTATATATAATATATTGTATCTATATATATTATATATATGTGTATCTATATATGTATTATATATATATATATATATATATATATATATATATATATATATATATATGTATCTATATATATTATATATATGTGTATCTATATATGTATCTATATATATGTATACTATATTGTATCTATATACGTATACTATATATCTTATATATATGTGTATCTATGTATTTATATATGTATCTATATATATATATATATATATATATATATATATGTATGCTATATTGTATCTATATACGTATCTATATATCTTATATATATGTGTATCTATGTATTTATATATGTATCTACGTATATCTATATATATATATATATATATATACTATATATGTATGTATCTATACATAAGTATCTATAAATATATCTTATATATACATTATTTTTATATTTAAGTTTTTATATAGATATTTGTCCCATCTATAAACTAGAAATAACATAAAATTGACCTAGAAATCTAGTGGGTTAAATCTACTTAATTATATTTCACCAATTAATGTGAATTATTCATGATATATGTTATTTGGACCCCGTCACACACTCTGACTTGTTTCACCCGCTTTGGACCCCAGGCGAGTACACTCTCTGATAGTTTTCTTACTGATAATTTCTATAACACATGTAGTATTGTTGTATTTGATTCCTGACACAAAGAAACACGGACTAGTATATTGTATTTTTAGACTTTGATCTTGTATAATACCTGATATTCGTGTGATTCTTGTATGCTAGTCGGGGCAGAAAAATGCTAGTTTATATGTGATCATACCCTTAATCCTGTGCAAATATAATTTATGTGCAAGGGCTAACCATACACTTCACGTATGATTAACCGGCTCCTATTGTGCAATCCTAAGCCGATCACATAATCAAACTAGTATTTCAAAACACTTAGTGACTATAGATTTCCTTGTTGATACATGACATATTTTTTGTTTATTCATTTTTTCCTGTTCATTTCTTACCATGCCTTGATGTCCGTTTATTTATCCATCATTTACTACTTTTCTATCACTGTTTTATAGTCCTTATCATGTATTGAAACTGCTATTAGAATTGTACTCGTTCAATCCTGACTGGATAATATTTCAGGTAGCACTTAGAAGGACTCGTGTCCCATATATTATGGATTTTTGGGAAATAGCTTCGAGCCTGATTTTACCTCCTGGAGGATCGAGGAAGGCCGCAAGCGGAAGACCTAGTTATGACAATAATTATAGTTTACAAACTTACTATAGTTGTATGAGTTATGAATACAAGATTTTGTACTGTAATCTTTATATACATATATATATACAGCATGTTTTTACCTACCTTAGTTTTGTGATTGAGTATAATAATTGTTCCCTTTATATTATGAGGTGTTGGTTATACAGTACTAGTTCCAGACAGCGTTCTACTGCCGACACTGCGGCGTAGGCTGGGCATACCCACGCACTCGTACCCAAACACTCGGGTGCGGGTCGTGACACCTTGGCCTTCAAATGTTTTGGACCGACCCTACCTGCAACATAGTTCACCACAATCTACTTGTTCTTATAGTTTTCCAATATGACCAAATTGACCATTACAATGCGATGGGAAACTCCACTGGTGTCATTGAGTAGATAGATTTCAGGTGTCCTTTTAGTGCTAACATTGGCGAGCTATTGGTCATTGGTTATCAGTGTGTTTCAACTTTCAAATATCACCTCGCTACTTGCTAAACATACTCCTTCCCCTAAAGAATATGCTACTTGCTTAACATTAGTTCCTTTTCGCGAGTATGGTGGATAATCTAAACTCTTTCCCTGATCTGGTAATGAAATACATCTCTCATCGTTGATGCAGAAAGGATAATTTTCATATGTTCTCCAATCACAATTATCATTTTTATGTTTGTATATGATTATATAGTTGCATTAATTTCCAAATTCCATTTTTTCTTTGTGGAAAAAATTCTTCTTATGGTTTATATGTATCCAATTTTCATACTTTTTTATTAGGTGGAGATAGATTACCTGATGAGGGGCCCATCCTATCTATGCTAATCTACCTCCCAAAATATGGAACACATTATGATATGCCATCTTATTTTCATCAAAAAATGTGAGCTTGCGATACAGATGCATTAGAAGCACCGCTTTCTAGCAATGCGTATTATTGCACATTTTGCGCATTGACAATGTTTATTGTACCAGGTTGCAACAAAAGGTTCAAGTAAAGAAGTTATCCTACTAATATAGGAAATCTATGAGCATATCCAGTAAAAATCGTGCAATTTTATATGAAGTCATAAAGAAGCTTGGGTTAGTGGTAAAGTGGTGCTAAGGGGCTTAGCCCTTTATGTCTCAAAAATAATTCTATAGAACCTTTCATTTAGAACATGCTAAATATTTAAAAGACAGTATAACACATAATTTTATACAGCTTGATGTAGCATTACAAAGTTCATGGCCTAACCACCCAGAAGAGAATAGTACCAGACTACCTGTCTGTTTCGGCTACTTCCTTTCAGTTTTGTACAGGAAATCATGTTGCTATTTACACAACCATAATATAGATGATATTGACAATTTATCTTGCTTTACTAGTACTGACATAGAAAAGCTCATTAAAAACCATGTCCTGAAGGACCCAAACTAAATTGCTATATTACATCTTAACCATTGTTCTTCCTTAGTTCGCTGGTGTTGCCTTTGAGTAGTAGGACTTACCTGTGATGGCCTTCTTCACTTTTGCGAGTGAGTGTTTGACCTTTGATCCAACACCTGATAAGATGTTGTGAGATTTCTTGTGAGCTGGCTTCATCTCTGCATCTCTTGCTTCCCCAACTATTCTTTCATATTGAACAGATTCCTCAGCTTTATGTTCTTTCTCAGCTTCAAATTCATCTTCATATACTTGTGTTTCTTTTGTCTCTACATTTTCCTTTTCATCTGAGCTAAGGCTTCTATCCTCCAGTAGGTTTTCAGTTACCTCAAGAATTTCATCCTTAGATTTGACTGCAAAATTTGATTGCTCAACCTCGTCTGGTCCAGATAGATATGTTATTTCTCCTGATTTATTCTTCTCTCGTTGTGCTTGAATCTCAGTGAAATCATCACTGTCCTTATCTTCAATTTCTATCTTCTTAACCTTCGGGTCAATTTCCAAAGTTTGTCCAAGTAAATCATCTTGAAGGTTAGAGGACTGAGACATTTGTTCGTACGTGTGATCTGGCAAAGTTTCTTCTTTGTGAACCAAGTTCTTTTTTTCTGCAAAGGATTCAGCATTTGAATGATAATGCCCTTCCATTACTGCATAGGAAGCTTCATCACTCTTCTCGACATCCTGCGGAATTACTTTTCCTTCTTCAAGTAAATCATCTTCTGCATAAGTCTTGGCGACTGATGAAAGATTATCTTTGCGCAGAGATTCAATACTTCTGTTTATTTCTTGCTCCACTGCATACATTTCAAGGATGCTTCCTTGAGCTTTGTCATCCTGCACCAAAGTTAGACCCATGCACTCTTCAATACCGGTTTTAGTTTCTATGCTTCTTTCCTCAGTTGATGTTGGTTCCCTACTATCATTTACTAGAATATGAGTTGATTCTTCAGACATGATGGGGATTTCATCCTTTACGTCTTGGGCTACTTCCATTATTGGAGATGAATCTGGAAGATTGCTTTGTGTTTCTTCGTAATCCTTTACTGTTGGTTCTTTGCTGTCATTTATAAGAACAGGAGATGATTCTTCAGATGTGCTGGGGATTTCATCCTTCACGTCTTCTGTAGGAGTTGATTCTTCAGGCCTTCTGGGGATTTCATCCTTTACATCTTCAGCTACTGCCATTATGGGAGATGAGTCTTGGAGATTGCTATGTGTTTCCTCATCATCCTTTATTGTCGGTTCCCTACTATCATTTACAAGAACACGAGTTGGTTCTTCGGACATGCTGGGGATGAAAGTTGATTCTTCAGACATTCTGGGGATTTCATCCTTTATGTCTTCGGCTACTGTCATTATGGAAGATGAGTCTTGGATATTGCTATGTGTTTCCTCTACGTCCTTTATTGTTGTTTCCCTGCTATCATTTACGAGAACAGGAGTTGATTCTTCAGACATGCTGGGCATTTCATCCTTTGTGTCTTTGGCAGGAATTGATTCTTCAGACATTTTGGGGATTTCATCCTTTACGTCTTCAGCTACTGCCATTATGAAAGATGAGTCTTGGAGATTGTTATAGGTTTCTTCACCATCCTTTACTGCTGGAATTTCTAACTTCTCATATGCATCACTTGTTTTCTTCTCTTCAACCATGGGGGAGCTACTTTCATTTTCTTGACCTACTTTGTTTTCTGTTGTGCTGGCTGTCTGTTCAGGCGTCAAGGTATTCAATATCTCTTCTTGTTGAATTCTACTACCATTTTCACCACCATCATCGTTTTTCTCTTGTATCTTATCTTGAGACTCAACATTCTCAGAAGTGTTCTGAAATTCCTTGGGACTGACATTGCGTGCTCCTTTCGGAACTCCGGCATCATGCTGTTTTACACCATCAGTTCCTTCATGATTATCGTCTTCCGCTTCCACATTACAGGCTGGATGAAGAACTTCTTCCCTTAAGATATGCTCCATGAGCAACTGTGATACTGGCAAATCATGGTGATCTATCTGTTGTGTTTTCTCATCTGGCAAAACATCACATTCAACTCCATAACTTGCCTCTTCTTCCAGTTGCTCCATCTCCCTTTCTTCTTCTAGTTGGCACAGTTCTGGTTCTAGCATGGAAGGCATTTTATGTTTGCTTTCCTTGCTCTCTGTGACCTCAACTGATGAAATGTCCTTCCTGTCTTCTTTTTCATGGGACTGCGAGATTGAAACTTCAGCAAGATTTTTCACGTCTTTGTCGTCTATTTTATCCTTTTCTGAAGACTTGATGACTGATATAACACAGGGGACCCCATCTGGAATCTCCTCACTGTTCACATATACTCCAGGAACAGATGCTGGATAACCAATGCTGCACACAAGCTTTTCAACTTCAGTTGGGCATTCAGTACTATTCTTTTCTTTTGGAATCTCTATATCTAGTTCATTAGCATTTAAGGCTTCCTCAGATTCAGGCTTATCTTCAGATATCTCAACCTGTACAAGAACATCAATTTATTGTTAAACATGCAACAAGGGAAGGAACTGAAAGAACGAAAAGGATCCTGTGGTCATTTTTTGTTGTTGTAGTCTCACCTCATCATTTGGAACAGTAATATTTATCTCAGACTTCCAGTTTGTTTCTGGTTCCTTCTGCTTGTTGGAGTCATTTTCTTCCTCCTGCAACTGTTCATTGGCAGTTACCTCTCTCAGACTAGCAATCATTTGAGCTCTGAATGCTTCCTCTTCAGCTTCATTCTTCTTCTTCTCAAGATACTCCAGTGACACAGCTCTCTCTAGATTGTTGGAGATGGTACTTGAGAGTCCTTCGAGCTGTACATGTTCGTTTGCATCATTTTGTATATGTGCATCTGATTTTGCACTCATCTCTAGTATTTCATTATTTTGTGTGATCGTGCCTTCACTTGTTTCATCACCTTTCTCTAGAATTTCAGGTTCTGGGTGCTTCATTTGTTGGTGATCTGATGACGTTTCCCTTTTTTTGGGTTCTTCAACCAATTGGTGGTTAACAACCGGTAAGTCATCCACCATCTTGCACTCAATAGTAGTTGTCTTTTCTTTCGGAATCTCGATATCTATTTCATTAGCATTTAAGGCTTCCTCAGATTCAGCCTTATCTTCAGATATCTCAACCTTTACAAGAACATCAATTTATTGTTAAATATGCAACAAAGGGAAGGAACTGAAAGAACAAAAAGAATACCGAGGTCATATTTTATCTGTTGTATAGTCTCACCTCATCATTTGGAGCAGTAATAGTTATTTCAGACTTCCGGTTTGTTTCTGGTTTGTTCTGCTTGTTGGAGTCATTTTCTTCCCCTTGAAACTGTTCATTAGCAGTTACCTCTATCAGACTAGCAATAATTTGAGCCCTGAATGCTTCCTCTTCAGCTTCGCTGTTCTTCTCAATATACTCCTTTGTCTCAGCTCTCTCTAGATTTTTGGAGATGGTGCTTGAGAGTCCTTCGAGCTGCTGCACATGTTCATTTGCATCATTTTGTACATCTGCATCTGACT
Source organism: Iris macrosiphon (assembly GCA_036927795.1). Lineage (NCBI taxonomy): Eukaryota > Viridiplantae > Streptophyta > Magnoliopsida > Asparagales > Iridaceae > Iris > Iris macrosiphon. The sequence continues at coordinate 8,729,498 of JAYESA010000010.1, read as the reverse complement.
TTTCACTTGTCTGTAATATTTCATTATTTTGTGTGATGGTGCCTTCACTTGTTTCACCACCTTTCTCCAGAATTTCAGGTTCTGTGTTCTTCATTTTCTGGTGATCTGATGTTCCCATTTTTTTAGGTTCTTCAACCAATTTGTGGCTAACAACAGGTAAGTCATCCACTATCTTGCATTTGCTCTCTTCCTGCTGTGGATCAAAATATGCAAACTCATTACTCATGTTGCTTTTCAAATCTACAGTCTTTGTTAGGACTTGGATAAGGAAATCAGAATTCATTCAATTAATAAGAAATGGAAAACATGACTAAAATAATTAAACTGAAAGTAGGGAAGTATCACTAACCTCTTCTTGTGGAATTGCATCCTCTGTTGCATCAGAAACATGAATTGGTTCGTTGTTGCCTCCTTCTAGTTCAGTTGTGGAATCTTTGAGCAATTCGTTTCCATCCATTTGTATGTCTTCATCAAGATTTTGTTTCTCGATTCTGTCTTTATAAATATTTTCAGTTTCTGTTGTTTCAATTTCCTCCGGAACTTCATGTAGGGTTTTTTCAAGTTCTCCTTCCTCCAATTTCGCTTTATGTGAATCTACTTTTGAACTTTGCCCCTCTTTCTCATTGGTGTCATTGGTATTCATTTGTGATTCTATTTGGTCTGCTTCTACTTCACTTTTTTCCTCTTGTTTCTCATTTTGTTCCTCATCATTCAGGCTTTCTTGGACTTGCAGTTGCACTTCTTCAGTTTCATCTTCCAGAATAGTCATTTCTGCTATATTGATGTGTGTAGGAACTTTCTGGCTTTGACCTTCAGAAAGTACTGTAGATGTACTCTCTGGCATGTTTTCCTCAAGTGAGGCTTCTGTGGTAGATAAACCGTTTTCAAGGTTCTCCTGAGACATCAAATCTGAAACTTTAACCTGCTTAGGAGATGAAGTATCTCTTAGTGTTTAGTGAAGGAAAATAGAAAATAAAAATAAAATGAAGAAAAAATCTCTTAACACTCTAAACTGACCTTTGCTTCAGTAACTGTCATTCTCTCGTTCTCTACGGTTTGTAGTGATATGTGCTCAACTTCAGCATCCTCTGTGGGTTCCTTGACTTGAGATGGACATGCATCAAGAGCTTCCTCTTTCATTCTAGTCATTTCTTTCCTTTCAAACTCAAGCCTCTCTAGTTTATCCTCTGAAGCCATACTTAGTTCATTACCTTCCACACCCTGAGACAGCATGCTTGAATCAGATGCATTTCTATCGTTACTTTTGGGTTCATCTTGGAGAGAATTTTCCATGAGCTCACTTACTCTCTTTCTGTTTTGGCCATGGTCCTGACATTCTATTACAGTATCTCTTCTGTTTGCAGATAAATTGGTTTCTGTTTCATCATTTTGGAGAATTCCTGTCTCAATCATTTCATTATCTTTCTTCAAATGAGATATTGAAAAAGGATCTTTTTAATCTTGTTTTGTACTTTATGACTAACTAGATCAATTCTTTCTATAAGGCTCTCATGAATTTGGTCCCCAAATGATGATTCAAGGGCATTCTCATGCTTATTTTGTACTTCCACTTTGGTCTCTTCATCAAAAGCAGGATACTCAGGTAGCTTATCATTATCATTGTTGGCTATCCTTTGTTCATTGTTTAAACCTACAGGTTCAGGCTCCTTCTACTGTGTGACAGAATTGTAACTCTGCACCGGATATATACTAGTATGCAATTGTCATCAGTAAAGGAAAAGAAAGTTCTCTTAACCATGTAAGAAAGTGGAAATGATGATAAGCAACTAAGTTGGACTTTTAATATTTATTTGAATTAATCTAGCGGACTTACATCATTTTCTGGAATATCTAGTTTGATGGGTTCTGTCTCAATCATAACTTCCACGTTCTGCCCTACAGATCTTAATTCAGAGTCAACCTGTATAGCAGGATAAATGATAAGGAACATTTAAGGAAGATCATGGAATGGATTAAATGAAGTTTGGTAGGTTGGGTTGACCTCTTGATTTGGAATATCATTCATTGAGTGATCTTCTTTAATTGTTGAACCATCCTGATCAGAATGCAAGTTTTCATATGCTGCCTCATCTGTCAGTGCACTGGTAATAGGTAAAGGATCATGTATTTCATTTGTGTTCTCATCCTGATTCTTTTCATCTTTGTCCACTATGATAGGATCAAGTATATTTGAATCCTGCATCATGAATGCTTCATTTTGTAATGATGTGATAACAGACAGTATAAACAGGAGAAGTTGAGTTGCGGATATAGCCTGACATCTTCTTTGATTGTGGTGTAAGTTTTATCTCCTTGTCCTTTAGCCTCCATGGTTTGACTTGTATCACCTGGCAGTTGGGTTTTGTCACTTTTCATCTCTACTAAAGTTTCGGAGTTCTGTGCAACAGTTGTAGGCCTACTTTCTTCAATCTGAAAATTCAGAAACAATTGGATATGAGTTTATTAAAGGGGAAACCATAAGATTGACACGGAAGAAAATGAAATGTACTTTCCAGTAACTATATATTCTGAACCAACCTCTTCGGTTGTAGTTACCCTCTTTATGCCGTCAACTACTTTTCTTTCACTGTTCTGGCCAGTAAAAGTAGTTGCAGGTATTTCTTCCTCAAGTTCTTTTGTCTCTTCATATGCAATTCTTACAAGATTAACATCCTTAGCCTCACAAGCTATCATCTCTCTTTCACTATAAACTTCAGCAAGGTTCTCATTTTTGGTGCTAACAGATTTTTCATGAATTTTGTTTAAAGGTTCCTCTTGCACATCCTGATGCACTTCATCATTTATATTCTCAGACCTGCTGGTGGTTTCTAGTTGCTCATCAATTCCAAATTCATATGCCGCTTTTATGTTGTGTTCTACGCTTGATCCTGGTGCTGTGTCATTTGTCATTTCTGATATGATTGGACATTGTGCATCACTCTGCAGGCTTTGTCCTTGCTCAACTTTGACACTTTCTTTTTCAGAAATAGTTACTTGACCCTGCTCCTCAGGCTCCATGTCCGAGTCAATATCCAGCGTTGTATTATTTCCTTTTTCCTTATGTACATCAACATCTACAGTGTCTTCACTGTTGGTAATAAGGCAAACATTTTCCTGTTCCTCACCAATTCCATTGTTGTTTGCTTTCTCAACCAACACACCAGTATTTCGAATACTCCTTTCTAATGTATCCTTGCTTCTTACCTTTGCAGTTGCAGGATCATCATTTTGAACAACAATTTCAGGAATCTCCATCTGGGATGATAATGGAGAAAAAGTTTGTCAAGGGATGAAATAATGAAAGTATACAGAAAAGAACATATTCACTGCTGCCCCACCTACCCACCCACCCACGCAAACACACATACATACAGAAAAATATAATAATAGAAGAACAGGAAGGGGAAAAACTCTCAGACCATGCAATCTAAGATTCCAAAATGTAAAGGAACTATTTGTGAAGGTTGTCATTGTTAGAATTGTAAACTATTGTAGCTTTTGATTCATCTACAAACTCTCATCAATTATTAGCAACTACCTTCTCTGGTAGAATTTGGAGGTTCTCAGTGTCTTTATGGATATAAGCTTCTGTTTTGTCCTCAGCATTGTTCTTTTGGTGACATTGCTCTTCCAACTCATATTTGGAAGCTTCTTCATATTTTTCATCAATTGGCTCAGATGGAGTTGGCACAACTAGTGCATGATTATCAGGAGACTTCTTGATGGCGTTGATAAAATTTTCCTCATCTTTCATTTGTACAATTTCAATATCCTCACTCAGCTCAGCAATCATATTTATCTGTTTCAGAGATGATTATTAGATAAATGTTTTGAACTGAGAAGAGATTCATATATAGAAGTGCGTGACATATATTAGACAAATGCTTGTTTTGGTGAATCAGTCTCTTCATTCTAATAGTATTTTTTTTTTTGAGACTAAAAGTTCTGGAATTGGATGAAATACTAACCATTTTTGAGTTAATATCATCTATTGAGCTGTCAATCTTGGCAATTGCTGATTCCCTTATCTCGTCTTGATCCTTGTCATCTAGTAATCCTGAGGAAATTCCAAGCTTCTTGTTGTCTATCTTTTCTTCGCAGGCAGTGTTTCTTATGAGGTTGGTACTTTGGCATGCCTGTTCTTCACAAGTTCTCTCGACTTCTCTATGCTTCTCATCTATTCCACAACATACTGTTTCTTCAATCAATACATAACTGTTCGAATTACTGCCAGTGTCCTTGGTTTCTGTAGGGTCATCCTTTGCACTTTCTATTAAATCATTTGGCTCAATTGTTTCAGAGATCTGCTTCAGATATGATATAACAGTGAAAACTACAGCGAAGATAGATAATTGAGAAACAACAGAGGACATGATTAACTGTTAAGAGTCTTCAATATGTTTAGTTGGATAATTAGTTTTAAAATATACTAAATTGACTAAGAAATAACCTCTCTCTTGAGATTGTCGTCATCTATTGGATTCTCAATCTTGCTTGTTTCCTTTTCTTCGTTGGTCTCTGGATCCTTTTCTTCAAGAGCTGGTGCTGATAAGAATTCAATCTTTTGAGATGGATCTCTTTCAATGCTATTGTGATTGATGGTTCCATATGTCTCTTCTACAGAAGTATACTTGAGGGATTCCTTTTGCTTATCATCTTCTACTTCATTTATATACTGCAGATGGCACATGTAAATCAGGTTTTGTCACCTCAGTCCTTTTTCAGTTATTTTCAATGCTCAGGCTTGTATTCCAAGAACGTAAGATCAATAATGGAATCTACTTGAAAGATGGAAGATTCAAAAGATTTAGCTAACATGAGAGATTTATAAATATACTGGTCAAAGTATTTATTAAGTGGTGGAATAAAGAAAGGAAATACCACATCAGATTTTTGGTATTGGTGTCTCGGCATGCGATATGATGGTGCTCAAGTTGAAAATCAAAGTCAAAATGAAATGATCAATAGCTAGTTGATCTTAGGTGTGACATCAATTTCAACTGCAGCAGGCATTTAAATGGGAAGGCTTCAAATGCTTTTAATGAGAAAGAAATACTTAAGGTATCAATAGATCGATGCTATTTAGAAGTCTCAAGTGTGAAGGAAGAGCAGCAAGCAAGAGACCTAAAAAATGTGGACAAGCAAATAAAGGAAGGTTTTGATTTAACTATTCAACTACCTCCATGTGTGCAGCATCCAGTATGGAACTCGCCTTGTCAGTGACCATTACTGTTACTGCATCTTCAAGCAGCATACCTGCATCCTTCTCTTTTAAGCTTTCTTCTTGTTCCTCCAAAAGGTCCATTACCTCGGCATCTTGACTGGAAGAACTTATTTCAACCTTGATGTTCTTCTCAGACACGTCAGATGTTTTTTCATGCTTATCTTCTGATCCAACAATTTCCACGCTGCTACCTGAAGCATTCTCTGTAGTAGTTTCATCTAGGCAGATTTCAACATCATCAGATACTGTAACTGATTCCTTCCCTTCGTCTAAATCATTCCTTTTCTCAAGTTTTTCACTTTCTATTTTTTCCTCATCTATGCTCGTTCCTATAGTCAGCTCGTCTTCCATGCATCTCTTTTCTTCTGTTCTTTCTTGAATGTCATTCTCAGCTACCACTTTTGTAAGTCCCTCGTTTGTATTATGGCCTTCATCATCATTGTTTATAGAAGATATGTGTTCATTAGCCACTTCTGGATCAGTTGACTTCTGTGTGCTCTCTTCCTGTACTTGTGAAGTGGCTAGATCACTACCTCCAGCTAAAGTGTCAATATCTACATCTTCTAAAGCCGAAATCTTGTTGTGATTATTTTCTTCAGACACCAATTCGGAAACCTTTTCAGAATTTTCAGTCTCCATCTCTTCTCTGATCAGATCTTTGTCGTTCATGTTATGGTTCTTTTCTTCACAGACAGTATCAGTAGAATTCTCATGCACCTTTTCCTGCATGGTTTCTTCATCAACAAAGTAATTTGCTTTTGAGCTCTCACTCATCTCATTTGCTGTTGTAGTCTCCTCACACAAGTCATTTGTTGCTATATTCTGCACCATTAAGTACATATGTTTCATATACGTATATATATTTTTGTAAAGAAAAAAATAGTGAAGGAGATAAAATTTTGAATTGCAAGCTAGAAGAAGTTTCGAGTCATGAAATACATGGAAAGACTGACCAAGAAAAACAAATATTGGGGGAAACCATGGCTTGGGGCCAAATTTGTGTTAAGGATGCAGATGAATTAAGATCGGAAAACTCATAAGACCTCTGTGGAATAATGAGTAAAACTTTATGGGAGGATGTAACCTTCATAGGAACAAGTGTGGTGATTAAAGATGAATATCATGGATAAGTTGACTTGGTCATTGTATGTTGATAATAGCTTCTCATCCGAAGTTAAAAAGAAGGGGAAAAAGTACATTGTACTGATTTGCAAAAAAGGAAATAATGTTTTCCATCCAATGAGCTATATTCTGACCAAGAAATCTGATCAGAAGGTTCATTAAATCAGATAAAGAACAAACCATATTGCTGAAGTTATCATCAAATGTTGACTTGTCACTTCTGGTGGCTTCCGTTTCATCTGTTTGCTCTATAGTCTTGTTTTCAGGTCCTGATTCTGAGACCATTTCAGTATTTTCAGATCCATGTCCTCCGCTATCAACAAGTATCTTGTCTTGAATGTATGCAGTTTCAAGAACTACTTTTTCACAGGCATAGTTTGAGTCTTGTTCATCCTTCTCACCTATTGTTTCTTGTAGGTCCTCATTCTTCTCCTTCACAATCTATGCGAAAAGGTTATCAGCAGTTGTTACTCAGTAAAAGATTCAAATACATTAATCAGCAATTAATATCTAGGTTCTACTAAAGCAACGAAGAGTACTCAGTGAAGATTTAAAAGCAGATTTACTATCAGAATCTTTAGCAATGTAGTTATGCTTCACACAAGAGTCTGAGTTGTATTTCAGCAATAGATATATAGGTTCCACTTGAGAAACAAAGAGCTCTCACTGAAGATTCACAAGATGATTTTGGTTTATGAGAGTGAGGGTGATTAGATAATAAGGGTTCAGAGGTCACTCGCTTATTCGTGACGGATTAATGACACAATATCTGACAAATGGTTTACATGCTAATTTGGTGCACTTTGGTTGTGATTTTAAGTTCACTCTTCCATACACCCCTCCCCCTGCGCCGCCACCACGCCCCCCCCCCCCCCCCCCCCAACCCCCCCCCCCCCCCCCCAACCCATATCCTTGTCTCCTTTTTTTTTTTTCTTTTTCTTTTCTTTCCACTGTTCTGAAGGTTTATTCTCATATATGCAAAATAAACTATGAAAAACAAAATCATACAAAGTGTGCTAGTATAAATATCCCAGTACCTCATGTTTATCATGTGCATTGTAATTTTCTTGCTCCTGTTTCTCCAATTGGTCCTTCTCAATATCTCCAATAAAAACAATATGTTTTTCCTTGATGAATTTTTCACATTCAGGGCTAGGATCATATTCAGTCTCATCTTCCAGTTTGTCCTTTTCCAGAGCACAGTCTAATGTTTCCTCAGTTTTAGACTTTTCCAAGCTGATGTGACTATCTTCAGATAATCTAAGATCATCGTTTTTTTGCTCTAACTCATTCCCTTTGCAAAGATTCTCATCTTCCATTTGTTCCATGTAGATGACTCCTGTGTTCTCATCATTTTGTTCATCTTCAGGATTACTATCTTCCACAATTCTGCTATATTCATGATCTCTATTTTCAGCTACTACCTCAACAATAGCTTCACATGTATGTTTATCATGGTCTTCATTGTTGTCAACAGATTTAACTTTTTCTTCTGTGCGTTCTCCATGTTCCATTGCTTTCTCAACGTCCTCTACAGTTGTAGCTTGTGAAACAAATGGATCAGTAACAGCTGCATTCACCTCAAGAGCATCTCCTGATGTATCAATGTTGGTGGCTTCTGCGTCAACTGTCCTATGATTAGGATCTTCAGATAATAGTTTAGAATTCTTCTCGAGATTTTCTGTCTCTGGCCCTTGCGACTTCTGATCTAGATTACCACCATCATCATGTTTTAGGTCATCGTTGCTAGATGTAATGGCCGTTTCTCGCATTTCGCCTCTTTCTTGTATTGTTTCTTCAGCTCTATCTTGTGCGAAAGGTAAATCACCAAAACTTTCTTTTGCCTTGTAATTTGGACTCACAATCTTATCGCCCAAATCCTGTACCAAGTAGAATATCTCAAAAAAAATCTATATACATATAGAAAAACAAATATGGTAAAAGAAGATTTATAATTGGCAGGGAGAGGGAAAGGCTGGTAAGGAAGTTGTATGGGATTTTTAGCTCTTATTGGTCAAGTCTATGAGAAGAAAAATTGTGAAACTGGCTCTAAATAACTGGAACAAGTTTAGGTTTATAATAATTACTCCTAGCAATAAGTAAAACAGTAAATTTTCTGTAAAAGGGGAAAAATGAAATGTATATAAAATTACATGTTATTGATTAGATATTCTGACCTGATATTCGTTCGCCAATGAATCTGCAATCTTTTCACATTTTCCCCCATTTTCTTCAGAATTCTCTTCCACAGTCATGGACAACTCTTCTTTGCATGTGTTTTCTTTTTCAGGCTTTGCAATTTCTTCTTGACCTGCATCAAGGAGAGGATTTTCAATCCTGCATTCTTGCCCATCTTCATTGGGTGCACTGTCCTCTTCAATCTTTACCTCAGGAAGTTCTTCTGGTTTTTCCTTCTCTGAAGGCTCTGTCATTGATACGCCTTCAGTTCTAATATTGCTTTCAGCATTTGAGAATGTGCTTTCATCCATCATATTGACGTCCTTATCTTCAATTACGCTTTCAATCTTCTCATTTTGTGTGCCACTTAGGGCATCAGCTTCTTCCAAGTCATCCTCTGCATCTACCTTTGACATCTTTGGCATACTCAAACTTGTGAGTGGAGTATCGTCTTCATCATGATCCATAACTTCTTCACTAGATTGACCTTCATCATGTTCTGTGGATACTACGTCAAGTTTCTCAGTCTCTTCTGCAATTAACTGTATGGATGAAGAAGCATCAGAAGTTCCTTTATTGATTTCGTCATCTTTTGTTTCGACTTCTACTGGATTTTTGTTATCAGTTGTAAGGTCAAATGTCTCTTCCAATTTTTCATCTTTACAGTCATCCTTGTGCGAAGTACATTCCGTGGATGTTATTGGAATAAGAACAATTTGAAGCTCATCGTTCAAATTTTCTCCTTTATCATAGACTTCATCGATATTTTGTCTGGGGGAATTCATTTTCTCAAGCATGTTTCCTTCCACTTCCACTCCCCCATCTTCAAAATGTTGATCTTGGGTTGCTTCACTGTTTTCAAATGTGGGCTTTTCATCATTCAGGGTAACATTGTTTTCAGTATTCTTACTTGTACTAAGAAGATGGGCATCAGACATTGAATCATAGATTGAAATGGGATCAACAGTCAGCATTTTGTCGCTCTGCAAACTTTCTTTGACAGTAGACAGCATAGTTGTTGGATTGCAAGATATGGCATCTGCCAGTTTGAGCTCCTTTGAAGATCCACTTTCCATGACTTCACCCAGATCGACTGTTTCGTGAATAATGTTCTCTGGTTCCGTGGTGGATATTTCAAGCTGATCATTGTCCGTCTCATCTGTGCTTAATAGTTTTTCTGTGGCCATAACATTCACTTCAGAAGCTCCTCTCTCCAGGACATTCATTGCTACATTATCTTCTTCAATTATATGTTCTTTGATCCTCGTATCAAGTTTCTGATCATTAACGATTTCATTCTGTGCAACAGGATTTGTTAAGGACCCCTGATCGTTAGAAGGTGCTTCAACTAAGATTTCACTGTCAGAGGTATCCAATATGCTGTCTGCAGTTGAATGTAAGATATCACCCTTTGCAGTATCATGTAAACTACTACTATTATCTGTTGGTATGGAATCCTGTTGTGTTTGGTTTTGTTCAGTCACTTGTAAGTTCTGCAAGGCAACTGACTCAGTAATCAGTCACAGATACCAGGAACTACTAACAGTTTATTTACGTGAATAAAACTTGGGAATAAATAAGCTGACAAAATATCTGAGCTCATCAAATAGAACAAAAAACATCATAGTGACTAAAAGCTACCAAATTACTAAATGCATCCTTTAGTGTGAGGAACTTTCAATCTGAAATGAAGAAGGTATTCTAAAATTAATTATAGAATGTAAATCGGGATGAGACCCTACATGCATATAAACCCTCCTTATGTCAGGTTTATTCTTGTTTTGCGCAAACTGGTTGGCAGCTGTAAGATGGCACTTGATTGAAGAGAGGGATCATTTTAGTTTTCATCGCTTAACCTCAAATTAGGTGCCAAGATAGTTGGCTGAAATATTGGGAGGTAAAGTCACATAAGAATTCAAAACCATATTTCAAGGTCCATAACTTGAACATTGGGAATAACATTAGAATATGTTCTGTGCTCTTGAGGACAATTTAGACATTGTTGAGAGTTTTCAGTATATCCTTTTCTTATTTATGCTCCTTTCTGGTCAGCGTTTCTTTATACGTGGGCATGTCTTTGAGTATGTCAGCTATGTTGTCAAATCACGATACATATGGTGTATCGATTTGCTTGATTATTGTATTGTGTATCATATTGTAACCATGTATAGCAAGGTACGTTATCCCATGGTCAAATACATTGGAAATTAATATTACGTATATAAGGATAAATTGAACACATTGGGCAAAAATAAACAATATCATTAAGTATTTAAATGAGGATCATTATAAACTCGAGAACTGAAAGTAAAACTAAAAAACACAAGTTAGACAACTATCACAAGTTCTTAACATTCACAAATTTATCCATTCAGACCATGTTGTCCATACTAGAAGTCAATGAAACACTAAGAAAAAAGAAGTAGAAAGCTTAGTAAATAGAGAAAGGAAATGGAAAAGTCACAAACATTGAAAGAAAATAAAACTAAAAACATATCGTGTCAGTGTATCGTGGCAGACTATATAAAAACATATCCTACAGTTTTTGTTCCACTGATGCACCTAAACGATACACATTGAAAATCCTTTGTGTCGTATGGTATGATATATATCCTGTATTGTACGTACGATTCATATCATATATCGTACGAGATTAACACTGTACTATGATTGTCCCTTAGATTCTTTATTGGCCAAGGTCAATCAATAGTCCACATGTAATTAATTGGGAGTAACATTAGTCAAAGCAGCTTGGGAGAGTTAGGGTTAGGTCACTTTCCTACAACAACAAAACCAAAGCCTTTATCCAAAGTTTTGGCCTCAGCTACATGAATCCTTAACTTCCATGTAGCTCTGTCACAAGTGATCTCTCTCACATAGCAAAGTTCTACTTCCTTTCTCATAGCCTCACGCCAACTTCTCTTTGTTGGGAATAAACACAAAATCTATTGTCCCAGGATTGTTCTCGTGACAAGATCAATAGCTCAACGACAAACGGATGGTCGCTCTTGTAGAGAAAATAAAATCAAAGAACAAGGCAACAAAGTACACAAAGATTACGTGGAAAACCGAAAACGGGAAAAACCACCATGTGAATGAGATCACTAGTAACAAGGATTAGAAGGCTTTACAAAATTACTACAACTTCACACCCTTAATACAATTGAAAACACGAGCACTCAAAAAGGCCCCAAAGATTACACCCAAAAAGAACCCAAGAAACCCAAACCCTAGGTCTCCTTGTAAAACATTGACCCAAACTTAGAGCCCTAGCCATCAAGCCAACCCATCAAACTTGGAGCCCAAGACATAAGTCAACTTATCCAATTGGGAGCCCAAGCCATAGGAGAACTTATCCACGTCATGGAAATAAGATCTAAAATCCAACACTCTTAGGTCTACGTACCCCTAGCTCTATCAACTCCTTCAACTAATAGCATGTCACTCCGAATGGGTGTGTCTATTGGTCTATGACGATGATATGCCTAATTGGAAACAATTTTCTCCCATTTTATCCTGAACCAACAGAACCTCTAATTTCCACATATGCACTAGTTTTTTATCGTATGCCTTAATGATTGCCACTAATCCATATCAACATTCTAATTTTTAGCTACCTTCATCTCTTTCGATATGTCATTTCTTAATTTCCAACATTCCACTTATGAAGCATGGCCAGTCTTATTATGTTATGTTGTTTATAGCTTTTCCTTTCTACTGAACCTTAAAACGTACTCAAATGCCTCATTATTAGTGAGGACTAGACTATAAGATGTTCGTCATGCAACGTATATCCTGACAAGTGTACACGTGTCAATGTCTCGAAGTTAGTATGTGGTTGAGGATTCCCGTTACCCTAGAAGCTACATAGGAGGATGATTATATAATGGGGCCAGGTATATTAGAAATGAGAGGCCATGAATATTCCTGTTTCTTTTGTCATTTTTCCCCATAAATGAACTTTTTCTTGTTCACATCAAGTAATTTATTAACATATTGGTAAAGCATGTCTATTTATACATTCGTCATCTACATCATAGACCATCCTATCATTTTAATCGACACATCCTTAGCATATTTAATTAAGCAAACCAAAACAATTTAGAACTAATTTTAGTTGGTTTACAAATAATGTAATAGAGCCTCTCTCTTAATCAATCCCTTGCTAATTAGTTGTGCAAATTTAATTGGTTAGAATCAGTTGTATTTGATTTACAAGTAATTTAATACAAGTTCTGTTATAGTCTGATTTTCTCTTATAAGTCCATCCTAAATGAACCAAAATTTCTCAGGGTTGCATGAGCCGGGCTTTGTAATATTACTATGTATATGTATGCCTTGACATCGATATATGAATAGTGTATGGGAGATCTGGAGTCAACAACGCTTCAGTTTTGGGCTTCCTACCACACACAATAGGGATCTTTCGTCGGGCCTAAATGAAGTCAAAGCGCAGAAAGGAAAAGAGATGGGGGAGTATAGGTGGATACGGCTGACTTTCAGTGCGGTGGTTTGACAAGTCTGGAGAGAACGAAACCGTCGTATCTTTGAGGGTCTTGCGATAAGTAAATATGTTGTACAAAGAAACATAGAAGCTGATTTAGATATCCATGATCCTAGATAATTAGATTTTGTGTCCTGGACTGGATTATAGTTTTGTAATGCTTGATTTTTTCAATAATATGTACCTTCTTCGAAAAAAAATCAATCTATGAATAGACCTTTTACATATCAGGCAAAAGTCATAGACAAATCACTTTAGAATGATAATAATAATATATTTTTATTTTTTGTTAGAGACATTATCGAAGCAGATGATCTGCCATCTAGGAAGCACAAAAACTCCAAACTTTAGACCGTATCGTGTTGGACATGTATCAGATATGTATTGGACACACCATGAACACTACAAAACACTCTAGGACACACCAAAATAGATTGTGTCCGTGTTACAGCTGTCATCGTGTCCTTATCATGTATTGTCTTATCCGTGTCCATGCAACATAGTCCTGTGATTGTTTGGTCGTCACTTTAGAGTGACTGTCTGCTTGATCAGTTACAGACAAACAGTTGACTGGTTTAGTCCAATTGGGTTTGACAATATATATTATGAGTCTATGACAACCCTTTCTTTCAAATGTTGGAAATGATATCTCATATATTGTGATGCCCATTTCCGCAGAACAAAAAAGTTATTACTGGACGTGATAGTGTACAAGTCTAAATTGCACTTGTACAAGGCAAAAAAATACAATTGATAATTTATCTCAAAACAAATATGTTGTAGCAAAAATAAGCAAATAAATTGAAGTCGCAACAAGATATATGAAAAATTGTATCTTTTTATTAATAATTGTAGAGACTTTCAACTGAAACTTGCCAACTTGGCTTACCACTCACTGATACAAAAGTTTTACAATGTTCCATATAATTATGCCCTCAATAATAGAAGATAACATCATTTGTAAGAAAATTTTCAACTCTCCCAACAAATTCTCCAATGTCTCAGAATTATCCAAGCTACTCTCCACACTTGTGGAGGAGGGGGTCAACATATTAAAAAAATCACTAGTGAACGATACTACCCGGCTCACCTAAAATCATCACAGTAATCATGTGGCAGCATACAACATTATTAGTGATTTTTTATATTGTTTCTTAGGGTCAATTAACATTTCATATATGATAGGAATGTAAAAATATAATAACTATCACCATACGTTGATTCTTACCCACAGCTGAATATGCTTCCCTGCAAGAAGGATTAGTATACTCTTTCATGCATAAGACATCATTAGCGATGTAACATGTCTATATGAAGGTCACTGGCCACAAGTTATTTGGACTATTTATGGTAAGACGACGATCCTTCTAGTACAGGTAGCGAGCCCCACTGAAGGTCTCGAATTACATGTGCTAGTAGTATAGCACGATTATCCATGTTCCTCCGGCTGAATCAGTTATGTGCCCACAAATACCGTTCAAGGAAACTAAATTTTATGCACAAGTTGTCCATACATGCATATGCAACTTGGTTATAAAAAGAACATAGCATACATGATAACAGAAAAGTTGAATAAATATGCCACAATTCTCATTTGTATTACTATATTTTCTCGAGCCATCGCTCGTAACTCTTATCGCTCAATCCTGGGACAACTTTTACCGTCCAATCGAGAAACTTAACTCTTACCGTCCAATCCAGAGACATACCATTAATGAAGATTCAACGGTCCCAAATATTTTTTTTTTACAGTTCTATTACTTTGTTACGACAATACAACATTTTGATCATTCTGTTACAATATGTTAACAACAATTTGCTTAACATTCTTTATCTATTGAAACTCTTAAAATATATCATTTATCAAAAAACACAATGCATAAACAAACGTAATCATTTTGTTAAAGCATAAAGATGAAGGAGCGAAGGATCAACGCCACCCACATTTATACGAATTGACTCTGTTTCGATCACATAGTTTTTTGAATGATCCCTACGCATAAATCCAAGTCCAACTAGGCCCTTGGAGCCAACAAGTCAACATAATGTACCGTGCGAAACATGACATTATATAATATACCACTCAGAAAATGTTTCATCCTCGAAACTTAAAACAATAAACTCAATCAACTTCATCAACTGAATTTACCAAGAAACTTCTCATTCAGCTCCGATTAAACATCCCACGTTAACTCTTAGACAAATTGAATATTTCTCTAATTCACGTGAATTAAATGATCCAAACCTACCTTCTCTTTTCTTTGTCAAATACTTACATAATTTCTTTATCGCACAATAATTCTCTTGACAACTCAATTTGATCTCAGCTCACCATTTGACTTGGATCATACACATATTTTCAAAGACCTAAAAAATATAGTGTACTTCAGCCAATGCTCGTGGTAGTGTATCAAACAAGCTACATATACAACTTCTCTTCAAAAATCGAAATAAACTAGTACTCTTTCCCAAACTTTCCTTTAGCATCAAAACTCTTCCGCATAGGTGTTCCTTAGGAACACATAATTTTCTACTAAAATTTATGCACAATTTAAATACCATAACCGCACCTTGTCCTCATATTTTCACGTTGTTGCTCTATCATACTTATTGTACCAAACTCTTATATACATGAATTCAACGAGTTTTCGTAACATCTTCTTCTATCCACTTTGAACCCATCTTGTATGGATCTCCATTATCTCTCTAGCATAGATTTCTCTGATCTCTATTAGTACAAGTTCATTTCCAGTCTCATCCACTTCTTTTGAACACATTGTATAACCAAGTTTCAGCCTAACCATTTCTAAAGTTCACCAACATCCTTCGGTCTAGCATATACATAATTTTTTTGTCTTCTTTCATAGTGTGCCTCATACAGAACTATTTTCTTACAATCGCTATCCTTTAAACTGCAAACATATAACCATCAGGGACTACCAAGGCTAGGCTACTCACCCAAGCACTGTATTTATATCATTTTGAAGCAAAGGAACTAACTTAAAACCGACAATATCGAAATCCTTAAGGATCCGTAACGCAACTTCCATCCATAAATAATACTTTCATCCATCCCAGCTCTTATGAGTAACCGACATATTATCGCATTGTTTAGATCTATTCACTGTGGATATATTTTCACTGATGTGCAGTGAGTATATCGTTAGTGTATCAGTTTTATGAATATGTTTTTGGTGCTATGTGATGGCCTTGATCAAGGAATTCAATGACAGGAGAGGGATTGATACTCGAATATTCTTGATACTCATGAAGTATCTTAACTGGGTAGTTAAGTTTGATATCAGTTATATAGTTGTATCAGTCACCTAGAGATGTCACATCTAGTTAGTATTTGGTATTGGTTAATTGGTATCATATATAGTTAGTAAGTTTAGATACCAAATAGGTATTAGGTATTAAGTTACTAGTTAAGTTATCAACTAGTATAAGCTAGGTATCCTTAGTATGGTCAATTAGTTAAGAATAAGACTAAGGTTGACTAGTAGACCTAGTATGGACCTAGAAATAGCTTAGAAACATCATCCTAGTTAGTTATTTATATTTATCTTTTCATTTCACACCTTAACACCATTATTCTATATATAGGTCCTTGTAACTCCATTGTGGACATCGATCCTCACTTATTGCTCAGGACCACAGGCGAGTACATTCTTTGACAGTTTTCATTATATTGATAATTACTATGATTCTAGTTGTGTAGTGATACTTGATTCCTGACACAGTGGGTTCACAGACTAGTATTATTGATACCTGTTACGAGGTGTCGTGATTGGATCCATTGTACTAGTGGAGGGATGGGAAAATGTTAGTTGATTATGTGATCATATCCCACTTCCGTATGCATAGCTCACCCTCATCACACGTAGGGTGTAGCCTGATCTTATTTGTGTGCATAGCTCCCCATATATGATTGACCTGATCCCTTTCGTGTGCATAGCCAATCATATATGCTGAAGCCTGATCTAGTCCCAAGCCGATCACATAACAAACTAATATTTCAAGGCACTTAGCTAGTATTTCTAATCCTGTTTCAAGTTCATTTTTGCCAGCACTTATAATTACCTGTTTTTCATTATCTGTTTCTCATTATAGCTATTTCCCTTGATATGATTATATGCTTCCTAGTTCTTTACATTTCAGTATTTATTTCCATCATGTATATTCATTACTCACTGTTTTATAGTCTTGGTCAATTTAATTGGAACTGCTGTTAGTTTATGTGCTTCGCTCCTTTCCTGATTGGATAATATTTTTCAGAGGATCTCGAGGCCTTTTGTCCTACATACTATTGACCCGGAGTAGACGAGAGTTACACTCAGGAGCTTCAGGAGGATCCCGTTCCAATAGCGGATCCATTAGCAGAGACTTAGAGCCTAGCATTCATTTTGTATTGGATTATTAGACTTTGAGATATTTGAATTGTACTTCAATTGAGGCTTATGTTATTATAGCTAGACTCTAGATTTATTGTTATTGTGATGTATAATTCTCAACTTCTTTGATTCTTTATATATTTTCGTGCCATTTCTCTTCCTTATAGTTTATTGTGATTGAGTATTGTTATTTCCTTATATATTCATCTTGTCCTCCTTATGGAGTTGAGATTAGTCTTGACAGGTTATGATATTGATATTATGAGATGTGATAGTATCGATAACCTAGTACAGCGTTCTACGTCATGTCATGACGTAGGCTGGACGTTGCCACGTATTCGTGTCTGATCATTCGGGTACGGATCGTGACACGTTTTTATGGTGGCCCATGCAGGTCTCCAGGTCGCAACTAGTACGATTCGTAGTAGTGCTCAAACTTAGAGTATTACTACGAGCCTGCTGTAGCATGTAGCATGTAGCATATAGCATGTAGGATATATGATATAGGTCATGGATGAGAGTATACTCAATCACAACTAGAAAAAAAATTTAATCTGTTTATTTTGCTATCCTTATCATTGTAAATAATTGCTTCTTTAGATATTACTGTCCTTCTTTGATAATATCATATCTTGTACCTTATTGACTTCTTTTGTTTTAATCTGCCTTCAGGATGGCTCCGAAGGTCAGATTCGTCTGCTCGAGTGTAGCTGCAGTTTATGAGAGATCTGCTACATCTCAACCTCCTACCCAGACAGCTGACATTGCTTCTCCTTCTTCGCCTGTTCGAGTAAGAGTTTCAGCAGTTTTCGGGGGTCCTCCTCCCTCACCTGTTCGGAGAGCTGCTCCGACTGTTACAGAGGATCTTCCTCCACCACCGCAGTTTCCTTTTTCGGGAGGTGTGCCTGTTGATGTGGCATAATTTCTCGCATTGATCCAGGGTATGGTGGATGCCCAGAGGATGACGGCGGAGGCTCAGCATATTCAGGCTGAGGCAGAGAGGATGCAGGCGGAGGCACACCAGAGATATACAGAGCTGATGAGGGAGAGCATGGAGAATGCTCACCAGGTGGCTCTACAGGCAGTAGAGGGTTGGCCAGCAGCAACCTGGTCAGCAGCAACAGAAGCCAGGGACTATTGTGGACTTCAAGAGGATGGTACCTCGGGAGTTCAAGGGTACAGAGGGAATCCTCTACGCTGACGACTGGCTGGAGGACATAGAGAGGAACCTACGATTGGCTCAGATTCCAGGGAGCCTACAGATAGAGGCAGCTGGCAGTTAGATGTTTGATATTGCGCTTACATGGTATCGCACGGAGCCGAGAATTACTGTGCCAGGACTTACTTGGGATGATTTCAAAGATCTATTCAATGAGAAGTTCTTCCCCGACGTAGCCTTGGGAGCCTTGGAGAGTTAATTCCATGACTTGGTCCAAGGGAACATGTCGGTCGACGAGTACGCCGCAGAGTTTTGCCGCTTGAGTCGTTTCGTACCATCGATGATTCAGGACCCAGGAGACCGAGCCCGGAAGTTCAGGAAGGGGCTGATGAGAGAGATCAAGTCCCGTACTTCTGGACGTCGCGCTGCTACCTTTGAGGGCATTCTGTTGGATACCCAGATTGCTGAGGATGATTTGGACCTTAGGCCCAAGAGAGGATGCGACGTTTCTGGAGGAGCGAGTGGTAGCGCGGGACCGGCCAAGCGTCCCCACTTTCAACAGCAACATAGGCCGTATCAGCATCAGCAGCACCAGGCACCAGCTCGTGGATATGTTCAGCAGCAGCCACAGAGGCAGGTACAGCAGGCCCAACCAGCTCCCTATTGTGTGTTCTGTGGGAAGCCAGGACATACCAGGGAGATCTGCCGGAAGAGGTTGAGAGTGTGTTTATACTATGGATCGCCTGATCATCAGATGAGGGATTGTCTTGTAGCACCAGCTCGTCCAGCTCGGGGTGGAGCAGCCGCTCAGAGGGGACCAGTCAGAGCATTTCCAGCACCTGGAGGCCAGCAGAGGGGACCTCCATTGCCGACGCAGCAGCAGAGATTTGCCCAGCATCAGCTGCAGAGAGGTGCACCCCAGGGGCGAGCCTCCGCCATGACGGTTGATGAGACCGAGCCGGAGGGAGACGTGATCTCAGGTTCAGTTTTCCTTGATTCTTTTCCAGCTCATGCTCTATTTAATTTCGGTGCATCTCATAGTTTTGTAGCTGTATCTTTTGCTCTTAAACATCATTTGGAGGCTGAACCGTTGGCTAGGATTTGCAAGATCATGACCAGAGATGGCATTATCCTGGTCAGTGATGTTTGCAAGGATCGAAGAGTCACATTGGGAGGCCGGGAGTTAAGCGCGTGCTTACTCGTAATGCCACTTCCGAGCTACACCATTGTACTCGGGATGGATTGGTCGAGTAGGCACCATGCTAGCATCGATTGTTGTGAAGGTAGAGTGATATTTCGATCGCCAGGAGAGCCGGAGTTTGAGTTCATTAGAGGAGCAACAGAGCTGAACGAGGGAGTCTTATGTGGAACTATGGTGGAAGAACAGAAGCCGCCATATCCTGTGATTGCAGAATACATGGATGTATTTTCGGAGGAGTTGTCGGGGTTGCCACCAGATAGAGATGTGGAGTTCTCTATAGACTTGGTTCCAGGCGCAGAGCCAATATCTCAGCACGTTTATAGAGTGAACAATAGCGAAAATACGAAGTTGGAGAAGCAGGTGGATGAGTTGCAGGACAAAGGCTTCATCTAATCCAGTTCATCACCGTGGGGTGCTCCGGTATTGTTTGTACCAAAGAAGGATGGGTCGGTACGCATGTGTATTGACTACAGGGCTCTAAACAACCTCACTATCAAGAACAAATACCCGCTTCCGAGAATTGACAATTTGTTTGATCAGCTGAGCGGAGCGAAGGTATTCTCGAAGATAGACTTGAGGTCGGGGTACCACCAGGTAAAAGTGAAGAAGGAAGATATTCTGAAGACAGCTTTCAGGACTCGGTATGGGTAGTTCGAGTTCTTGGTGATGCCGTTTGGGTTGACTAATGCTCTGGCGGTATTCATGAACTTGATGAATAAGGTATTTCATCAGTACCTTGATCAATTTGTGGTGGTATGCATTGATGACATATTGATATATTCCAAGATCCCGGAGGAACATGAGGAGCACCTGAGGATAGTCCTGGAGACCCTCAGGAAGGAGAAGCTTTATGGCAAGCTTTCGAAGTGTGAGTTCTTCCTTGACAAGGTTGAATTTCTTGGACATGTGGTGACAGAAAACGGGATCTCAGTGGACCCAAAGAAGATTTCAGCAGTAGAGTCGTGGTCTACCCCGACTTCAATAGCAAAGATCAGGAGCTTTCTGGGTTTGACAGGCTATTATCGAAGATTTGTTCAGGACTTCTCCAAGATTGCAGAGCCGATGACTAGGCTGACCAGGAAGGACGTAGAGTTCGTCTGGACAGAGGAGTGTCGGGTCGCATTTGAGGAGCTGAAGAAGAGATTGACGACAGCTCCAGAATTTACGTTGCCATCAGGGACATGTGGATTCACTATCTATAGTGATGCTTCAGGAAAGGGTTTGGGTTGTGTTCTTCAGCAGAACGGGAAGGTGATTGTTTATGCATCCAGACAATTACGTTCTCATGAGAAGAATTATCCCACCCATGATTTGGAGTTGGCAACGGTTATATTTGCTCTAAAGCTGTGGAAATACTACCTGTACGGAGAGCGTGTGGAGATCTTCACAGACCACAAGAGCTTGAAATACGTGTTCACACAGAAAGAGCTGAACATGAGGCAGAGGAGGTGGTTGGAGTTGATGAAGGGCTTCGACATATCCTTGCAGTATCATCCAGGGAAGGCCAACGTAGTCGTTGATGCCTTGAGAAGATATCCAGTGGTTATGTACTTGACGAGAGACAAACATTTATTGGCCGATCTTGATAGCTTGGGTATTGAGGTGTTAGTTACTGGAGTTGCGGCACAGATGTGAGGTCTACAGGTACAGTCAGAATTGATGGACCTGATCAGAGCGGCACAGTATGAGGATGAGTCTCTAAGGTGTATCAGAGCACAGGTTCAGATGAGATTGGCAGATGATTTTATTATTGCTGAGGATGGATCATTGCGGCACGGTACCATATTGTGTGTGCCGAGCGGAGCATTGCGCGATGAGGTTCTTTAGGAGGCGCATCGATCTCAGTACTCTATGCGTCCAGGTGCTAACAAGATGTATAGGGACATGCGGGAGCATGTTTGGTGGTATGGTATGAAGCGGGAAGTGACGAGTTTCGTATCCAGATGTCTGGTATGCCAGTAGGTAAAGGCGGAGAGACAGAGTCCAAGAGGGCTACTTCAGCCTTTACCTATTCCAGAGTAAAAATGGGAGCATGTGATGATGGATTTTGTATCGGGACTTCCGCGTTCTCCAGGAGGTAAAGACGCGATTTGGGTCATCGTAGACAGGTTGACCAAATCAGCCCATTTCTTGCCATTCAAAGTGGGAACGTCTACGGAGAAGCTCGCGGAGATGTATGTTCAGCAGATAGTCAGATTGCATGGAGTTCCGGTGAGCATCATCTCAGATCGGGATAGTCGCTTCACGTTCCAATTTTGGAGGAGTTTGCAGGCTAGCTTGGGCACCCAGCTCAAGTTTAGTACCGCATATCACCCCCAGACAGACGGACAGTCGGAGAGGATTATTCAGACTCTCGAAGATATGTTACGCACTTGTGTTTTGGATTTCAGAGGTTCATGGGAGGATCACCTTCACCTAGTAGATTTTGCTTATAACAACAGCTACCAGGCCAGTATTGAGATGTCACCATTTGAGGTGTTGTATGGACGGAGATGTCGCACTCCGTTATCCTGGGATGATGTTGGTGAGAGAGTTTTGTTGGCCAGAGATGGTTGTGGATGCAGCAGAGAAGGTCAAACTGATTAGAGATAGACTTCGAGTGACGCAGGACAGACAGCAGCATTGGATCGATAGTCACCGGAGACTCTTGGAGTTTCAGGTATAGGTTTTGTTTTCAGTTGCTTGTGATTGCTTTGTTTTAGATTGCGTGTTAAGTTTGGATTTTGTTCTAGGTTGGCGATCTGGTGTTCCTGAGGATTTCTTCGATACGGGAAACAATTCGCTTTGGTGGAGGCGGGAAGCTTAGTCCACGGTACATCGGACCTTTCGGTGTTCTTACGAGGGTAGGTGCAGTGGCCTATAAACTAGACTTGCCGCATGCACTGGAGGGAGTACATGATATGTTCCACGTGTCACAGCTGAGACGATACGTGGCAGATCCTAGTCACGTATTAGACCACTCCGAGATTGAGGTGGGCCTGACTCTTAGCTATCCAGAGCAGCCAGTGGAGATTCTGGATCACCGGGAGAAGGTGATGAGGAACCAGACGATTCCTTTGGTTCGTGTCGCATGGAGGCATCACTCTCCAGGTGAGTCTACCTGGGAGAGGGAGAATGAGATACACGAGCGATATCCCTATCTTTTTGAGCCGTGAGGTATTTCCTTTCATTTCATTGTGATTGCTTGTTCTAGTGTTAGTTCGTCTTTTATTTTCGAGGACGAAATTATTTTTAGGGGGGTAGAACTTGTAACCATATATTTTCACTAAAGGGGTAATTGAGTCATTAATAATTTTTGTGAATTATTGTTATAATAAATGTTTATTATTAATTGCTATTGTAT
The DNA here is from genome assembly GCA_036927795.1 of Iris macrosiphon. Classification (NCBI taxonomy): domain Eukaryota; kingdom Viridiplantae; phylum Streptophyta; class Magnoliopsida; order Asparagales; family Iridaceae; genus Iris; species Iris macrosiphon. The sequence continues at coordinate 8,706,373 of JAYESA010000010.1, read as the reverse complement.
TATTTATTAATTATAATATTATTAGGCCTTGCATTAACTAGTTAGTTGGAATTATACATGGACTTAGTTAGTAACAAACTAGTAGGCCCATGGCCCAACCAATTAGTCGTGACAAGGTTAGTAAGTAATAAATTAAGATTAGTTAGTTAGAGGATAGAATATTCATTCCCATTAGTTGATCCCTTCCTAATTAATTAGGAGAAACTTGGAGAACACACAAGAAACCACTAGAATCCTTTAGAGACTTGTAGAGGAGCCTATTGGACCCTCCATTAACCCAACTCATGCCCAATAAGGGGCCGGCCAATTAAGAGGAGAGGAGAGAGAAAGTAGATCTCATTTCAATTGTTATTTTCCTCCAATTTTTCTTCTTCTTCCTCAAGCAACCCATTCTCCATCAATTTCCACCACATCCATATTCAATTCCTCTCATTCTCATCATCAAGGAGCACTAGGAGCTTGGATTGCAAGAAACTTTGGAGAAGAAGGAGTTTGGCAAGGAGATCGTGTCCACATCGTGTCCAATTGGCTTTGTATTAGGAATCCATCTTCCAATTGGTAAATTCTGAGATTTTTCTTATAATTGGGTTCTAAATCATGCACTTAACTCTTAGGAACACCACAATGGCATAGGACTACCTATAGGAACAAGTTCTAGACTAATTGATAGTGTATTGAGATTTATATATGGTAATTTGTGTGTAATTTGAAAAAATTACGAGATTGACACATCAAGTGTGTCATGAGACTAATTTAGTCAATTTGGACTTAGATCGGGGTTGGGATGCTAGCTATGTATCCACAACTGAATACGAGTAGGCCGTATCATGATACACCATGATACGGGGTATTTGAATATTTTCCTCGTATTTTGTGATTTATGTGTCAATTTCTTAATTGCTCATTGATATTTACTCTATTTCCCCTAATTCTAGTATTATTTCATATATTACTTGTGTCAATATATTTTGGGAAATGTTTCATAGCAATTCTAGTGGGTATCAAGGTGGTTGAGGGCGTATCATGGAGTAACTTGAGTATCATGAGCTATGAGCACCATGTGTTTGTGAATTTGACTAGTTTTAGTGTGTGTCTATGCTTTTGAGGTTCACATATAATGCATTAGTGTATATATATATTACTTATATGCAGGCATACATGACTGTCATTAGATGTCTGAGTGTATGTACTGTGGTTGTATCAGTTTAGGTGTAGAGCAGTAGGTAGTAGCAGTGAAGAACTAGCAAGGGGTTGGCATGACACAATGGTTACTTGATATGTATATAGTGTGTGTGTGTGTGTTTTGTTAGCTATTGAAGTATCAGTTGAGATTTCTGTGGGAGAGTATTGGGATGTGCACAGTCGAGTAGTATCAGTGAGTTGAGAACACTGATGCTCGATAACTGCAGGAACTGCCTGTTAGTGCAGTGACAGCAATATGACAATTGATGTTGTGCTCGGGTTGAGAAACGCACAGCAGTATAGTGTTAGGACCGGTATCAGGGGGTGAGTTTGATTGGAGTATTTATTACAATAGTTAGCAGTAACAGTTGGGGGATACTTGGTAGTCTTGGACTGATTAGTATCAGTTCCCAGGGGGTGTGTTGGCCATTGGCTGCTGTTGGGGAACTAATTCCCTGAAGTGCACAGTAAGCAGAGGGAAGTTGAACACAATTCAGATGTTGCTCTTTCTGTGGTGTATTGTTGGAAGCCATGACTGTTATGTGGAGGAACTGATATTTTACTTAAGAGGTATCAGTTCTGAAAGAATTTGCTATCAGTATTAGGAGGAGATGAGTATCATGGCAGTTGGCAGAGATGCTAAGAAGAGTATACATATCGGGTAGGTAGTTAGGCTCTTGGTATGCAAGTCTTTTGGATGTCTATGGGTGACATAGTGGATATATTTTCACTGATGTGCAGTGAGTGTATCGTTAGTGTATCAGTTTTATGAATAGGATTTTGGTGCTATGTGATGACCTTGATCAAGGAATTCAATGACAGGAGAGGGATTGATACTCGAGTATTCTTGATACTCATGAAGTATCTTAACTGGGTAGTTAAGTTTGAGTTTGATATCAGTTATATAGTTGTATCAGTCACCTAGAGATGTCACATCTAGTTAGTATTTGGTATTGGTTAATTGGTATCATATATAGTTAGTAAGGTTAGATACCAAATAGGTATTAGGTATTAAGTTACTAGTTAAGTTATCAACTAGTATAAGCTAGGTTTCCTTAGTATGGTCAATTAATTAAGAATAAGACTAAGGTTGACTAGTAGACCTAGTATGGACCTAGAAATAGTTTAGAAACATCATCCTAGTTAGTTATTTATAATTATCTTTTCATTTCACACCTTAACACCATTATTTTATATATAGGTCCTTGTGACTCCATTGTGGACATCGATCCTCACTTGTTGCTCAGGACCACATGCGAGTACTTTCTTTGACAGTTTCCATTATGTTGATAATTACTATGATTCTAGTTGTATAGTGATACTTGATTTCTGACACAGTGTGTTCACGGACTAGTATTATTGATACCTGTTACGAGGAGTCGTGATTGGATTCATTGTACTAGTCGGGGGATGGGGAAATGTTAGTTGATTATGTGATCATATCCCACTTTCGTGTGCATAGCTCACCCTCATCACACGTAGGGTATAGCCTGATCTTATTCGTGTGCATAGCTCCCCATATATGATTGACCTGATCCCTTTCGTGGGCATAGCCAATCATATATGCTGAAGCCTGATCTAGTCCCAAGCCGATCACATAACAAACTAATATTTTAAGACACTTAGCTAGTATTTCTATTCCTGTTTTCAGTTCATTTTTGCCAGCACTTATAATTACCTATTTTTCATTATCTGTTTCTCATTCTAGATATTTCCCTTGATATGATTATATGCTTCCTAGTTCTTTACATTTCAGTATTTTATTTCCTTCATGTATATTCATTACTCACTGTTTTATAGTCTTGGTCAATTTAATTGGAACTGCTGTTAGTTTATGTGCTTTGCTCCTTTTCTGATTAGATAATATTTTTCAGAGAATCTTGAGGCCTTTTGTCCTACATACTATGGACCTGGAGTAGACGAGGGTTACACTCGGGAGCTTCAGGAGGATCCCGTTCCAGTAGCGGATCCATTAGCAGAGACTTAGAGCCTAGCATTCATTTTGTATTGGACTATTAGACTTTGAGATATTTGAATTGTACTTCAATTTAGGCTTATGTTATTATAGCTAGACTCTAGATTTATTGTTGTTGTGATGTATAATTCTCGACTTCTTTGATTCTTTTATACCTTTTCGTGCCATTTCTCTTCCTTATAGTTTATTGTGATTGAATATTGTTATTTTCTTATATATTCATCTTGTCCTCCTTATGGAGTTGAGATTAGTCTTGACAGGTTATGATATTGATATTATGATATGTGATAGTTAGTATTGATGACCTAGTACAACGTCCTACGTCATGTCATGACGTAGGCTGGGCGTTGCCACGTATTCGTGCCCGATCATCCGGGTATGGGTCGTGACACGGATGCAAGTGGGTCTTTACTGTGAAGCAGAACCCAGATGAAAAAGTAGAGCGCTACATGGCTCGACTGGTGGCAAGAGGATACAGTCAGACGTACGACATTGACTATAATGAGACCTTTGCACCAGTGGCGAAGATGAGCACCGTCAGGACCCTGATCTCTTTGGCAGCAAATCGTGGATAGAAGCTACACCAACTGGATGTGAAGAATACGTTTCTTCATGGGGATCTAGTGGAGGAAGTGTATATGGAGATACCACCAGGATTCTGCACCGATAAGACAGTGGGCAAGGTCTGCAGGTTGAAGAAGTCCCTCTATGGATTGAAGCAGTCTTCTCGAGCGTGGTTTGACAGATTTAGGAGGGCGATGATAGGGATGGGATATCAGCATATCAATGCTGATCATACTGTGTTCTTCCGTCAGAGTGGATGCCACATCACCATGCTTGCGGTGTATGTGGACCATATGATTATCACAGGAGATGATGAGCAGAAGATTGTCCGACTCAAGGGGAAGCTTGGCAAGGAGTTCGAGGTGAAGGACCTTGGCCTTCTTCGGTACTTTCTTGGGATTGAGATTGCTCGAGAAGCAGAGGAAATTGTTCTTTCTCAGAGGAAGTATGTGCTGGACCTTCTCACAGAAACATGGATGTTGGGATGCAGATCTGCAGCGACATCGATCAACCGGGGGTTAAGGCTGTGTGCTGAGGCTGGAGAACCAGTTGACCGAGACATATACCAGAGACTGGTGGGCAAGTTGATCTATTTGAGCCACACACTCCTGATATCTGCTTTGCAGTGAGTGTGGTGAGCCGCTACATGCATGACCCAAGGAAGGGTCATATGGACGCAGTGTACCAGATTCTGAGATACTTGAAGGGTGCCCCCGGAAAGTGGTTGATATTCAGGAAGAATGATCACTTGAGCATCGAGGGCTACTGTGACTCTGACTGGGCTAGCTGTACTGATGACAGAAGGTCTACCTCGGGCTATTGCATATTTGTAGGAGGCAATTTGGTCTCTTAGAGGAGTAAGAAATAGTCGGTGGTGGCCAGATCGACAGCTGAAGCGGAGTACAGAGCTTTGGCCTTGGGAGCTGCAGAGCTGTTATGGCTGAAGAGTATGCTGGTAGAGCTGAAGCTGGATCAAGGAGCCAAGATGAAGTTATGGTGTGATAACCAGTCAGCCATCATTATCGCCAACAATCCAGTGCAGCATGACAGGACCGAATACATCAAGATCGATAGGTTCTTCATCAAGGAGAAGTTGGACCGTGGACTACTGGAGCTAGGTCATGTTCCAACCAAAGAGCAGGTAGCATACAGTCTGACCAAGGGACTTAGCTCTGCAGATATGATTAGAGGATGTGACAAGATGGACTTAGTGAATATCTTTCGCCTATCTTGAGGAGGAGTGTTGGTATATTAGAATATTCTTGGTATATTTGTTGGTATATTAGAATATTCTTGGTATATTTGTTGGGATATTAGAATATTCTACAGGAAATTTTAATGGGATATTAATGTAAGATGAAGGGTTGTAAGGCTATAAATAGCGAAGAGCTTACCAATAAAAATATAACAATTACTCTAAAATATTCTACAAAATTGTCAAGAGTTTGCTCCTAATCATCCGAACCCAATTTATCAAGGAACACTCAGAGTTGTAATACAACAATGCATAACTCCCAACTAAGTCTTAGCATTACCCCATCCCTCATGGATAGACTTATCACTATCATTACGAAAAGGACCGAAACACATATTACTACTAAAAGGGTCGAAACATATACCATACAGAAAATAAGCCATTCCCAGAACTATACTTCTCTTCGCACTTATCCAACGACTATTTCGAACTATCTTTCACGTGGTGGTCCTGCTGACCACAAATATAATATTCAGTTACTCAAAATATGAAATACAACGAAGCCAATAAACATGAATCGGCTTAAGATCTTTGTTGATCTCATTCATTGAAGTATATACACACTTACTTCCTGACATACAATACCATTACTCAAAATTGGTTACAACATATCTAGTGGCTTTTTTTATTCTTACATTCAAAGTATCCTTCTCAGATTATCTTTATTGAATCGAATTATTTGTTGTGTTTTTCGATATCATTACTAGTCAATAAAATACACTCATGACATTACAACATATATAGACTTATTGTATGGAATATCCACCATAACATCAAGAACGGTCGAGGGATTTTTGATCGCGGAAACAACTTAAAATTGAAATGAATCAAATGAGAGCCCAAGGAAGTAAAGTTGTGCTCTGATACTATTATGTCATGTCCCGGTTCCGCAGAACCGAAAAGTCGTCACTGGACATGATGTCATATAAGTTTAAATTGTACGTGTACAAGGCAAAAAAGAACACATTTGCTCGAAACAAATACATCGCAGTGAAAATAAACAAATAAATTGAAGTCAGGGACTTATCATAAATGGCAACTCAATGGTCCCCAAATTTTTTTTTGACAGTTCTATTACTTTGTTACCACAGTACAACATTTCCATCATTCTGTTACAACAAGTTAACAATAATTTGCTCAACATTCTTTATCTTGAAACTCCTGAAATAGTATCATTTATCGAAAAACACAATGCATACACAGACAAAATTATTTTGTTAAAGCGTGAAGATAAATGAAGGACCAACGTCCCCCACATTTATACGAATTGACTTTCTGTCCCGATCACATAGTTTCTGAATGATCCATTTGCATAAATCCAAGTCCAACTAGACATTTTGAGCCAACAAGCCATCATAATGCATCATGCAGAGCGGGACATTACACATATGACATCCTTTGTATTTTAGAACTAATATCCCATAGTTTGCACCAAAATTTACTTTTTCTGAACTATACTTCAAAACGTATCGTCTTACCTCTTCGTTTAAGGGAAGTTGGATGGTGCTCCTTAATTGCATGAGCTTACACTGCATCTCCAAAAAGTGGGTCTACTTACCTGACAACTAGCAGTTGAGATTTTGTGGTATGGTCTTCTCATACTCATAGCTACCTTGACTAGAAATTTTTCTATTTCTTCTTTTTTCTTGAATTCATATATAACCAGCTTATTGTCCCATCAAACCCTAAATACTGAAAACGACGAAGGTAATCAATTTGATACTTAGTATATCCCACTGTATAAAGGAACATATAGATTAAATGAATAAGATCCAGTTCTTAATTTCTTGTTCTAGTCCTTAAATCTCCATTATTGCTCTATCAGTACATGATCCACTATAATCTAAAACACGAAGTACCATAGGGAGCGGAGCTATTTGTTTTGTGTTACTGGAAGCTACCAGTTCATATTCAGTACTGCAGTACACACTTAAGACTTTGGTAAATTAGAGCTGTATATATTAGTGAATGAACTAAAGAAACAGAGTCAAGATGTAGTTCTAAAGATATTACATATACTGCTTAAATTTGATTTTTTATCCATGTATTGAAATTCCAAACAACAATAGGTATGAATTTTAAATCATTTAAAAAACAAACAAAACCTCAATCTGTTGAACCTAGCTATTTAAATTAAAGGCTAAATTACAACTTCGTACCCTCAACTATTCCAAATATTCAACTTGATGCCCTCAACTTTGATAGATACTAACTTAATACCCTCTCTCAACTAATATTTTCAACTTGGTACCTTTCGTCACCATAACGTTAACTTTTACGTTTAAAAAAAAAAAATCCTAAAATTTTTCTACTGGTGCATTCTCAATTTATTTGTTCTCTCTTTTCATAATTTGGTATCTTCGAACCAAACCTACATTTCATTCACTTGGCTTTGGTAAGCTCTGACACTTTTGAGACTCTTTTTTTTCTTTTTTCTTCGAAGCTATACTTGTTATCTGTATTATACTATATGAAGGAATCTATAATTTAAAAGAATAAGAATTCCCTGATTCTTTCTACCCTGTTTTTGTCTCCAAGATTGACATCACGGTTTCTTCTTAAAGAAAAACTTATAAGGCGTTGAGATCGTTACCACCCCCACACCCACCCACCCCACCCCACCCCTACCCAAAAAAAAGATATGACGTACCAGATATTTTCCTGTATTAATATTTAATAAACTGTAAAATATCATAGTAAGTTATATACTACAAGATTAAGTTAAAACTGTTTTTTTTCCTGACTTGTATACTCTTGAACCCTGAAACTAATTGTAATCCAACTGAAATTGTATCACTAAATGCCAAAGAAAACTTCTCTTTGTGATAATTTATATGCAGGCGCCGCGGAGATCTAACACTACAAATACCATGCCACACAAAGCATAATCATTCATGTGTAAACTGATGCAATGCAGAGAACTAGCATGAAATGAAGTTCGAGTTTAGTTTCTCCTGACCTTTTCTGAGATGGGTTCCAGATTTGCTTCAGTTGCCATTGCATCTAAGATGGCTCCAGATCAGAAAGGAACGTCTACTGTTTAGTAAAGCCTCTCCTATCGAAGAAAAACCTATGTAGAGAGCTCCAAAGTAAGTACTCTTTATATATAGCCTCTTTCCTTTTGGCAACAGTTATTGAAACATAAAGCCATTCTTGTTGAAAGATGTCTACTTTTAAAAGCCTCAATTAGGTAAAACTAGCTATCATTAGGTTGGTTATTTGCTGTCTCTCTAAACTATGCATGAGATGCTAAAATGCCACCAATTCTATAATATTTTATATTACTCTATGGCCAGATCTAATGTTTCTTCTTTTGGTCAGTATGCTTGTTTGGTGGTTATCCTGCCTTTTTCCTTGTGAAGTTACAAGCTTGCCATTCTACAAAAGCCAGATAGATACATGCAATTTCATCTCTTTCCCTGTTCTAAATTTTAACATCCCCCGTAGTTGTTCGGATGATTACTGAGATCCTACTCAACATGACTAGAGACGACGAGGAACTAATATGTAGAAATAGATTATAGTACACTGATGACTTTGTCAACTATTGTGACAGGAACACCTTCACATGAAGTATCAATATTCAGCATATGGTTGATCATTTTTTTATTACATAATTACAATATTCAGCTAGTGATGATACACGATCCAGCATGCATTATGACATTATAGGCGCCGCCACCAAATTGAAACCCCAATCAAGCTGTTTTTTCTTTTCTTTTTTCGAGGTTGCGTTGTTGACCGAATGTTTGTTTGCTGATGATAGCATGCCCAGAAATATTTCCTTCCTGTGTACAAAACTGAGTAATTTCTTCTACCAGGCATTTTATTTCCTTCTATTTTAAGACTAATCAGAACAAATAGAAACCCGATGTTAAAACTTTAGCTTGATGAAAAATTTCTTTCGAACATAGAGATGCAATGATTCCTTCTTTATGAAGTTGGATATGCTTGAGAATGATGGATATTGCTGACATAATTGTCCTTTGTAGAGGAAAGAAGATTAGAAAGAACAAGAAACTATAATTCTCAGACCGACCAAGCTAAAAGTAGTTTTGTCATCATCTGCCGATCTGAGAATTATACAGTTCGACGTACAAACAACAAGTTGGCACTGATAGGGAAATGGAACAGAATTTCAATGTTCATCTTCTTTGATTACTATCATTGGTTGAGAGAGAAAATGTCACTGAAATTGTGACTGACAGAAACTAAAGTCTCTTTGGCAATTATTGGGGGTAACTCGGTTATGAGCGGACATGAAGGGTCCTATTTTGGACGATTTTAAGTAACGGATTTTAAATTAATCTCACTCATACATGGTAATTCATTAACAAACGATTATGTAAGTTTTTTAAAATAATAAAAATACTTATAAGCACATATATAAACAAAAAAATTTACGAAAAAAGATTATATCATTGTCCTCACAAACAATAGCTTATACACTCAGCATAAAATGGTTTGGCAAGTAGTAAATCATAAATGTTGGAAGCAAAACATTTACCACCACATCAAATGGACCTCAAAATTTTATGACAATCATTAACTACCACATTAAATGGATGGCAAAATTTAAAAAACTCACATTTGGAGAAAGAAAAAAATATAGGAGAAATTTTGAGTTCTTCCACTTATTTTACCATAATTTAAGGTGCATCCCACCGAATTACCATAATACATACAACCCTCCACTTTTAACGGAACCGTCAATGACTAACAGTCAACTCCTTTGACCTACATAAAAAAAAAAAATTTGAGTTGCACCCCATTTATTTTACCATAATTCAATATGCATCCCACTTATTTGAGAGTATTTTGGTCATAATTCAATGTGCACTCCACTTATTTGAGGGTATTTTGGTCTTAAATATGAGGTCAAAGGAGTTGACTGTTAGTCATTGACGATTTCGGTTAAAAGTTGAGGGAGTTGCATGTATTATGGTAATTCGGTATGGTGCATCTTGAATTATGGTAAAACAAGTGGGGGCAACTCAAAATTTCTCAAAATATAGTAGGGTATTAGTAGTTGTAGTTATATTTTTTAATAAAGATATAAATAAATAAAAATAGAAATCCTCAAAATATTTCGATTTGGAGTGTTTATAAAGACTTCAAAAATTACAATGTATTGATTTTGGTGAAATTTTTAGCCTACCAAAACTGGAACTCAAAAAAAATTGTTAAACACTTCATAAACGATTGGTTCAAAATTTCCTAAAACCGGTGAAAACATCATTGCAAGCAGCCCCTAAATTTTATATATATATATATATATATATATATATATATATATATATTCGAAAAAGGTAAATTTTATTCAGGTCCCTTCGAGAGGCTATAACTCATCCCGAATGCTTACAACCAATCCAGCTCGAAGGTCTATATACACAATCCCTAACCCGAAGGCCCCACCCAGCCTGAAGGCTTATATCCCGGCCTAAAGCCGTAGCCGCACCGCGCTGCGCCGCACTAGATCCACCAGCACCGCACCTGCACCTGCACTCGCATCGCATTCGCGCACCGTCTGGGCCGCACCGCACCGCTCCACACGTCTGCACTGCATCCAACCACCACTCCACCATTAATTCCTAGTCCGAAGGCTTACATCCCGAACTGAAGCCTTAGTTGTACCGCACCGCGCCGCACCAGATCCACCAGTACCGCACATTCACCCGCATCGCATCCACGCACCGTCTGGGCCGCACCGCACCGCTCAACGCGTTTGCACTGCACCCAACCTCCACTCCACCATTAATTTTCTCAAAGGGGAATTAAATGGCGCCGAGGGTCTCAAACCCACGTGACCTCCCCGTCCAGGTGCATCGGTCTTAACCGTTAGGCTAGACGTCATATATATATATATATATATATATATATATATGGGTACACGGAATATGAGTCATAGTGTTCATATTCCTACATGAGCCATGCACATGTGAACCAATAGGAATAGACTCCTACATCTCAAGTGCACCCATGTGCACTAGTACACTCTATTTCTATTGGTCCATATATACATGACTCATGTAGGAATATGAACACCATAGCTCATATCCCGTTTACCATATATATATATATATATATATATATATATATATATATATATATGAGGAGGGATCCATATTTCCTTTTTTTTTTTATCCTCCAAACATCCTCTCTTTTACAGCCGTTGGATTTCGTTTAAGTCATCTAATCTTAACCGTTCATTTTTCAATGGTTAAGATTATATGACTTAAATAAGATCAAATAGTGGTTATTATGAGGATGCCTTAGAGATACAAAAATGGAAGAATGTTGATCTCTCTCTCTCTCTCTCTATATATATATATATATATTATATATATATATATATTATATATATATATATATATATATATATATATATATATATATATATATATATATATATATATATTGGAGAGAGTATTTGAGGAGCCTAGTAGATCTGAGCTGTCTTTTTTGAGTGGAAATTGGGGTCCATTTGTAAAGTTAGAATCATATCATATGTTCCAAAGTCCAAACAAAAACATGGTATCTCCTCGTGGCCTAACTGGCTGCATCACACAAGAAATCTCCTCTCTCTCACACACACACACACACACAAGCACACGCGAGCGCGCATGAACGCGCGCGCGCACATTTTGGTCCCAACTCGCGTGCGCCTTGACGCATTTGGTTTCTCACACTTGTTTGGTACGTAAAGAGTCTATCAGGGAGGGTGTCCTATTTCTTGTTTGTTTCAGTGTGGTGTGGTCTCACAATCTTGCTAACGAAGCACAGCACAGCACAGCACAGCACAGAAGAACGTTATTCTTTTGTTGTTATTATTACAAGTACTCCATTTTGGATCATTTTTTAGTATTACTATGCCTACTGTACATCCCTTTCCAAATTGATTCCGTTGATGCAGACTCCTTAGACTCTCTCCAATGGACTCCATTTCTAAAATTTAGTTTCTATCCTCTCACTGTAAGAACATTTATATTCTAGTTGGCACTATTTCTGCATAAAAATTATATCTAAAATAATATCCTCTAATTGTTCTCAATTTTTATCATACATGACTGAATTTTTTTATTTTTTTTAATAATTTAGTTTGAAAGCCAATATTAATTTATAAAAGAGAGGGAATTTATATGAAAGTTTCAATATATAAAAAAATTCATAGAATTTTTTTTTTATCATACATTAGCGGCAAACAGAAACTACACTTTTTTTTTCTAAATTTTTTTTTCTACAAAAGAGTTAGGGGAGATAAAATCCCCACCGGAGATCTTAGGAATTTTCGAATTGCTTAGTACTTTCTAAAACTATTATCAACCCAGTGTACGCTTCTTGGTTCTTTTAGTTCTATCAGGGCCGGTTCTGAGTTCATGGAGGTCCGGGACGAACTTTTAAAATGAAGTCCTATACATAATATAAAAAAAATGAAACAAAAGTAAAATAAAAATATAGACCACCAAGATTTGAATTATGAATCTCTTGTGTGCAAGTCTAATGTAATATGGTCGGACTATACACACCCCACCCTCTACTTAATACACCCCAAATGCTAAACACATCAAAATTTAACTAATTTAAAATTATCAAAATCCTAAACACACCCCACTACATTACCATTTTACCTTCGCCGTCTGCTCCCACGTCGTCTGCTCCCACGCAGGTCCTTGTATTCCATCGCCTCCTGCTCCCACGTCTCCGTCTCGACCCGCATTTGTCGCCGCCGCACGAATTGTCGGTCGGACCCCGTGCCGTACGCGGGCCTCGACACCGCGCGAATTCTCGCCAGCTGGATGGGGACGACGTCGGGGGTTTATGATTTGTTTTGGCTGGGAGCAGATGACCGGATGGTGATGAAGCAACAGCGGGGTCACGGGGGCGTGCGGCGGAGGCGCGCACACGGGGGTGCTGCGCTCGGCGTCCTGGTCATCGCGCGGCGGAGGGCGGCGCGCGCAAGTCAGTGGAGGGCGGTACGTGGTTGGGGAGGGAGGGGTGAGGTGTGCTGGCGGGCACGGGCGGCGGGGTGGCGAGGAGGGGAGGGAGGGGGCGGGATTCGCCGATGGCCGGCCGTAGAGTGGATAATCATGTCTTTTAATATTTTTTTATTTTGTATTTAATTTAATATGGGGTGTGTTAAATAGAAAATGTGGTGTGTATAGTCCGGCCCAATGTAATATTCACTACACTACAATTACTTTATGATAAGAAGAACCCATGGTTAATATTAGTTCTATTTTCTATACAAAATTATTTATATATTTTAAAAAAAAATTGGTCCTCCTGGTCCATGAGATTCTGGATGATCGTCCTGGCTGTCCTGGGTGGGCCGGCCCTGAGTTCTATGTTTAGTTTTGTTGTTTCAGAAGACTTGATTTGTGCTTTCTAATTATAAGAGCTTTAAGGCCTTTAAAACACAGAAATAGTCGTATGTAGAACAATCTTGTGCAGAAAGAGAGCATCAACGTTTGGGTCTGTAACTAACATCAATTTATAACAAGATACGGTAATATGTCTCAACTGATAGTTGTGCCACTTTTAATTGTACCATACATGTTTTATTGGGTCCATTTTTATTTCACACGTCAAAACTACGATGAATGTTCATCATTTTACTTAAGGATTATCATATGTCAAATTAGTGATCAAAACTAATGTGAATATTCACCAAAATACTTTTTTCAAAGTGATATTAGGTTGGATAAAAATGTCGCGTGACAACCTTGAGTGGAATTAGAGGGATGGCAATGGGGCGGATAGGGATCGGAGATCATACTCTTCATCCCCATCTTTGAGTAGTGTTTGAATCTTAGTCCCCATTCCAGATCGGATTCAGTTTTCTATCATCATTCCCATCCTCGTTAAACAATGCACTCTCCGTCTCCATCTTCGTCCCCGTTAAACAATGCACTCTCCGTCTCCATCTTCGTCCCCGTTAAACAATGCACTCAACATTTTAGTCCCCATTTCCATTCGGGTTCAGTTTTCTATCCTCATTTCCGTCCCCATTAAACAATGCACTCAACGTCTCTATCTCCATCTCCGTTAAAGAATGTACTCAACGTTCATATCCTCATCTCCGTCTTCGTCCCGATAATACTTTCGAGGCCGGGTTTCCCTATCCTCATCCCCATCCCCATCCCATGTCTCGTTAACAATTTTTTATGTACATTATAAGCTTAAAAAAATAATTTTGTTCTAAAGCAAAATATACAAGACATGTTAATAAAACATGGCTTCCATCAAAAAAACATATACTACTACAATATAGAGAAAATTATACAATACAAGAAAAAAAAAATATTAATCCAACAAAAACATACATGTACTAAATAGAAGTCTACAATACAAAGCAACAAAGAGAGAACGTTAATCTCATAAAAACATATTCCAAATAAAGATCTATAGTTTCATACAACAAAGACAAGTGGGTATAAATAATCGGGATCGAAGATTTATCGGGACGGGGAGTACTATACCCATACCCAGCCCCAAATTCGACCGGAATTTCTTTTTTTAATTATCATCCCTGCCCCCCTCCCTGTTTTTAAATTTCCAAATCCGTCCCCGTTGGAAAAAAAAATCGGGTTTCCGTCGGGTTCGGAAAAAAATTGTCATCCCTAAGTGGAATGATAAACAACTACACTAGTTTTGGTTGTTAACAAAAATAATTACACTAATTGGATCGTCATCCAATCAAATTTGAAGCATGATGCAATTTTGAATTTCCAAAAGTCAAAAAATACCATAGCCCATGGGCCAACATGCTAGCCTGGGCTAACACAACCTGGTTCTATCCCATTTGCCAATTGTTCTTTTATTGCAGCAGAACTTAGCTTTTCAGAGACATTGAAGAGCATCAAGGTTGCAGTTGTCCCCACGCCAACAAAGGGTTCAAATGGCATATCATCCATGTTTACCAAGTATGTCGTGTCAAAGCTTCTTTGCTTCTGCGTGTCCGTGTCCAAAATACATGACTTTCACATTGTGTAACTCAACAAAGTAGAAACTTGTGAGTTTTCTGCAACCATCTTGAAAAAATATTTCATAATGGATTGGACATCTCCTTCGCCTAGTTGTAGAGTCCTTACTTTCTCAACCGCATTTCTGGCATCCTTTTCTGTATATTGTAGTTTGTCATATCCACCAACCAAAATCATTGTCGTGTTGAAACTTTTGTTTATCCTAATTCCCTGAATATATAATTCAAAACTGAAGAACATAGTATTAAATATATAACAGTTAATTATAATAGGAATTAATAAAAGGAAGAAAGAAAATATATGGTCCTATTGAACCACTAAAACCAATCCATCCAACATAATCAAATTCTTCATTGAATAAAAAACATATTAAACATGTGGAACTTCATCGAAATATCCAAATCATGAAACTTCATCAACTACAGAGAATAAACCTCAAAGTTTGGGCATCCCTAAACATTGTATTATCAGAGTAAAATCCAAACTCAAAACATTTAGTAGCTACTACTAATTATTTCTCCACAAGTACAAGTTGCAAACTTACAACTAATATCAAAACTACAAAATGGAATCCATGGATTTTCTTTCAACAAGACACTAAAAAGCAAAAAAAAAAAAAAAAAAAAAAAAGAAGAAATACTGAAGGGCGCTCCTACTTGAAGAAAATTAGGGTTTAATTTTAACCTTAGATGGGAAGCATGGATTGAAGAACAGAGAAATAAACGTTTAACAGAGAGAATAATGGCTCCACTGCCATATTTTGCAAGACTGGCTTCACTAATGCTATAGGGACGTACTTTTTTTGACACACTCTATAGATACACTGATGTGGCAGTATATTATTGGATCTTAATTATTTTTAAATTTTTTAAGGCTTCTCTTGATATCCAATAATGTACTGTCACATCAGTGTAGCTATGAAGTGTGACAAAAAAAGTGTATTCACATAGCATTTTTTTAGTATCATATCACGGGAGAATACATCATTTTTAAGAGAAACAATATACACATATCCATATGAAATACCAATGTAGGAAGACGTATTACATTTACATTGTTAGATACATGGTTACATGTCTGCTATTTTTCTTTCTTAGAACGTGTGTTGGTATCGCATGTTTTTCGCCTTGTTTATTATTGTTCGTGTATGTATTTTATTGTTTGTTGTTTTCTTGATAGTTTTTCTTTGATCTATATATGAGGTTTTTTTCTGGTACTTGTTATGGTTGGTCTAACCAACCCTATTTTGATTTCAGATTTTGTAACTCGTAAGTGATCATGAGAATCTGTTTAACATGTCATGGATGATATGCATCCATTTCATATCATATTGTGAACTTTACGGGGAAGGTTCTAAAGACTACATATCTTTGTACTGGCTTCATGATATTCATATGTGCTATTTTAGTTGTTTGGACTTCCCTTCTTTCCATATATTTATCATATTTATTGCTTTCTATCACTGTTAGCCTATGTATTTCAGATTAGACTCTAGGCTTTAGGTACAAGAGTACTTTGTAGTACAAAGTTGGCCTACATTCGTTTTCGTTCTTCAGTATTCTAGTTATGAAACGTGACAATATATGATAGCCTTCTCAATATCATTATTGATTACTTCTCATCGTGAACATACAAAATAAGTCGTGATTGTGGGAAATTCATGTGTCGATCACCCACATCAAAGATAAGAACCACGACCTTCCACAAAACCAAGCAAATTTCAAATACGAAAAAAAATTGGTGGGTAAGTGTCACGTCCCGCTTACAGAATACTAGATAAATACGAGAACTGATATGGCCAACCACACCTTGCAGAATATCGAATTAAGCCGCAATGTGCTAAGGTTGTCTAGAAAACAAATGGGTGGACTCTAGCATGCTATGACGTCAGTCTTAAGGCCGAAAAATCATAGTATCTCAATCCAAATACAACAATAAAAAGAGTATATCATACATGAATGTAAAGAGGCGTCCCAAAATACATACCACATATGATCATAAAGCTAGTGAATACAAAATACTGCACTAGCAGAGTATAATTATACATGATTTAATATACCAGCTATATCTAATATATACATCATGTTGACCGAAGTCAGAGAAGTAGTCTTAGAATAAAAGGGGTAACATTGTCCCTTGCTAAACACCACAAAATGAAGTAATCAAAACGAGGGGTGAATGAGGGAAACCCACTCGCGAGCTTCTGCCGCAGTCCTACGAATGTGTGCCATCTTGCGGGAAGTACGGGACCCCAAGCAACAAGTACCACAAAGGAGCTCAAGGTGATAGACAAAACACAACATAAGCAGAAAAAAATATTAAA
Organism: Iris macrosiphon; assembly: GCA_036927795.1. NCBI lineage: Eukaryota > Viridiplantae > Streptophyta > Magnoliopsida > Asparagales > Iridaceae > Iris > Iris macrosiphon. Next base: position 8,689,091 of record JAYESA010000010.1, on the reverse strand, counting down.
ATAAATACGGGTCGAAACTTGTACGATATCAATGTACTCATCTCAACATATAACTAGAAGAACTAATGCACTGATAACAAAATAATTATAAGGAAGGATAAGGCGACGAGCGGCAAAAGGGTATATGAACCACTCTGATTAGGACCACAACCCTTAAACCAAACAAGGACCGGAGGTTGCAGCCCTTCACCCGAGCATGACTTTGCACTCTAACCACGCGTCGAAGAAATGAAACTAGAAGAATGAGCTATAATTGAAGAAATAAACATTCATTGTACGGCCAAACAGCTCTACTGCTTGCTACAATTAACTAGCTAGGGTATCACAACCTAGTTACTGACAAATGCATGTTTTGAAAAAAATTGCTACCACATGCACTACAGTCAACCCGGACGGCTAATGATACGCTTGTCTAGTACTTATAGTGCACATCACAAATAATGATGGATAAAGAACTGAAGCAGATAACTGATTGCATTACACAACATAACGTAGGCTAAAACTAGTTTTTGAAAATATAAATGAATTTTGTAAATAAGATTGGTTTTGAAAACATGAATAGGTTTTATAAATAAAACTGGTTTTGTAAACATAAAGAGGTTTTGTAAAAATAAACTAGTGTTGTAAACATAACTGGTCTATAAATTATCTTGTAACATAAACTGAAACTGAAACTGAAACATAACCAGAACATATACTGGAATGCATATACTGAAATATATAATGTTATGAACGGCGGCTCAATAACAACTTGTAGAGCCGCAGCACACGTAAACTTGGTCAGTCATGAAGTGCTTGCCTAGCGAGGTTAGTCCATGCTGCATGGTGTCACGACCCGATCCCAATAAACTGGGTCCAGTCGGATCATGCCCAGCCTGCACCGTTGTGAGACGGCGGCAGTAAGCTGTATCAATCCGTAGTAACACACAGACATCCAGAACACATGAAGGAAATTCAATTTTTATTGCTAAGTCTGAAAGGAAATTCTCATACAAGCAAAGATCAAACAAAACATGGTCCAGGGTTATTACTTCAACCCTGCTTATTACAATTTGGAAAATCAAAGGGAAGCAACTAAACATCGGCCTCCTGGCTAGGTTCCGCTAGGGCATCAGTACTCTGGTCCGGACCATAAAAGGTATCATACGCCTCATCGTCACCGCAATCACCTAAAATTGTTAATCTCCAGTCAGGAGGGAGCAAGAACATATATCCAATTCCAGCATCTTAACGATAATTAAAATGATGCAATGAGATAGTTTTGAACAATATTTATATTTTTGTATGCAACAAATATGAAACAAGAGCAGTAAATGTCGATGAAGCAATGATGACAAACTACAATCACAAAAGGTGTTTTGAGAAAAGTAGCATCCCGTGGCCGGTCTGGGTTGGAGGCAATCTGTGTTCGCGTGAACACGGTGCGGCGTCAGTCCAGTGAGGTTGGACTTCAGCTATCCACAATGAGGCAATAAGGGGGCTTTGACCACGGGTGCTAACTTTTACTCCCCAGTTCCCAAGGCAATAGTCAATGAGTCAATGAGTCAATCAATCAATCAATCAGTCAATCAGTCGGTTCCGTGAAATCAAGTGTCATCTCAATATATCTATATGACATGCAACATATTTAATTACAACTAAAATACCAGTTTTGAATTATATGAAACTTGCCTGGAGTTGGTTTGGTGACGCGAGTGAGAAGTCGCGACGGTCTTAACCTTAGTTACAGGGACCTACAATTATTAATAATCTGATTTTAGAATAAAACAAAGGGTTTTAATCTGTCTTGATTAGTTAACTAAGTTAATGATTTAAATCCAACGATCGATTAAAAATAATAATTTGTAATAGTCATTTCGTAAAACAAAAACCCTTTTTAATAATAATAAAACTTATTTATTTTATCGTAGAAAATATTATATTTTTATTTTACGGTAAAATGTCGTTTTGTTTCTAATAAAAAATAGGAAAGTACGATTAAAATAACATAATATCGTTTGTTTTTAGCAATTAATTTATAAGAGAAATAATATTTTGGAAAACATATTATATTTTGAATACTGAAAATCATTTCAGAATTATATATTAAATAATTACTAATTAGTATTTAAATACTAAAAATCATTTCAGAAATTATCTATTAAGTAATTACTAATTAGTATTTAAATACTGAAAACTATTTCAGAAATTACCTATTAAATAATTACTAATTACGTAATATTTTACTAAGGTTTTTATTTTCTTATATATATAATTAATATACGTATTGAGGATCGTTGCATTACATCATTAATTAATTAACCAAAACCAACAAATCATTACATTAACTAATTACTATCAAATTCTAAGCTATCCCGGGATTGACAGAGCTTTATTCTGTCAGTCCCGGTCGGACAGGGTAGCGGTTTGGAAAGGACAGTGCATTCTGAAAGGGGCACCTACCGGGGAGCTGATGGAGGAGCACCGAGGGGAGGCCTCGGACTCGGGATCGGGGTATTTCGAGTCCGACATGCGGTTCTGCGTCCGTACCGTGTCCGACACGACGCTGATACCGTGTCCACTGCACCGTAAAGGGGGCTAGGGTTAGGTCTGGGAGCTGCTGCGGCCGGCCGGAGGCTGAGGCGGCGCTGGCTGGCCGGGGACGGCGGCGGAGGGAGGTCGGGGTCGACGTCGCCGGTGCTCGGGAATGCGGGCGGCGCCGGCAGCGGTCGCTGGAGGTGGCTCGGGCAGCGGGTCTGAGAGAAGAAGGAGGAGGAGAAGGGCTGGGGTCGCCGGGGCAGCGGAGGGGCCGTGCTAGGCGGCCGGGGCGAGTCGCTGGAGGTGGCTCGCCGGTCGGAGGGTGGCCGGAAAATGGATCTAGGGTTAGGGTTTGCGGTTTGGGGGGGGAGAAGAGGGCGGAGGAGGGAGGTATTAATAGGGTCGAGGGAGGCTCAGCCGGGGCGGTCGTGGGCGCAGAAAAACCGGAGGGGAGGTCGACGTGGGAGGTGACGCGGTCGTGGCGCCGGAGAGCGCGCCGGCCGGCGGAGAAATCGGGGATGGGGGTGACTGGGAACAGGGGTGCGGGTCCGGGTTCCGGGTCGGGCGCGGATCCGGTCAGGCCGACCCGCCCGACCCGCTAAGCATAGGCTGGGCCGGGGACGGCTCATGGGCTCGGCCCACTGGGCCGGGCCGGGCCCCCGAAAAACTAATAAAAATAATAATAATAATAATAATAATTAACAGAAATAATTAATTAATTATAAAAAATAGTTTTTAGGCTTTTAAAAATAGGTCTGAGGTCCAATAAAATCCCAGAAAATTACCCCAAGTCCGGTTTTCTATTTTACACCCAAAAATGTTATTTTCATGATATTTTAATATTATTTATTAACAATTAAAAATCCTTTATTAATTGAAAACCTTGATTTTAATTACAGAAAATTCCCGAAAAAAATCCAGAAAATTGGGAAAAATCCAAGATTTAATAATTAGGAAAAATCAGGGGTTTACAACCTACCCAACTTATAAAAATTTCGTCCTCGAAATTTACTACAATTGAAGGGAGAACAAAGGGTAAACATGCCTCAAAACAGATGAGGGTACTTCTGCCTCATCTCAGCCTCTCGTTCCCAGGTGGATTCGCCTGGGGAGTGGTGGAGCCACTGAACTTTGACCAGTGGAATCACGGTGTTCCGCAACTGCTTTTCCATACGGTCTATGATCCTCACTGGCTGCTCCGGTACTGTAAGACTTGGCCCAATCTCCAACTCCGAATGATCCAGGATGTGGCTCGGGTCCGGAATGTAACGCCTCAGCTGCGATACATGGAAGACGTTGTGTACGCCTTCAAGATTAGGTGGTAACGCCACTCTGTATGCCACCTCTCCAACTCTGCTCAATATCTCGAATGGGCCGATATACCTGGGACTCAGTTTTCCAGCTCTGCCAAAACGGATAGTTCCTCTGGTGGGGGAGATCTTGACGAAGACACTATCACCTGTTTCGAACTCCACAAGTCGGCGACGGCTGTCCGCCCAATGTTTCTGACGATCTTGAGCCACCCGAAGTCTGTCTCTGATCACCTTGACTTTTTCAGCCGCATCTGTAATCATCTCAGGTCCCAGCATGACTCGTTCTCCTACGTCGTCCCAAGCCAAGGGAGTGCGGCAGCGACGTCCATACAGAGCCTCAAAAGGAGTCATGCGGATGCTGGCCTGGTAGCTGTTGTTGTAAGCAAACTCTACCAAGTGTAGGTGGTCCTCCCATGATCCTCCAAAATCCAGGACGCACGATCTCAGCATATCCTCTAACGTCTGGATGGTTCTCTCTGACTGTCCGTCAGTCTGTGGGTGATATGCAGTGCTGAACTTCAGTTGGGTCCCCAGACTCTCTTGCAAGCTCTTCCAGAAGTGAGAAGTAAAGCGGCTGTCTCGGTCTGATACAATGCTCACAGGAACTCCATGTATCCGGACGATTTGCCTCATGTATAGGGCAGCTAACTTCTCGGTGGATAAACCAACCTTGAAGGGAATGAAGTGGGCAGACTTAGTCAATCTGTCTACGATCACCCAAATAGCGTCCTTCCCTCCTTGGGATCGAGGCAATCCTGACACAAAATCCATAGTGATGTGCTCCCATTTCCATTCTGGAATGGGCAGTGGCTGAAGAAGTCCTGCTGGTCTTTGTCTATCTGCTTTCACCTGCTGGCAGATCAAGCATTTGGCAACGAATTTTGAGACATCCTTCTTCATTCCATACCACCATACGTGCTCCCGTATATCTCGGTACATCTTATTTGCTCCAGGGTGGATGGAATACTGTGAGTGATGCGCTTCCTGCATCAGCTGTTCCCTCAACTCACCAGCAGGTACACAAAGTCTGGTGCCATTCCTCAGTGTTCCGTCGTCTGAAATAGAGAATCCCTCCAGTGTGCCAGCTAACACCTGGTCCCTGAGCTTGCACAATGCTCCGTCCTCGAATTGAGTCTCCTTGATTTTGTCCATCAAGCTAGACTGCACTTGCAAATGCATCATGGGGAAGTCAGCGCCGGGTACTATTGCTTCCCGTCCAAGCTTCTTCATTTCCTCTGCAGGCAATACGAGTTCTAAACCCAGCTTCTCCATGTCCTCCAGTAGGTACCGATCGGTCGTCAAGAACATCGCCATCGGATATCGACTAAGTGCGTCGGCGACCACATTAGCCTTTCCGGGATGGTACTGCAGGCTGATATCAAAGTCCTTCATGAGCTCCAACCATCGTCTCTGACGCATGTTGAGCTCCTTCTGTGTAAAGACATACTTGAGACTTTTGTGGTCCGTGTATATCTCTACTCTTTCGCCGTACAGGTAGTGCTTCCACAGCTTCAAGGCGAAGATGACTGCTGCTAGCTCCAGGTCATGCGTCGGGTAGTTCTTCTCATGAGTCCGTAATTGCCGGGAAGCATAAGCAATTACCTTTCCATGTTGCTGGAGCACACATCCTAATCCTTTGCCGGACGCGTCGCTATAAATTGAGAATCCTCCTGATCCTGAGGGTAGCGACAAAATTGGTGCTGTTGTTAGCCTTCTCTTCAGCTCTTCAAATGACGCCTGGCACGCTTCGGTCCAGACGAACTCTTCATTCTTCCTGGTTAGCTTGGTCATGGGCTCAGCAATCTTTGCAAAGTCCTTCACGAATTTTCTGTAATATCCAGCTAAGCCCAAGAAGCTTCTGATCTCTGCAACTGACCTGGGAGTATTCCATGTTTCCACGGCAACTATCTTCTTGGGGTCCACTGATATGCCTTCTCCTGTGACAACGTGGCCGAGAAAGTCCACCTTGTCTAAGAAGAATTCACACTTGGACAATTTTCCATATAGCTTCTCCTTTCTGAGGGTTTCCAAAACTATCCTCAAATGCTGCTCGTGTTCTTCCTTGGTCTTCGAATAGATCAGAATGTCGTCAATGAAGACAACGACAAACTGGTCCAGGTATTTGTGGAAGACCTTGTTCATGAGATTCATGAACACTGCTGGGGCATTGGTAAGACCAAAGGGCATGACCAAGAATTCAAATTGTCCATACTTGGTGTTGAATGCCGTCTTTGGAATATCTTCCTTCCTCACCTTGATTTGATGGTAACCCGATCTGAGGTCTATCTTCGAGAAAACCTTAGCTCCACTCAGCTGGTCGAAGAGATCGTCGATCCGGGGCAGCGGGTACTTGTTCTTGATAGTGATGTTGTTCAATGCCCGGTAGTCTATGCACATTCTGACTGTCCCATCCTTCTTGGGTACAAACAAGACTGGTGCACCCCAGGGTGAGGCACCGGTCCTGATGAATCCTTGCGCCTGAAGCTCGTCAATCTGGTCTTTCATTTCCTTGGACTCCTTGGGATTCACTCGGTAGCAGCGTTGGGAGATTGGTGCTGCGCCAGGTATAAGATCGATCGAGAATTCCACATCTCGATCAGGGGGTAGCCCTGGAAGATTGTCTGGGAAGACGTCTATAAATTCCGCTATGAGAGGATGAGGGGGTCCGGTTTCTTCAGTGATGGATGTGTAAGACACACACTCCACTCCTTCAGGTGCTCGAATCACTTTGAGTTTAGGTCCTCCAGGTGGATCTAGAGTTACGCAGCCTTCTCGACAGTCTATCAGAGCATGATGTTGACTAAGCCAATCCATGCCCAAAACTACGTCATAGTTTGGCAGAGGCATTATTAGGAACTGAGTCTGAAACTCATGTCCTGAGATAGTGACTGGGCAGCTACACGTCTCACTAATGGGTATTGGTCCTCCACCAGTCATAACTCTACGGATTATCTTACTTATGCCAGTAACTAGATGGTGTGCAGAAATGAAGTTTGCAGATATAAAACTGTGTGATGCTCCAGAATCAAATAATGCTAAGGCAGGGTGCGAATGAAGTAGAATGGAACCTGCGATGACATCTCCTTCCGTCTCGGGTTCAGCTTCTGGCTCTTCCACAGTCAAGGCAAAAGCTTGCCCGGCTCTGTGCTGGTTGTAGCGCTGCTGCTGGGTAGGCAGTGGACCTCTCTGCGGTCCAGCTCCAGTTTTGTTGTATGCCGTGGGGCAGTCCTTCACTTGATGGGTGGCAGATCCACAAGCAAGGCAGTGTCCCAATTTCTTCCGGCAGATCTCGGCGGTATGACCTGGCCTTTTGCAGTAGACGCAGTTGACCGCCTTTGGTTGGTTGTACTGATGCGCTTTGTTGGCCGCTGCTGGCTGTTGTTGCTGGGACTGCTGGGGATAGGAGGGCCTATTGTTGTTGTTGCTGTGCCTCTTGTTGTTGCCCTGATAGCTGTTGCTTGACCCTGGATGCTCCCTCTTGGGTCGAGCAGGTGTACTGGCCTCTACATCTTGGGCCACCTTCAACATCTTGTCATAAGTCTTCGCACCGTTAGCAGCTACTAAGGTGCGGATCTCTTCACGTAGTCCGTGCCGGAACTTCTTAGCACGTTCCACAGGGTTGTCCACCAGGTGGCTTGCAAACCTGCCAAGCCTGTTGAACTCAGCCGCATATTCTTCAATTGAGCGGTCTCCTTGCTTCAGATCTTGAAACTGTCTTCCCATAGCTTCGAGAGCAGCCTCTGGAAAGAACTTCCGCTTGAACTGCTTCTTGAATAGCCGCCAGGAAATCCCTCCAGCTCGAAATCTTGGCTCGTTGCGGTACCAAATGTTAGCCAAATCTCTCAGCTGGAGTGCTACGGCCTCAACCATGAGGTCGTCTGGGAGTCGAGCGACGCTGAGGAGTCGCTCCATATCATCTAGCCACTCGTCTGCGTAGATGATGCCTTCGGTCCCCTTGAAGGGACGCGGGTCCAACTTCTTAAAGTTTTCCACAGTTCCCACCTTTACCTGGATAACAGGTTTGTGGTTAGATTAGAAATTCATTAGTGGAATCCAAGCTTTTAAATCCTTAATTACCTTGGCAGGCTCCTGTTCTGACCGGGATGTTCCTAGCGCTGCCATGGCTACATTATGGGCGTTCTCCATGCCCTCTCTCATAATCGCGGTCTGCTCGCGATTTGCTTCAGCTTGGGCCCTCTGGGCTTCAAGAACTCCTCGTAGCAGGCCTACGAGTTCAGCGGGGTCCACTGGCACAGGTGGTGCAACAGGAGGAGTCACATCGGCTGGAATCGATGTGGTCCTGGGAGGAATGGGTGGAGCTGCATGCACTACTGAAGTGTAGGCAGCTCGGGGAGCTCTTGCAGCATGGGGGCGATCTGTGAGCTGCAACGGAGAGGGGTCTGACTGAGCTTGAGTTGGGGTGTGCTCAGAAGACGAAGCCTCATCTTCGGCTGGGCCGGAACGGGTTGTCTTTCCTCGTGCCATCTTCTGGAAGGTTTAGGAAGCAAACATAAGCAAGGTAACCTATGTTCTATAAGCAAGCAAAAATAATTGTACATATGTATAGATAGAAGAATTTGGTCCTATGATGTGACAGTTTGAAATTTTTTCAAGAATTCTAAGTGTTCTAATTGTTTCTAGAGTCTGTTTTCCTAAAGTCATACTAAACCTAAAGTCAAAGGCAAGTCGGTTTGTTTGGCTAGCCTAAGTTGACTAGACCAAAGATTGTAACCTGGACCTGCATGGGCCACCACTGAAAACATGTCACGACCCGATCCCAATAAACTGGGTCCAGTCGGATCATGCCCAGCCTGCACCGTTGTGAGACGGCGGCAGTAAGCTGTATCAATCCGTAGTAACACACAGACATCCAGAACACATGAAGGAAATTCAATTTTTATTGCTAAGTCTGAAAGGAAATTCTCATACAAGCAAAGATCAAACAAAACATGGTCCAGGGTTATTACTTCAACCCTGCTTATTACAATTTGGAAAATCAAAGGGAAGCAACTAAACATCGGCCTCCTGGCTAGGTTCCGCTAGGGCATCAGTACTCTGGTCCGGACCATAAAAGGTATCATACGCCTCATCGTCACCGCAATCACCTAAAATTGTTAATCTCCAGTCAGGAGGGAGCAAGAACATATATCCAATTCCAGCATCTTAACGATAATTAAAATGATGCAATGAGATAGTTTTGAACAATATTTATATTTTTGTATGCAACAAATATGAAACAAGAGCAGTAAATGTCGATGAAGCAATGATGACAAACTACAATCACAAAAGGTGTTTTGAGAAAAGTAGCATCCCGTGGCCGGTCTGGGTTGGAGGCAATCTGTGTTCGCGTGAACACGGTGCGGCGTCAGTCCAGTGAGGTTGGACTTCAGCTATCCACAATGAGGCAATAAGGGGGCTTTGACCACGGGTGCTAACTTTTACTCCCCAGTTCCCAAGGCAATAGTCAATGAGTCAATGAGTCAATCAATCAATCAATCAGTCAATCAGTCGGTTCCGTGAAATCAAGTGTCATCTCAATATATCTATATGACATGCAACATATTTAATTACAACTAAAATACCAGTTTTGAATTATATGAAACTTGCCTGGAGTTGGTTTGTTAACGCGAGTGAGAAGTCGCGACGGTCTTAACCTTAGTTACAGGGACCTACAATTATTAATAATCTGATTTTAGAATAAAACAAAGGGTTTTAATCTGTCTTGATTAGTTAACTAAGTTAATGATTTAAATCCAACGATCGATTAAAAATAATAATTTGTAATAGTCATTTCGTAAAACAAAAACCCTTTTTAATAATAATAAAACTTATTTATTTTATCGTAGAAAATATTATATTTTTATTTTACGGTAAAATGTCGTTTTGTTTCTAATAAAAAATAGGAAAGTACGATTAAAATAACATAATATCGTTTGTTTTTAGCAATTAATTTATAAGAGAAATAATATTTTGGAAAACATATTATATTTTGAATACTGAAAATCATTTCAGAATTATATATTAAATAATTACTAATTAGTATTTAAATAAGGGTTATTACTTCAACCCTGCTTATTACAATTTGGAAAATCAAAGGGAAGCAACTAAACATCGGCCTCCTGGCTAGGTTCCGCTAGGGCATCAGTACTCTGGTCCGGACCATAAAAGGTATCATACGCCTCATCGTCACCGCAATCACCTAAAATTGTTAATCTCCAGTCAGGAGGGAGCAAGAACATATATCCAATTCCAGCATCTTAACGATAATTAAAATCATTACTTGCACCGCCTGGTCGGATATTATCCACTGCCTATTTTTCACATCATAGGCTACTATTACAAATTATTATTTTTAATCGATCGTTGGATTTAAATCATTAACTTAGTTAACTAATCAAGACAGATTAAAACCCTTTGTTTTATTCTAAAATCAGATTATTAATAATTGTAGGTCCCTGTAACTAAGGTTAAGACCGTCGCGACTTCTCACTCGCGTCACCAAACCAACTCCAGGCAAGTTTCATATAATTCAAAACTGGTATTTTAGTTGTAATTAAATATGCTGCATGTCATATAGATATATTGAGATGACACTTGATTTCACGGAACCGACTGATTGACTGATTGATTGATTGATTGACTCATTGACTCATTGACTATTGCCTTGGGAACTGGGGAGTAAAAGTTAGCACCCGTGGTCAAAGCCCCCTTATTGCCTCATTGTGGATAGCAGAAGTCCAACCTCACTGGACTGACGCCGCACCGTGTTCACGCGAACACAGATTGCCTCCAACCCAGACCGGCCACGGGATGCTACTTTTCTCAAAACACCTTTTGTGATTGTAGTTTGTCATCATTGCTTCATCGACATTTACTGCTCTTGTTTCATATTTGTTGCATACAAAAATATAAATATTGTTCAAAACTATCTCATTGCATCATTTTAATTATCGTTAAGATGCTGGAATTGGATATATGTTCTTGCTCCCTCCTGACTGGAGATTAACAATTTTAGGTGATTGCGGTGACGATGAGGCGTATGATACCTTTTATGGTCCGGACCAGAGTACTGATGCCCTAGCGGAACCTAGCCCTATCCCGAGTCCGAGGCCCTATTTTTCAGGTGCACAGTCAAGGCGGTCAACTGCGTCTACTGCAAAAGGCCAGGTCATACCGCCGAGATCTGCCGGAAGAAATTGGGACACTGCCTTGCTTGTGGATCTGCCACCCATCAAGTGAAGGACTGCCCCACGGCATACAACAAAACTGGAGCTGGACCGCAGAGAGGTCCACTGCCTACCCAGCAGCAGCGCTACAACCAGCACAGAGCCGGGCAAGCTTTTGCCTTGACTGTGGAAGAGCCAGAAGCTGAACCCGAGACGGAAGGAGATGTCATCGCAGGTTCGAAACCTGCATGGGCCACCACTGAAAATATGTCACGACCCGATCCCAATAAACTGGGTCCAGTCGGATCATGCCCAGCCTGCACCGTTGTGAGACGGCGGCAGTAAGCTGTATCAATCCGTAGTAACACACAGACATCCAGAACACATGAAGAAAATTCAATTTTTATTGCTAAGTCTGAAAGGAAATTCTCATACAAGCAAAGATCAAACAAAACATGGTCCAGGGTTATTACTTCAACCCTGCTTATTACAATTTGGAAAATCAAAGGGAAGCAACTAAACATCGGCCTCCTGGCTAGGTTTCGCTAGGGCATCAGTACTCTGGTCCGGACCATAAAAGGTATCATACGCCTCATCGTCACCGCAATCACCTAAAATTGTTAATCTCCAGTCAGGAGGGAGCAAGAACATATATCCAATTCCAGCATCTTAACGATAATTAAAATGATGCAATGAGATAGTTTTGAACAATATTTATATTTTTGTATGCAACAAATATGAAACAAGAGCAGTAAATGTCGATGAAGCAATGATGACAAACTACAATCACAAAAGGTGTTTTGAGAAAAGTAGCATCCCGTGGCCGGTCTGGGTTGGAGGCAATCTGTGTTCGCGTGAACACGGTGCGGCGTCAGTCCAGTGAGGTTGGACTTCAGCTATCCACAATGAGGCAATAAGGGGGCTTTGACCACGGGTGCTAACTTTTACTCCCCAGTTCCCAAGGCAATAGTCAATGAGTCAATGAGTCAATCAATCAATCAATCAGTCAATCAGTCGGTTCCGTGAAATCAAGTGTCATCTCAATATATCTATATGACATGCAACATATTTAATTACAACTAAAATACCAGTTTTGAATTATATGAAACTTGCCTGGAGTTGGTTTGGTGACGCGAGTGAGAAGTCGCGACGGTCTTAACCTTAGTTACAGGGACCTACAATTATTAATAATCTGATTTTAGAATAAAACAAAGGGTTTTAATCTGTCTTGATTAGTTAACTAAGTTAATGATTTAAATCCAACGATCGATTAAAAATAATAATTTGTAATAGTCATTTCGTAAAACAAAAACCCTTTTTAATAATAATAAAACTTATTTATTTTATCGTAGAAAATATTATATTTTTATTTTACGGTAAAATGTCGTTTTGTTTCTAATAAAAAATAGGAAAGTACGATTAAAATAACATAATATCGTTTGTTTTTAGCAATTAATTTATAAGAGAAATAATATTTTGGAAAACATATTATATTTTGAATACTGAAAATCATTTCAGAATTATATATTAAATAATTACTAATTAGTATTTAAATACTAAAAATCATTTCAGAAATTATCTATTAAGTAATTACTAATTAGTATTTAAATACTGAAAACTATTTCAGAAATTACCTATTAAATAATTACTAATTACGTAATATTTTACTAAGGTTTTTATTTTCTTATATATATAATTAATATACTTATTGAGGATCGTTGCATTACATCGTTAATTAATTAACCAAAACCAACAAATTATTACATTAACTAATTACTATCAAATTCTAAGCTATCCCGGGATTGACAGAGCTTTATTCTGTCAGTCCCGGTCGGACAGGGTAGCGGTTTGGAAAGGACAGTGCATTCTGAAAGGGGCACCTACCGGGGAGCTGATGGAGGAGCACCGAGGGGAGGCCTCGGACTCGGGATCGGGGTATTTCGAGTCCGACACGCGGTTCTGCGTCCGTACCGTGTCCGACACGACGCTGATACCGTGTCCACTGCACCGTAAAGGGGGCTAGGGTTAGGTCTGGGAGCTGCTGCGGCCGGCCGGAGGCTGAGGCGGCGCTGGCTGGCCGGGGACGGCGGCACGGCGGCGGAGGGAGGTCGGGGTCGACGTCGCCGGTGCTCGGGAATGCGGGCGGCGCCGGCAGCGGTCGCTGGAGGTGGCTCGGGCAGCGGGTCTGAGAGAAGAAGGAGGAGGAGAAGGGCTGGGGTCGCCGGGGCGGCGGAGGGGCCGTGCTAGGCGGCCGGGGCGAGTCGCTGGAGGTGGCTCGCCGGTCGGAGGGTGGCCGGAAAATGGATCTAGTGTTAGGGTTTGCGGTTTGGGGGGGGGAGAAGAGGGCGGAGGAGGGAGGTATTAATAGGGTCGAGGGAGGCTCAGCCGGGGCGGTCGTGGGCGCAGAAAAACCGGAGGGGAGGTCGACGTGGGAGGTGACGCGGTCGTGGCGCCGGAGAGCGCGCCGGCCGGCGGAGAAATCGGGGATGGGGGTGACTGGGAACAGGGGTGCGGGTCCGGGTTCCGGGTCGGGCGCGGATCCGGTCAGGCCGACCCGCCCGACCCGCTAAGCATAGGCTGGGCCGGGGACGGCTCATGGGCTCGGCCCACTGGGCCGGGCCGGGCCCCCGAAAAACTAATAAAAATAATAATAATAATAATAATAATAATTAACAGAAATAATTAATTAATTATAAAAAATAGTTTTTAGGCTTTTAAAAATAGGTCTGAGGTCCAATAAAATCCTAGAAAATTACCCCAAGTCCGGTTTTCTATTTTACACCCAAAAATGTTATTTTCATGATATTTTAATATTATTTATTAACAATTAAAAATCCTTTATTAATTGAAAACCTTGATTTTAATTACAGAAAATTCCCGAAAAAAATCCAGAAAATTGGGAAAAATCCAAGATTTAATAATTAGGAAAAATCAGGGGTTTACAACCTGAAAACATGTCACGACCCGATCCCAATAAACTGGGTCCAGTCGGATCATGCCCAGCCTGCACCGTTGTGAGACGGCGGCAGTAAGCTGTATCAATCCGTAGTAACACACAGACATCCAGAACACATGACGGAAATTCAATTTTTATTGCTAAGTCTGAAAGGAAATTCTCATACAAGCAAAGATCAAACAAAACATGGTCCAGGGTTATTACTTCAACCCTGCTTATTACAATTTGGAAAATCAAAGGGAAGCAACTAAACATCGGCCTCCTGGCTAGGTTCCGCTAGGGCATCAGTACTCTGGTCCGGACCATAAAAGGTATCATACGCCTCATCGTCACCGCAATCACCTAAAATTGTTAATCTCCAGTCAGGAGGGAGCAAGAACATATATCCAATTCCAGCATCTTAACGATAATTAAAATGATGCAATGAGATAGTTTTGAACAATATTTATATTTTTGTATGCAACAAATATGAAACAAGAGCAGTAAATGTCGATGAAGCAATGATGACAAACTACAATCACAAAAGGTGTTTTGAGAAAAGTAGCATCCCGTGGCCGGTCTGGGTTGGAGGCAATCTGTGTTCGCGTGAACACGGTGCGGCGTCAGTCCAGTGAGGTTGGACTTCAGCTATCCACAATGAGGCAATAAGGGGGCTTTGACCACGGGTGCTAACTTTTACTCCCCAGTTCCCAAGGCAATAGTCAATGAGTCAATGAGTCAATCAATCAATCAATCAGTCAATCAGTCGGTTCCGTGAAATCAAGTGTCATCTCAATATATCTATATGACATGCAACATATTTAATTACAACTAAAATACCAGTTTTGAATTATATGAAACTTGCCTGGAGTTGGTTTGGTGACGCGAGTGAGAAGTCGCGACGGTCTTAACCTTAGTTACAGGGACCTACAATTATTAATAATCTGATTTTAGAATAAAACAAAGGGTTTTAATCTGTCTTGATTAGTTAACTAAGTTAATGATTTAAATCCAACGATCGATTAAAAATAATAATTTGTAATAGTCATTTCGTAAAACAAAAACCCTTTTTAATAATAATAAAACTTATTTATTTTATCGTAGAAAATATTATATTTTTATTTTACGGTAAAATGTCGTTTTGTTTCTAATAAAAAATAGGAAAGTACGATTAAAATAACATAATATCGTTTGTTTTTAGCAATTAATTTATAAGAGAAATAATATTTTGGAAAACATATTATATTTTGAATACTGAAAATCATTTCAGAATTATATATTAAATAATTACTAATTAGTATTTAAATACTAAAAATCATTTCAGAAATTATCTATTAAGTAATTACTAATTAGTATTTAAATACTGAAAACTATTTCAGAAATTACCTATTAAATAATTACTAATTACGTAATATTTTACTAAGGTTTTTATTTTCTTATATATATAATTAATATACGTATTGAGGATCGTTGCATTACATCGTTAATTAATTAACCAAAACCAACAAATCATTACATTAACTAATTACTATCAAATTCTAAGCTATCCCGGGATTGACAGAGCTTTATTCTGTCAGTCCCGGTCGGACAGGGTAGCGGTTTGGAAAGGACAGTGCATTCTGAAAGGGGCACCTACCGGGGAGCTGATGGAGGAGCACCGAGGGGAGGCCTCGGACTCGGGATCGGGGTATTTCGAGTCCGACACGCGGTTCTGCGTCCGTACCGTGTCCGACACGACGCTGATACCGTGTCCACTGCACCGTAAAGGGGGCTAGGGTTAGGTCTGGGAGCTGCTGCGGCCGGCCGGAGGCTGAGGCGGCGCTGGCTGGCCGGGGACGGCGGCACGGCGGCGGAGGGAGGTCGGGGTCGACGTCGCCGGTGCTCGGGAATGCGGGCGGCGCCGGCAGCGGTCGCTGGAGGTGGCTCGGGCAGCGGGTCTGAGAGAAGAAGGAGGAGGAGAAGGGCTGGGGTCGCCGGGGCAGCGGAGGGGCCGTGCTAGGCGGCCGGGGCGAGTCGCTGGAGGTGGCTCGCCGGTCGGAGGGTGGCCGGAAAATGGATCTAGGGTTAGGGTTTGCGGTTTGGGGGGGGAGAAGAGGGCGGAGGAGGGAGGTATTAATAGGGTCGAGGGAGGCTCAGCCGGGGCGGTCGTGGGCGCAGAAAAACCGGAGGGGAGGTCGACGTGGGAGGTGACGCGGTCGTGGCGCCGGAGAGCGCGCCGGCCGGCGGAGAAATCGGGGATGGGGGTGACTGGGAACAGGGGTGCGGGTCCGGGTTCCGGGTCGGGCGCGGATCCGGTCAGGCCGACCCGCCCGACCCGCTAAGCATAGGCTGGGCCGGGGACGGCTCATGGGCTCGGCCCACTGGGCCGGGCCGGGCCCCCGAAAAACTAATAAAAATAATAATAATAATAAAAATAATAATTAACAGAAATAATTAATTAATTATAAAAAATAGTTTTTAGGCTTTTAAAAATAGGTCTGAGGTCCAATAAAATCCCAGAAAATTACCCCAAGTCCGGTTTTCTATTTTACACCCAAAAATGTTATTTTCATGATATTTTAATATTATTTATTAACAATTAAAAATCCTTTATTAATTGAAAACCTTGATTTTAATTACAGAATATTCCCGAAAAAAATCCAGAAAATTGGGAAAAATCCAAGATTTAATAATTAGGAAAAATCAGGGGTTTACAACCTACCCAACTTATAAAAATTTCGTCCTCGAAATTTACTACAATTGAAGGGAGAACAAAGGGTAAACATGCCTCAAAACAGATGAGGGTACTTCTGCCTCATCTCAGCCTCTCGTTCCCAGGTGGATTCGCCTGGGGAGTGGTGGAGCCACTGAACTTTGACCAGTGGAATCACGGTGTTCCGCAACTGCTTTTCCATACGGTCTATGATCCTCACTGGCTGCTCCGGTACTGTAAGACTTGGCCCAATCTCCAACTCCGAATGATCCAGGATGTGGCTCGGGTCCGGAATGTAACGCCTCAGCTGCGATACATGGAAGACGTTGTGTACGCCTTCAAGATTAGGTGGTAACGCCACTCTGTATGCCACCTCTCCAACTCTGCTCAATATCTCGAATGGGCCGATATACCTGGGACTCAGTTTTCCAGCTCTGCCAAAACGGATAGTTCCTCTGGTGGGGGAGATCTTGACGAAGACACTATCACCTATTTCGAACTCCACAAGTCGGCGACGGCTGTCCGCCCAATGTTTCTGACGATCTTGAGCCACCCGAAGTCTGTCTCTGATCACCTTGACTTTTTCAGCCGCATCTGTAATCATCTCAGGTCCCAGCATGACTCGTTCTCCTACGTCGTCCCAAGCCAAGGGAGTGCGGCAGCGACGTCCATACAGAGCCTCAAAAGGAGTCATGCGGATGCTGGCCTGGTAGCTGTTGTTGTAAGCAAACTCTACCAAGTGTAGGTGGTCCTCCCATGATTCTCCAAAATCCAGGACGCACGATCTCAGCATATCCTCTAACGTCTGGATGGTTCTCTCTGACTGTCCGTCAGTCTGTGGGTGATATGCAGTGCTGAACTTCAGTTGGGTCCCCAGACTCTCTTGCAAGCTCTTCCAGAAGTGAGAAGTAAAGCGGCTGTCTCGGTCTGATACAATGCTCACAGGAACTCCATGTATCTGGACGATTTGCCTCATGTATAGGGCAGCTAACTTCTCGGTGGATAAACCAACCTTGAAGGAAATGAAGTGGGCAGACTTAGTCAATCTGTCTACGATCACCCAAATAGCGTCCTTCCCTCCTTGGGATCGAGGCAATCCTGACACAAAATCTATAGTGATGTGCTCCCATTTCCATTCTGGAATGGGCAGTGGCTGAAGAAGTCCTGCTGGTCTTTGTCTATCTGCTTTCACCTGCTGGCAGATCAAGCATTTGGCAACGAATTTTGAGACATCCTTCTTCATTCCATACCACCATACGTGCTCCCGTATATCTCGGTACATCTTATTTGCTCCAGGGTGGATGGAATACTGTGAGTGATGCGCTTCCTGCATCAGCTGTTCCCTCAACTCACCAGCAGGTACACAAAGTCTGGTGCCATTCCTCAGTGTTCCGTCGTCTGAAATAGAGAATCCCTCCAGTGTGCCAGCTAACACCTGGTCCCTGAGCTTGCACAATGCTCCGTCCTCGAATTGAGTCTCCTTGATTTTGTCCATCAAGCTAGACTGCACTTGCAAATGCATCATGGGGAAGTCAGCGCCGGGTACTATTGCTTCCCGTCCAAGCTTCTTCATTTCCTCTGCAGGCAATACGAGTTCTAAACCCAGCTTCTCCATGTCCTCCAGTAGGTACCGATCGGTCGTCAAGAACATCGCCATCGGATATCGACTAAGTGCGTCGGCGACCACATTAGCCTTTCCGGGATGGTACTGCAGGCTGATATCTTGTCTGGGAAGACGTCTATAAATTCTGCTATGAGAGGATGAGGGGGTCCGGTTTCTTCAGTGATGGATGTGTAAGACACACACTCCACTCCTTCAGGTGCTCGAATCACTTTGAGTTTAGGTCCTCCAGGTGGATCTAGAGTTACGCAGCCTTCTCGACAGTCTATCAGAGCGTGATGTTGACTAAGCCAATCCATGCCCAAAACTACGTCATAGTTTGGCAGAGGCATTATTAGGAACTGAGTCTGAAACTCATGTCCTGAGATAGTGACTGGGCAGCTACACGTCTCACTAATGGGTATTGGTCCTCCACCAGTCATAACTCTACGGATTATCTTACTTATGCCAGTAACTAGATGGTGTGCAGAAATGAAGTTTGCAGATATAAAACTGTGTGATGCTCCAGAATCAAATAATGCTAAGGCAGGGTGCGAATGAAGTAGAATGGAACCTGCGATGACATCTCCTTCCGTCTCGGGTTCAGCTTCTGGCTCTTCCACAGTCAAGGCAAAAGCTTGCCCGGCTCTGTGCTGGTTGTAGCGCTGCTGCTGGGTAGGCAGTGGACCTCTCTGCGGTCCAGCTCCAGTTTTGTTGTATGCCGTGGGGCAGTCCTTCACTTGATGGGTGGCAGATCCACAAGCAAGGCAGTGTCCCAATTTCTTCCGGCAGATCTCGGCAGTATGACCTGGCCTTTTGCAGTAGACGCAGTTGACCGCCTTTGGTTGGTTGTACTGATGCGCTTTGTTGGCCGCTGCTGGCTGTTGTTGCTGGGACTGCTGGGGATAGGAGGGCCTATTGTTGTTGTTGCTGTGCCTCTTGTTGTTGCCCTGATAGCTGTTGCTTGACCCTGGATGCTCCCTCTTGGGTCGAGCAGGTGTACTGGCCTCTACATCTTGGGCCACCTTCAACATCTTGTCATAAGTCTTCGCACCGTTAGCAGCTACTAAGGTGCGGATCTCTTCACGTAGTCCGTGCCGGAACTTCTTAGCACGTTCCACAGGGTTGTCCACCAGGTGGCTTGCAAACCTGCCAAGCCTGTTGAACTCAGCCGCATATTCTTCAATTGAGCGGTCTCCTTGCTTCAGATCTTGAAACTGTCTTCCCATAGCTTCGAGAGCAGCCTCTGGAAAGAACTTCCGCTTGAACTGCTTCTTGAATAGCCGCCAGGAAATCCCTCCAGCTCGAAATCTTGGCTCGTTGCGGTACCAAATGTTAGCCAAATCTCTCAGCTGGAGTGCTACGGCCTCAACCATGAGGTCGTCTGGGAGTCGAGCGACGCTGAGGAGTCGCTCCATATCATCTAGCCACTCGTCTGCGTAGATGATGCCTTCGGTCCCCTTGAAGGGACGCGGGTCCAACTTCTTAAAGTTTTCCACAGTTCCCACCTTTACCTGGATAACAGGTTTGTGGTTAGATTAGAAATTCATTAGTGGAATCCAAGCTTTTAAATCCTTAATTACCTTGGCAGGCTCCTGTTCTGACCGGGATGTTCCTAGCGCTGCCATGGCTACATTATGGGCGTTCTCCATGCCCTCTCTCATAATCGCGGTCTGCTCGCGATTTGCTTCAGCTTGGGCCCTCTGGGCTTCAAGAACTCCTCGTAGCAGGCCTACGAGTTCAGCGGGGTCCACTGGCACAGGTGGTGCAACAGGAGGAGTCACATCGGCTGGAATCGATGTGGTCCTGGGAGGAATGGGTGGAGCTGCATGCACTACTGAAGTGTAGGCAGCTCGGGGAGCTCTTGCAGCATGGGGGCGATCTGTGAGCTGCAACGGAGAGGGGTCTGACTGAGCTTGAGTTGGGGTGTGCTCAGAAGACGAAGCCTCATCTTCGGCTGGGCCGGAACGGGTTGTCTTTCCTCGTGCCATCTTCTGGAAGGTTTAGGAAGCAAACATAAGCAAGGTAACCTATGTTCTATAAGCAAGCAAAAATAATTGTACATATGTATAGATAGAAGAATTTGGTCCTATGATGTGACAGTTTGAAATTTTTTCAAGAATTCTAAGTGTTCTAATTGTTTCTAGAGTCTGTTTTCCTAAAGTCATACTAAACCTAAAGTCAAAGGCAAGTCGATTTGTTTGGCTAGCCTAAGTTGACTAGACCAAAGATTGTAACCTGGACCTGCATGGGCCACCACTGAAAACATGTCACGACCCGATCCCAATAAACTGGGTCCAGTCGGATCATGCCCAGCCTGCACCGTTGTGAGACGGCGGCAGTAAGCTGTATCAATCCGTAGTAACACACAGACATCCAGAACACATGAAGGAAATTCAATTTTTATTGCTAAGTCTGAAAGGAAATTCTCATACAAGCAAAGATCAAACAAAACATGGTCCAGGGTTATTACTTCAACCCTGCTTATTACAATTTGGAAAATCAAAGGGAAGCAACTAAACATCGGCCTCCTGGCTAGGTTCCGCTAGGGCATCAGTACTCTGGTCCGGACCATAAAAGGTATCATACGCCTCATCGTCACCGCAATCACCTAAAATTGTTAATCTCCAGTCAGGAGGGAGCAAGAACATATATCCAATTCCAGCATCTTAACGATAATTAAAATGATGCAATGAGATAGTTTTGAACAATATTTATATTTTTGTATGCAACAAATATGAAACAAGAGCAGTAAATGTCGATGAAGCAATGATGACAAACTACAATCACAAAAGGTGTTTTGAGAAAAGTAGCATCCCGTGGCCGGTCTGGGTTGGAGGCAATCTGTGTTCGCGTGAACACGGTGCGGCGTCAGTCCAGTGAGGTTGGACTTCAGCTATCCACAATGAGGCAATAAGGGGGCTTTGACCACGGGTGCTAACTTTTACTCCCCAGTTCCCAAGGCAATAGTCAATGAGTCAATGAGTCAATCAATCAATCAATCAGTCAATCAGTCGGTTCCGTGAAATCAAGTGTCATCTCAATATATCTATATGACATGCAACATATTTAATTACAACTAAAATACCAGTTTTGAATTATATGAAACTTGCCTGGAGTTGGTTTGGTGACGCGAGTGAGAAGTCGCGACGGTCTTAACCTTAGTTACAGGGACCTACAATTATTAATAATCTGATTTTAGAATAAAATAAAGGGTTTTAATCTGTCTTGATTAGTTAACTAAGTTAATGATTTAAATCCAACGATCGATTAAAAATAATAATTTGTAATAGTCATTTCGTAAAACAAAAAACCTTTTTAATAATAATAAAACTTATTTATTTTATCGTAGAAAATATTATATTTTTATTTTACGGTAAAATGTCGTTTTGTTTCTAATAAAAAATAGGAAAGTACGATTAAAATAACATAATATCGTTTGTTTTTAGCAATTAATTTATAAGAGAAATAATATTTTGGAAAACATATTATATTTTGAATACTGAAAATCATTTCAGAATTATATATTAAATAATTATTAATTAGTATTTAAATACTAAAAATCATTTCAGAAATTATCTATTAAGTAATTACTAATTAGTATTTAAATACTGAAAACTATTTCAGAAATTACCTATTAAATAATTACTAATTACGTAATATTTTACTAAGGTTTTTATTTTCTTATATATATAATTAATATACGTATTGAGGATCGTTGCATTACATCGTTAATTAATTAACCAAAACCAACAAATCATTACATTAACTAATTACTATCAAATTCTAAGCTATCCCGGGATTGACAGAGCTTTATTCTGTCAGTCCCGGTCGGACAGGGTAGCGGTTTGGAAAGGACAGTGCATTCTGAAAGGGGCACCTACCGGGGAGCTGATGGAGGAGCACCGAGGGGAGGCCTCGGACTCGGGATCGGGGTATTTCGAGTCCGACACGCGGTTCTGCGTCCGTACCGTGTCCGACACGACGCTGATACCGTGTCCACTGCACCGTAAAGGGGGCTAGGGTTAGGTCTGGGAGCTGCTGCGGCCGGCCGGAGGCTGAGGCGGCGCTGGCTGGCCGGGGACGGCGGCACGGCGGCGGAGGGAGGTCGGGGTCGACGTCGCCGGTGCTCGGGAATGCGGGCGGCGCCGGCAGCGGTCGCTGGAGGTGGCTCGGGCAGCGGGTCTGAGAGAAGAAGGAGGAGGAGAAGGGCTGGGGTCGCCGGGGCAGCGGAGGGGCCGTGCTAGGCGGCCGGGGCGAGTCGCTGGAGGTGGCTCGCCGGTCGGAGGGTGGCCGGAAAATGGATCTAGGGTTAGGGTTTGCGGTTTGGGGGGGGAGAAGAGGGCGGAGGAGGGAGGTATTAATAGGGTCGAGGGAGGCTCAGCCGGGGCGGTCGTGGGCGCAGAAAAACCGGAGGGGAGGTCGACGTGGGAGGTGACGCGGTCGTGGCGCCGGAGAGCGCGCCGGCCGGCGGAGAAATCGGGGATGGGGGTGACTGGGAACAGGGGTGCGGGTCCGGGTTCCGGGTCGGGCGCGGATCCGGTCAGGCCGACCCGCCCGACCCGCTAAGCATAGGCTGGGCCGGGGACGGCTCATGGGCTCGGCCCACTGGGCCGGGCCGGGCCCCCGAAAAACTAATAAAAATAATAATAATAATAATAATAATAATTAACAGAAATAATTAATTAATTATAAAAAATAGTTTTTAGGCTTTTAAAAATAGGTCTGAGGTCCAATAAAATCCCAGAAAATTACCCCAAGTCCGGTTTTCTATTTTACACCCAAAAATGTTATTTTCATGATATTTTAATATTATTTATTAACAATTAAAAATCCTTTATTAATTGAAAACCTTGATTTTAATTACAGAAAATTCCCGAAAAAAATCCAGAAAATTGGGAAAAATCCAAGATTTAATAATTAGGAAAAATCAGGGGTTTACACATGGGGCCCTTGGAGATAGGAGTAGCCGGTAGTGCCATATTCTTTCCTCTCAATGATCTAGGTAAATTCTTATCTTGTTTAATCATTACCAAATTGTTTCAAGGTCTCAAGTCGTGTATACTCGGGGAACTTCCTATAATGACGAGTTACGGGTACGAACTTTTCACGAGTTAATTATCACTGGCAAACTTAACGTATCCGCAACACGCGATACATTGGACAATACTCACACTCGATTGTCCAATCCCAAATGCAATAGGTTTATCAAGCAACCTGGCGCACAAAATCAAAAATTACGAAAACTGGCGCATAAATCAATAACATGAGATCAAATCTATAACATGGCTAAGAACATGCTATAATGGCTCATATGCGCGTTTTTGGCTAAAAATAGATTCCGACGCATTTTTGATTAAAAAATACTGTTCTTCTTCCCCAACCGATGAGAAAAATATGAAAACTTTTTTGGCCATAAAAACTTTATTTAATTCCGAATTAAGTGATTTAAAAGCCAAATTATTCAAAATGAAAAGTTAAATCACATAGAACAACTAGTTTTCGAAAATAACTACTTTTAATAGATCAAAACCAAGAAAAACTCAAAAAATTCATGAAAACTCTAAATTTAAAACTCAGATCTACTCAAATCCATCCACCAAAACCAAAAACTTTAAGAACTAAAAATGATAAAGAACACAAGGAGAACATTTTCTATCAAACACATTTTAATTTACACATATATGCAAAAATTTAAAAATTTATGGCTTCACCATTGAGCAAGATGTACTTGCCTAGAGTGGCTTCTAGCCTCTACCTCTCACGGTCCAAGTGAACACAACCTCCTATTCTAGGGTTAAGGTTTGGACTAAGGCAAGGGAGAGAGGAAGAAGAAAGAGGAAAAGAGAAGTAAAAATGAAGAATGAAAGGTAGGAGAGAGAAAAACACACACATATATATACTAAGAGGAGAGAGAGATGGTTTAGTCATGGGTTCAACCAAAATGAACCAAACCAGGTGTCCAGTCTACATGCGGGTCCTAAATCGGGTCTATGACCATGCCATTAGGTATTCTACGGATCTCGGACAGTCTCTCTAGACAACAGAAATAATTACAAATGACATAAAACATCATGCAAATATAGCAAAAATATTTAACTCATACAGTGTTGGTGGAGTCCAAATATTCTATAACAATTATGGATGACTATGATGTATTCATAGCGTGACGTAATATATACGAGATTAATTAATTGTTAGTAAGGTAGATGATATCCATATTGTACTTAACTATGTACAAAATATAAATCCTATTAACAATTTCTAATCTTATAATGAGGCTTAGAAACGGTTCAAAATTGAGCCGTCTAAATCGTATATCAATACTACACTAACTATTTTTTAAAACAAAATAACTAATTATTTAACTATCTAATATTATTTATTTACAATTAAATAATTCTAGTTCAAGTGGTTAAGATGAAAAGTATTTTCTATGTTGTCTCAGTTCGATTTCCCAAAATAATAGTATTTAAAATTTATTATTTTAAATTATTTTTTTAAGTACACGTACACGTACACGTTACTGGTACTAATAAAGGATTTGTAAAGGATCTCTACTGCCAATAAAATTTGACGGGTTCATATGGTGCCATGTGTCATTTTCTTGGTGCGTTGATCGTTAGATAACTAAAAGTTAACGGAGAGAATACTTGGAGGAATTGGTCAACCAAGCAAGGAGCGAGTTGATCTAGTTGAGGCCATTATTGGTGGGAGCCGCTACAGTAGGCGCAAGTGTGTGCGCCGAATTTAGTGCGGGTCCCAACGTACCATTCTGTTGAGTTTATTATTATTTTAAGTTGTAGCACTACTCGGTCACTTCATCGCTAGGATCAGTAGGATCCGGATCAACTGTGACTAATACTTACTTCACGAGCACGAGCACCACCACCTCCTCTCACTCGACCCTTCCTTTTTCACGAGTTTCTTCCTCTCTCATCAAATTCTCTCTCTATAAATCCTCTCCATCTTTCCATAACTTCTCCTTTTTAAGAATACTCTCCTTTCTTTCTTCTATTCCATACATTCAACTACTACTCTTCAATTCTGTCCACTTACTTCATAGTATCTTTCTTTCTTTCTTGTTCTTTACTTCGAACCCTCTCTTTTTTCTCTTCTTTCTTTTTTCCCCTCTCTTTTGGAAACACTTTCCTCAAAGACCCTATGCTAACTATCTAGCTTCTTCTTCTTCTTTTTCCTCTCTTCCAACTCCTGTCAACAACCACCACCACCAACCAACAACAGGAAGTTCACATTTTGCTCAATTCTGCAACTTATATATATCAATGGGGTTAATCCAAGAGAAGCATGAAGTAGAAGAAGAAGCCGATCCCACCGAGATATGGGTCATCGCAGGAATTTCGCTACGGGCTCCTCTAAAGCCCGTAAAGACGACCGAGCCGTCCACCGCGAATGGCGATGATGGGCTCGAGGAGGAGGAGGAGGAGGAGACTCCGGTACGAAGGACCGCGGAGGGAATAACGGTCTGCCCGCCTGCTCCGAAGAAGCCGAAGCCTTCGCTTGCGTGCCGGCTTGAAGGGGTCGAGTTCTTCAGCGTGCCGGACGACTTGCGGGAAGTGTTCCTTCTGAGACAGGAGAGAGCATCAAAGTGAGAGAGAGAGAGAGAGAGAGAGAGAGAGAGAGAGCATATATATGGGGAGAAATTAAGAGGAACTTCTGTGTACACTTGTAGCTTGAAGCTTTTGAGTAATGTACGCATGGTGATAGTTTCTATCAAGTAGAAATGTAAAGGCTTCAATGTTATTTCTTCTTGTTTTAATTCCGTCCGTTATCAAATTCACTTCTTTGTATTTTGATGCTAAGTTTACAACCAAATGCTTACAAACATGTATCCTAATTCCTATGAATAGATACGTAATAAATTCAAATTAAAATATATTCAATATTCAAATTACGTTTGAACTAAAAATATGGTAGTATCTAAAAATATATTCAAAGTTCTACAAACATTTCTATATCAAATTTTAATTAAAGTATATATATTGAAATTATATTTAAACTATTTTAATATAATTTAATTTTTTTTTCTAAATTTTCAGTAATATAACTATTTTTTTAATAAATATATATATATATATAATAAATTTCAATTCAAATATGATCAAAATTGTAACTATTTTCAACAATATCATATAAAAAAAATTATTTTTTATTTACTATATACGAAAATAAAACTATATATATCTTAACCTTCCTAAAATTTGTATAAACAGGAACCTTGTTGGCACTCGGATATCCTTCAGTTAATTCTACAAGTAAAAGAGTGTACACTGCAGTGACTGCACACATTTAATTTGTACGTGTGTGCACAGAGAGAGAGAGAGAGAGAGAGAGAGAGAGAGAGAATTCAATTTGCAAATGAACACAAAAGAATCATATCACTGAATGACATGATGTGGAGAGAGAGAGAGAGAGAGAGAGAGAGAGAGAGTTCAATTTGCAAATGAACACAAAAGAATCATATCACTGAATGACATAATGTGGAGAGAGAATGGAGATGATGCTTCTGACTCTCTCATTCACTGAATCAGATAATGATGCTCTTTCTCTCTCTTTTCATATTCATTCAGTCATGACATCAGAAGAAAGAGTAGGGGGGCTATAGGTATAAGCCAAAAGCTGCAAACATATAAGGCAAACATATAAGAGAGTATTGCAGTATAGATTCTGCACTTCTCCAAACTCATTTGACTTAAAACCACAGCCTACTTTGCCTTTAATGCCACTTTTCCCTTTATTTCTTGGTTCAAGGCCCCCACTAAACTCCTGGACATATCACAAGTAAATCACACCAATCTCTAATTCTTAGAAATGGCATCCAATGTGTCACATCTGATCTGTTGTCTCATTAATTCTGTTCTATATTTTATTTTTATTATATTATATTATATGTGAGTTTCAGTCGATATAAAATAAAAATAGAGTCCACATGTAATAGGTAGAAATAAAATATGTGACAGAATTAGTGTGACAACATATCTGTTCTCTTATGTGTTTGTGAAAAGAATGTACTCTCAGAAAACCAACAATAATTTATATATATATATATATATATATATATATATATATATATATATATATATATATATATATAAACGAGATATGAGCTATAGTGTTCATATTTCTATATGAACCATGCACATGTGGATACACTATATTTCTATTGATCCACATGTACATGACTCATGTAAGAATATGAGAACTATGGCTCATATCCCGTTTATACTTATATAACAATACATAGACCAAAAAAATACTGTATAGATCAGAATATCTGTGTAATTTACACATATATCCTGATCTATACACAATTTTTTGGATATATATATATATATATAATTGTCAGAGTGCTTGTTAGATGTATAGTTAAGAGTGTCTGATGTGGGGAAGGGCCAAGGGTATTATGGGATACCTGTAGGTGTTGAGTTGTAACACATTTGTTTATTTTCATCAATATAATTACCTTAATTCATATATATATATATATATATATATATATATATATATATATATATATGGAAGCGGATCAAAAGATTCGTTTTCGGAGTCCCGTCGAAGTCTCGTCTCCCCTGCACCATCGGATCCGCAAATATCGAACTACTTCTGGCAACATATTTTTAGTGAATTCTACAAAACTTTTATGGAGCGCCACTCGCGAGCTTGGCCTGCATATACCTTTTACAAAATATCGCATAACTCGTTGAAAATATTATCACAAGGGTAGTTGAATAATGCGAATCTAAGACGTAGGTCTCGTCGTGAGCCGTGGTCCGCAAAAAAATATGTTAGTTTGTATTGATACGATCAAATTAAAAAATAAACTTATTTGTAAATCATGAAAATATAAATAATTTATATAAAAAATTAAAAAAAAATTGAAAGACGTGGTAGCCTTGCCAGTTCAGAGTTCCTTGAATAGTTTTTTTTTTTTTTTTAATTTTTGCATAGAAATCATTTATATATTCATGATTTATATAGATATTTATTTTTATTTTACATCATCAATATAGGCTCACTTCTTTTCGAGTAGATTTGGGATCGCGAGGAGATCTACCCGGTTTGATTGTAATGTCGAATTAGGGATATTTTCAGAGAGAGTACAATATTTTTCAGAGAGTTCTACGATACTCTTTCGGAACGT
This sequence comes from Iris macrosiphon, assembly GCA_036927795.1. Lineage (NCBI taxonomy): Eukaryota > Viridiplantae > Streptophyta > Magnoliopsida > Asparagales > Iridaceae > Iris > Iris macrosiphon. Next base: position 8,660,706 of record JAYESA010000010.1, on the reverse strand, counting down.
CATTTGCGGGCACCACGGATGACATTCCAAAAATTTGTCGTAAAACTCACTGAAAAACTCTCGCAAGAGTAGTTCGACGTTGTGGATCCAACGTTAACGACGTAGGTTTCGTCACGATTGAGCTCTGCACGAAAGATGTGAGCTCGTATATATGCATTCAAATTAAAAATTGATTTATATGCAAGTTATGAAAATATAAATATATATGCACAATTTTCAAAAAAATTGTTACCTTTCACGTAATTTTGTCGAACTTTCTTATTAGTTCTATAAAGTTAAACACATAAAAAAATATAAAAAAATAACTTTTGTAAGAGCATCATTAATAAGGTTCATCCCAATTTCTAGATTCTAGATTCAGAATGTAGGAGCTAAGACTCATCCCAAGTTTCAATTTCTATATTCTCAGATCGAACCCATCCACATAAGCTATAAATTGGACTTGAGAATTTCTATATTCAGAATGTAAGAACTCATTTTTTAGAATAGTAAGTCTCAATTTGGAGTCTTAATTTCTATATTCTATATTTTATATAATTTTTTTCACATTAATTTTTGACCACAATCTTTGGGACCAAAGATCACTTTATCATTTTTTACTATTCTCGTACAAATCCAACCCATTTTACATTTAATTAAAAAAAAAATTGAGCTCAAAGGCAATTTTGAACACCATCTACTAAGGATGCTCTAATGGTTAGTAAGCACAGCAATAGATCACATGACATGTACGACCAATGGTGTATAAGTGTACAGAATTGTAAAATTATTAATAGTTTTTGGTACATAAGTGTCTATAAAAATAATTTATAATATTTAACGGCAAAAATATATATAGTTCAGAATATCTGATTGCAATTTTGACTATGTTTAAATTATGAAGATTTTTTTTTTATGAAGCTTTGCTAATATGAAAAGTCTATCTTCTTTCATTCTGGCGCATTTATGACTAAATTGACAAAAGGAGACTTGTTAGTCAAAAGGGATTATAAACAAAATCATGACTACTTTGGATCATAAAGTAATCTTTTTGAGCGATAAGGGAAAAATGTAAAAGATATTTAATTTTAATATTTTTTCTTTTTAAAATGATTGGTGGAGAATTCCACCAAACATTGTCTTCCATTATGTAAACAAGAAAGGCTGTTGTCACAGAACATTAGGGCAAAGGATTATTCTACACACTCAATGGAATATATATACATATATATATATATATATATATATATATATATGACTTACCTAAGCATACACCTAACACTGTCATCTAGTTGTTAAACAAGTGATCCCCACTATTATTAACTAGTTAATTATGAACATATAATGGAGTTAAAAGTGCTTTCACATGCAATCCTTGTAACCAAAGTATAAATTTTCTGATAGACCCAGATCGTGATCCATATGTTGGATTAGCTTTGAGCACAGTAAACTAACCAAGAAATTTAAAACATCATATATATTTAATTTGCTTGCAAATGATTGCTCTCCAAGTAGGCTTAATTAATTTGGAAGATCAAAAGTAAAACAAATATCCAAAATGTGTGATGTGGATATGGTTTGGAAACAAGAATTGAAGAAATTAAACTTCTCTATGAAATTTGGTTTGAATCTCCATGAGAACTAGCAAGTTTCCTATCACTATATATTTATTGTTATTAAGAATAAGTGTTTTTGATGAGGGTTGTTGAAGAATAGGGAAAATATACAAGGCTGTGACAAATTGCTTCCTAAGTTACACCCCTAATTGTTGTATACTAATTCTAATTGCTAATTAGGGATAATAATGGCATCTTCAATTGTAAGCTCATGGATGAAGTTAGACTAATTCAAATTTTGGTTTTGGATCTAAATATATATGATTCTGATACTTCAATCTTCAATCTCTAGCTTTTCTCTTTCTTGTGGATTAACAATAAGCAAAGAGCACACATTAATCATGCCTAAATTATTACAAGATAGTTAATATTGTTATGCTTTCATTAAGGGCTTGCTGATGTTGTTCTAAATGGACCTTCCATATTTGTATTGATTGACGTAAAAAGATGGAATTGCAATCTTAATCAATTCACAGAATTGTAATTCTTAAGTTGCCATTATCCAAATTGTTAAATCTCCGATCCTGAGCAACCAAGTGGCCAAACAAAATGTAGAAAGCATTTGACAATTTCTTGAAAGCTAAGTTAATCAAGATTTAAACCCCCATTGTATGTGATTGTCCGAAGCTTTAGTAGCTGCCAAGTAATGAGAAAAGGACTCAATACTATGTCTCTAGTTTTATAATGGCTCCTAATTGCCAATGACATCCATGTGAGGCTGATCCGTCTAATAGAGCCGTCTCAAAATATTTGAAGGTCCTACACATATTATTTAAATGTGACTCTTTGTAAATAATTAACAATTTGGATAATGGCAACTTAAGAATTACAATTCTGTGAATTGATTAAGATTGCAATTCCATCTTTTTACGTCAATCAATACAAATATGGAAGGTCCATTTAGAACAACATCAGCAAGCCCATAATGAAAGCACAACAATATTAACTATCTGTATGTTGCTTGTATTGTTTTGAATTCTATACCCAATGTTACCAAAGTTTAATTAAGGAATGGTAGATAAGATGCTTCTCATGGGAATATATTGAAATCCTAGACATGCCCACCAGCAAAGTGACATCATTAGGAAATAAGAAAGGAATGGTAGGAAGCAATGGAGCATCATTTCATTTCTAAATGAACTTTTTCTTCGAAGATTCGTACAAACATTTTTTTAATGAACTAAACCAGGTTGCTAAGAGTAAAAGAGAATAGTAGAGCAAGAATAGAACTCAAAGGCTTCACTATATTTAAAAAAAGTTTATAAGATTCGACTGTGAGGAGCAAATGAATCTTTCCGCCCACTTATTTATAGAACCTCAAGGGTTTTATCTAATCATTTACAAGAAACTTCTAGATCCTAGATATTTACATAAAAGATTTTAGAACTTAAAAAAAAAAACCTAAGGAGGTTTCATGAGACTTCTAGAAAATTCTACCACATTCTGGAAAATTTCAGAAGCTTCCAACTAAAACCATGTCTGATGAGGATTATATAGAACAGTCTTTTTGAGACGAAAATAGAACACATGACATTCTTTTTCACTTATTGTGTTGACGTCCTCGTCACAGGTCTGCTGAATTTTTTTGAATCATGTCATTGAACTAATATAGCATGTCATCATGGTCCCATTTGAACTCACCGTGCATGCATCATTTTTTTCCATTTGATAAGGTACTCTACACACGAAAAAATATTTGTCCGTGAATGGTCTTTGAATCAAGCACGACTTTCTCTTCTTTGTTGAAAGACATGGTCATGGTCGTCGTGGGTCGCTTTGAAACTGCTCGCTGACAGGTCTTCAAGTCTACGTGATAAAGCTTGGGACAACTCGTATGCCCACATTCATTCGTGAGGGTTACTCCTAATGGATTGAAGACCATATCAACAGGTGTTCCATCTTGCAAGAACTCGCCGACACCAAGCCAAGGGATAAGAGCAGATTGCTCGCTTGGTAAAAAATTGAGGGAGTCCATGGCAAGATGGGCATCCCATAGCCTAGTCGTAAGCTCAACGACACCAAGCAGCGTTACACGGTCCAGGAGAAGGAGATGTAATAAATTTTCAGCTTAACGGAAAGTTCCAGTTTGTAGACAACTTTGTCCACCTTCTTAATGACAGAGAAAACACCTTCATACTTGTGTATAAATTCCTTGTGTACCTTGGAGAACATCTTGAACTGCTGCGCTTGAAGTTTGATCTTTATCAAGTCCCCATTTCTTGTACTAGACAGACATTCGCTTGACGTTGACTCATTTCTTCATCTTAGGCGAGGTCTTCTTCCGAAATGTTTTAGCAATATTTGCCTTCGCTTTGAAGTCTGAGACAAACTGGTGAGCCTCGAAACTTTTTTCCGTGTCCCCATACTCAACGCGTGTGGGACAAGCAACTATCGACACACTACTAACTCAAACAGATTGTCTTGTGATGACTCGCTCATTTAGAAATCGTAGAAGAACTAGACAATGTAAAGATGATGCACTAATTCGATGGTTGGCACTCACAAAGTACCGCAAGTATTCATTCCATAGAGAATTGACCCATTGATCTCAATCCGTTTGGGGTTTTATCTTATAAATTAAGAATAATTTTGACAATTTATCTTAAATTATTTTTAGATATTGTAAATGTCTTCTTGACAATTGCAAACTCCTTGGAAATATAATGGCAAGGCAGGCGAGCAAATCCAGCATTCTCAGTTTGATGTGGGTGTTTCCAATTCCTTCAATGTCATGCACGAGCTATTGCATGGGGAGCCGCCATGTGATTCCACGTGCCTACCACTGTTGTTGATTGCTCCATCTCTCGACTGTTATTAATTGCTCCTCCATTAATCTTCACTTCACTTCATTTAGCTTCTTATTCTATGAAATTAATATATCAGCAAATTTAATTAGTTCTCTAAACACAGGATTGAATCTCCATGTTCAACTCAATATGTTGGTCCACATGGACGAGTACTTAATTATTTAAACCGATTTTCTGGAATTTAGAAGTATACCGATAGCAATGGAGCTGTAAACGGAATTGTAAGTTTTAAGATGCAGCAAAATGAAACATGTGACTAAATTACTAGTCAAACATAACATGAAAATCAAACAAAAAAAAGCTTGTAAATAGTCTTGTCAAACTGTGTGATGTACAGTTTGGAACTGGAGATATATATATATATATATATATATATATATATATATATATATATATATTATTGTATTTTAAATATTAGTGTTTATAGAAGATAACATAATAATTTATCTAGTAAAATTAGTTTTCATTTATATCTTCTATGTAAAAGGGCATGGATTCAATCTATAATAGTTTTATTTTGTTTGTTTTTTTTAAATATTTCAGTTTTTTATATATTTTTTTTAGAAAAAGTATTATTTTAATTTTTGTTCTGGACAAAAAAAAATACTCTTAATCAGCTCTGAGTAGAATATCTATCTAGCTCACAAAAACCGAAAGAAAAACATACTACCCTTCTAGTGTAATACCTAATTAATAACCTTATAGAATTATATAATTTTCATCTCATGTCTTATATTGATTCAGAAACCTGGAGAAACTTTAAAGCAGCCTTTGATTGTAGAAAATTAAAAAATAAGTTATTTGTATGAAACTTTTTGACTTATCCTCTATTTTTTTTTATTATATTTAAAAGTGTACCTCACATTATTTTTATAGTGTACATATTTTTTCACTTTTGACGGAATTTGTCCAAAAGTAACGGTCAACCGTTTTGACCAAAAAAATTGGATGAAAATACCCTCGTCTTCTTCTTTTTCTCTCCCCCCCTCTCCCCACCGTTGTCGCTGCCGTCGACCCCCCTCCCCGCCGCCGCCGTCGACCCTCTCCCCGCCACCGACCGTGCTCCTCCACTCCCTGCCCCCTCTCCCCGCGCGCTCGCCGCCGTGCCGCGCACTCGTCGCAGAGCGCTCGCCGCCGCTGTTGCTGCTTCTACTGTGACGCTGCTGCGGGGACGGGGAGGAGGCAGAGGTCAAGGTTGGGGGGGGGGGGGGGGGGGGGAGTGGGGACGGAGGCGGGCATCGGTGGCGGGGAGGAGGGGGCAGGGGGGAAGAGAGAAGAAAATGGGGAGGACATTTTCGTCAAAAAAAATTTGTCAAATGGGTTGACCGTTACTTTTGTACGAATTCCGTCAAAAGTTGAAGGACATGTACATTATGGAAACTATGTGGGGTGCACCCTTAAATATGATAAAAAAAGTGGGAGGTAAGTCAAAAAATTTCTATTTGTATTTATCCCCCTATCCCAATTGCTAATCATATCGTCACTACCTTACATTTTTATTTTAATTAGTACTATCTCTCCCCTCCAACATTCTCAAAAAATATGCAATTTTATTTCTTGGTAACTATAATTACAATTAACCGATTATGAAAAATGAGAGGTAGCACTAACTAAAATAAAAATGGCTCTTGATAAAGGCACTACAAAAATGACGGGCTAGCCCAGCATTAGTGCTAGCCCAGTTAGAAAAAACTTATACTCAGGCTAGTCCATGTTTTACTAGGGTTGTCCACCCTCTTCACCTCACTCCTCTTGCTCCTCCCCCACCCCCACCCCACTCCGGTCTCTCCTCCTTCCTCCTCTCGCTATTTTTCGCCTCTCCGTGAATTTGACTTCGCCATTGACTGCATCACCGTCGTTGAGCCGCACCACAAGCACCTTCATGTCGGCTCCATCACGAAGGCGAAGAAGAAGAAGAAGCGTGCGGGAGGCTGCGCGCGGCGGAGTCATGCGCTCGTCGGGGGCTGCGGCTACGCCTCGCGCCGACGACGGCGACGAAGGCGACAACAACAGCAGAAGCGACAACAACAACAACAACAACATCAACAAATGTCAATTCTCTGCCTCCTCCCCCGTCTCCTCCTCCCGCTCCTCCGCCTCGTCCTTCCCACTTTCGGCCTCCACGCAGTCCCGTCCTTATGTCACCTTGTAAACCCCCGAATTTTGCAAGAATTTTAAATTGAGATTTTTTCGCAATTTTTTGGAATTTTCTGAGGATTTTCTGTAATTAAAATCAGGATTTCTAATTATTAAATGATTTTTAATTGTTAATAAATAATATTAAAATATCATAGAAATAATATTTTTGGGTGTAAAATGAAAAACTGGACTTAGGGTAATTTTTTAGAATTTATTGGACCTCAGACCTATTTTTAAATGCCTAAAAACTATTTATTTATTTAACTAAATTAATTATTATTATTATTATTATTATTTTTATTATTATTATTATTATTATTTCTATATCAAACCCGGCCCAACTCCTCCACCGGCCCAGCCCAAATTCTTAGCGGGTCGGGTCGGGTCCGCCTGAACCCGACCCACCCGGACCCGGACCCGCTCCCCAGCCCCTCTCCCCCGCCTGACCCGCTCCCCCGCCCCGCTCCCGCCGGCCGCGCAGCCCGCCTCTACGCCCGGCCAGCGCCCACGACTCCGCCCCCTCCGCCGCCAGACCCGGCCACCACCGCCTCCCTCGGCCCTAAACGCCACCGCCCTTCTCTCCTACAAACCCCCCCCCCCGACTTCCCCTCTCCGGTAACTGCCCGACCCTGCTCCGCCGTGAGCCGCCTCGCCGCCACCTCGCCGTGAGCCGCCCGGCTTAGCCTCCGCCTCGCCGCCCGCCGACGGAGCCGCCACGCCGCCCCTTTCTCCTCCTCCGCAGGAGTCAACAGCAGCAGCGGGCCAAAGCCGGCCAGCCTCGGCCCGCCGCCTCCGGCGCCCGCCTCCCAGCTCCCCCAGCGAGCCGCCCTCGGCCTCCCTCCGCCTCAGCTCCGGCCGGCCGCCCTCCGCCGGAGAGACCAAACCCTAACCCTAACCCTAATTTCAATTCTCGTGTCGTGTCGGACACGACACGGACACGGCTTTTTCCCAATTTTCGGGTCCTGTTCAGGTACTCATATCTTTCTCCTCGTTGTCCCGTTTTCAATTCCGTAAATTGTGTTGCGAATCCTGTATGACCCTCTCGGTGCCCGGACAAACCGCTCGGGACATTGCGTCCTGTGATGATCGCACACCGCGATCCAAAAACAGGAAAAACCAGACCATGTTTCACCCCGGAACTGAGTACGCCCCGCCAAACGGGACGACTTGGTCGCGTGCGGTCTTCACAGATACGTGCGCGTCGTCGATACGGACGTGTGAGATTTCGCGGAAGCTGATTCGGGTGTGCGTGCACACCGGAATCAACGCGTATCCGCGGACATCGCCCCGTATCCGACTTTTCTGCAATTTGCCCTAACTTCTTGTACACTCGTCAGATCGAGACGAAACTTGCGCCATCGGACTCGTAGCGATACGCTGGTCCTGTGGGTCAAGTTTGGTTCGATTCTGAGAACGTTGACGAAATTGCGTGTCGTGGGCCCCAAAGGCCCCGCTCGACGGGCGATTTTGTGATCGGCTCATCGGAATCCAAATCTGGAAGTTCCGTTGGGTTCATATCAGCGTTCCTGACCTGTTGACACTAAGTTTGGTAAATTTGGAGACCGTTGACCCAGACACGTTTTCGGTGCAAAGCGGGCCCACCGGCGGACCCCGTTTTGACCCGAAACTGTCGTTTTTGCCCTTGTCTTCAAATTGGACCCAAGGACAGGCATTTCTAGCTATTTGATATCTTTTGAGCATGATGTTAATGTCTATTTCAGCATCTGGACTCATTTCGGGAAATTTTCCCGAGAACATAACTGTAATTGGATCCAAACATCAGGCAAGTACCTGCACTTCAAGTTTAATCTTTATATTGTGATAATTAATTCCCTGCTCTACTAGTACCCTTAATGATTACACGTAGTATTAGAACACTGGATTTCATGTCTTGAATACTGGAGTTCATGTCTTGCTTTTCATGTCGGGTGGGAGAATACTAGAAGGCATGTAGTTTACCTTTCCCCCTATCATGTTTAATAGCTGTTGGTACACGACTGTACCCTCAGCCGGATCTCTATTGTTCATGTTTAATAGCCGTCTATGACGGCCGGATTAGCCTTATAAACCCCTACATGCCAACTATGTATTCTAAAATAAACACAAGTTCACACAGATAGCTTCTGGTCTTGTTATAGTTCTTGCTGACTGTTGTAGTTTCATTTCCTGTCTCATTTATTTTCTGCTTTCTCATATTCCTGTTTATAGCCTTAACTCTGAGATATTGATGTTCTTCTATGCAACTTTCTCAACATGATACTCAAGTTAATTGTCATGAATATTTAGTTTAATCTTGTTGTGCATTGTGTACTTTGCTCCTTTCCTGACTGGATCCGTTGTTTTAGGCGATGATGAGGACTTTGCCCCTACTTATTATGGCCCCTATGAGTTAGCAGGTGACACATTGAGGAACCGGTTCCCACTCAGGAGACTACCTTTGAGGAGGAGTAGCCAGTTAGTTATTATTTTATTTTCTTTCAGCATATACTCGGGTTTATCCCCGATCTATCTTCTGGCTTTGTATTAACTATGGATCTGTTGTCACAATTTGTTTTATAAAAGTTAGCATTCCTATTTCCTGTTACTTTCCTTGTCTATTTATTGTGGATGAGATAGATTTAAAATTACCTGTGATGATGACCTAGACAGCGTACTACCGCCGACTCTGCGGCGTAGGCTGGACGTGCCCACGCACTCGTGCCCGAATAACCGGATGCGGGTCGTGATACGTTTTTGTGGTGGCCCATGCAGGTCCAACGACTAAATTATTCGGTTTCAACTCGGGGACCGAACAAGCCTGCAATAAAGCTAGGATAAGTTTATAGGATCTCATCCACTTACTTGAATCGTTTTTGATATCTGTATCGTATTCGAACTGATATGAACTTGCATCTTGCCTTGATTCTTGTGCGTCTTTATCGTTTATTTTTGGATGCAGAGTAAAGGATCTACCAGCAAGCGACGAGGTTCCTACAAGATCACCACGAGATGCTCTACCAGCATGGCCGTGGAGAACGCGCAAACTCTGGAAGCAGCTAATGCGCGTAAGTGATTTGTAGATACCGTTCCTAGTATTGTTTAGCTCATGCCCATTGGTTCGTGACCTCAGCCCCAACCTAGTAAATTTTAAACTTGCTAATAACCTGGTATGCTTTTATATCTGATAACTGTAGAGTTTGTAGAATCTTTTGTTATTGTGCTTAATGTAGGTTGTTTTGTGAACTTAAATAATTTGTATCTTCTTTCATCACCATCTAGCGCACTTCATTTTGTTGTACTTGACTTATGCTGCTATTTTATAGCCTAGTTTTGCAAGCTTATCCTTTTATCAAGCTTGTTCATGACATATGTATTAGTGGGTCGACACACTAATACAATTGTCTATTCAGAATCAATGTATTACGGTCTGATCAACCTTAGTGCATTTTGATTCGCCCTTCGCACTACTTTGCGTGGATTGAGATATACAGTTGACTAGTATACCTGCCCTAGACATGTCTGAGCATAACTGTATTAATACGAGCATGTGAGTAGGAACTACCACGATAGGATTCAATCCACAATCGCTTGACAATTCCCACCTGAATACTTTAAAATGCCTTGATCCCGATATTTCTTTTCTATCACCCCACCCTTTAACTCTTTATTATTGATCTTCGTCTTCCCTTATTTCGAAAAGACGAAATCTCGTGCCTGGTATAAGTTAGTACATAGATAGTACTGGATATGCCACATAGGCCGATCACATACTTGAGGATTAAACTTTCGTAATTGAGGACATATCATATGTGACATGATCGGCGTTGAAGTTCGAGGATTGAATAACGTAGGTAAACATATTAAGGAATATTTTCTTAAGGTATATAGTCTTTTGTGATGAATGGGTAAACTCTAAGTTGGGTAGCAATGCATTTGTCAACTCGAGAGGAATGTCCTTTGGATTGTGACCGAGTAAGGTTAGATTGGAAGAAGCAAGCCATTCTAATTTTGAAATTTTTAGTAAATTGATATCGAGGACCCAATAGTTATACCTTAGGTACATGATTTAAATCTTGAATAATGAACGTAAAATCGCCAATTGGAATTTAGGGGATTATGATTCAGACTTGAACATTGGTGGACTACACTTAAATTATTTTTCAATTTGATGATTTGAATTACAAATTAAAAATTGATGGTTGGACTAACTAGTTGGATTATTGAGGAGATGAATAAAATTTAAAAAAAATTGAAGCATACAATTGTGAATGGGAATACTGTTGGACTCGAATCACTTCTAGAGGAATTTACGATAATTACGATCGTGAGGTAAATTCATAAGCACGTGCAAATCTGGAAGATGCTATATGGACTTAGTCTAAAATCTGCCTGTGGGTAATTTGAGGAAGTAAGAAGTAATAGCCATAGGTTGAATTCTTGATGGGAACAAGTAGTCATCTTAAACTTTGAAGTGATTGCAGAGGATATGATTAGGCTTTTAATTATCGCAAAGATCGACTTGCCCTATGTACATGAAGGGTTAACAGAGTATGGCTTAAATTTTAAATTTCGAGGACGAAATTTTATAAGTTGGGTAGATTGTAAACCCCCAAATTTTGCAAGAATTTTAAATTGGAATTTTTTCGCAATTTTCTGGAATTTTCTGAGGATTTTCTGTAATTAAAATCAGGGTTTCTAATTATTAAATAATTTTTAATTGTTAATAAATAATATTAAAATATTATAGAAATAATATTTTTGGGTGTAAAATAGAAAACTGGACTTAGGGTAATTTTTCTGGAATTTATTGGACCTCAGACCTATTTTTAAATGCCTAAAAACTATTTATTTATTTAATTAATTATTATTATTATTATTATTATTATTATTTCTATATCAAACCCGGCCCAACTCCTCCACCGGCCCAGCCCAAATTCTTAGCGGGTCGGGTCGGGTCCGCCTGAACCCGACCCGCCCGGACCCGGACCCGGACCCGCTCCCCAGCCCCTCTCCCCCGCCTGACCCGCTCCCCCGCCCCGCTCCCGCCGGCCGCGCCGCCCGCCGCTCCGCCCAGCCAGCGCCCACGACTCCGCCCCATCCGCCGCCAGACCCGGCCACCACCGCCTCCCTCGGCCCTAAACGCCACCGCCCCTCTCTCCTACAAACCCCCCCGACTTCCCCACTCCGGCAACTACCCGACCCTGCTCCGCCGTGAGCCGCCTCGCCGCCACCTCGCCGTGAGCCGCCCGGCTCAGCCTCCGCCTCGCCGCCCGCCGACGGTGTCACTACCCGATTCTAGAAAATAGGATTTTTTATTTTTTTTTATTTTTAATTGGTAAATTGTGTATTGTATTTAAATAATTATAATTGTATTTAAATAGTGATTGTATTATTTTTTATTATTTTTATTTTGATTGTTTTAGGGTTTTGGCTAGCCTGGACCCATGTCAGACCCTAGTGGACCCATGTCCGACCCAGCCCACACCCTTGTGAGAATTATTTTGGGGCTTAGAAATATTTATTTTATTTTTAGGAGGTTAGTGGGAGAGATTTGGAGCTAGTTTGAGTGCTTTTGGAACCCGAAACCCAAAACCAAGTCAAATAGGGGCGTTTTAGGAATTTGGAACTTGTGTAACCCTTTATTTGTGTCTTGGCCGGCCCTACCTACCCCCCCCAAACCGTGAGCACAGCAGCCCCACTTCCCCCTCTCTTCATTTACTTCTTCTTCTTCATTCCTTCTTCTTCTCCACTTCTTCTTTCTTCTTCCTTCCTTTTCCAAGTAAGCCCTTCTTCCATTTTTCTTCTTTCTTTCTTCCATTCCTTCTCCTTATGCTAGCCCTAATCTTGCTTTTTCCCAACCTAGGTGTGAGGAGCTTAGATCTAGTGTGGAAGCTAGAATTGGTGGCTTGGAGCTTGAGGGAGGTGATTTGGAGTAGATCGGAGACCTTGGCCTTGGGATTCCAACTTCCAAGAGGTAAAACCTAACTTTTTCCTTCCTAATTATTTTTATGTAGTGTAATTAGTATTTTAGAACCTTCCTAGACCCTTAGCCTACCCGTAGGAGGAAGTTGGAACTAGTTTGGTTGAGTTTAGAGACTTTGACATTAGGTTTTGTGTCAATTTCGGGTGGAATCCGAATTTGGCCCAATTTTGGATGATGTCCTAGGTTAGACGGACCTAGGTAGACGTTGTCGGGTGTCTAGAGGGTGAGTGCGTGTCTCCGTTCGGACACGGGAAGCCGTGTCGCGGAGAAACGGGCGTTTCGGACAAAATTGGGGCTTTTCATCGTCGCCGATTCTAAGTGCGTGTGCGTTTCCACCACGGACCTAGAATCGACGCGGGAGCGCATTTTCTAGGATCTAGACATCGTGTAGAGCACGTGGGTAAATTTTGGGCCGATTCCGAGTTCGTTTGGTGTGCGTTTCAGGAGGTTTTCCGAGCCGCGCACCACGTGTTCGTCGAAATGACCGAACGGCCATTTCGACTTGGTTTCCTCGTTTCGGGCTTGTGCGCGCATTGGGTTAGTATCGGGGAGTGTGTGCTAGAGTTTTTGAGTTATACTTTATATATTTTTGGATATTGGTGAGTGTCGGGGTCGTTGGGCGTGAGTAGGGCGTGCGGTTTGAGTGTTGTGTGCGTGGTTGTGTTTGTATTTATGTGTGTCTATATCTATATACATTTATATATTTTTTTATGTGTGTTTATGTATATATATACTTATATATATGTGTGTATTTATATTTATGTACTTGTATGTGTACATGTCTATGTATATATATATGTATATGTGTAAGTGTGCTTGTGTGTATATGTATATATATTTGAATGTGTGTGTATATATATATCTTAGAGTGTGTGTGTGTATTGGTATATATATATGTATTCGTATGTGTGTATATATATTAATATAAGTGTTTATATATATATAGCTATGTATATATTTGTTGTGAGGTGTGTGTGTATTAGTGTGTTTGTGAGTGTGTAGGTGTGTGTGTTAGTGAGTGTGTTAGAATAGATATAAGTGTATATATATAGGTATTTAGTTGTTTATATATATAGTTATATGTGTGTATATATATATATATATATATATATATATAGGGTGATATATATGTATATATATAGGAGAGTGTGCGTGTGTATATGAGAGGAAGGGGGGGCAGACTGCACAGTAGCAGCAGCAGCTGCTGCCCCCAACAGCAGCAGTAGCAAGGGGCAGCAGCAGCAGCCAAGAGCAGTAGCAGCAGCAATGCGAAGCGCAGCAGCAGCAGTAGCAGTAGCAGTATATGCAGCAGCAGCAGCAGCAATTGCAAACCCAGGCAAGCTCCAGCAGCTCCAGGTAGCAGCTAGCTAGTGTGAGAGAGAGATATATATATATATATATGTTGATAGATAGATAGATAGATAGATAGATAGATAGATAGATAGATAGATAATAAGTTAGATAGATAGATATATAGATATCTAGATATGAATATATATACATATAGTTAGATAGGTAGCTAGATAGTTACCTAGATAAGTAGATATGTGATAGATACCTATATCTATATGCATAGATATATATATATATATACCTAGAGGTAGATATATATATTATAGTTAGTAATATATATTTATGCGTAGGGTAAGGTAAATGGGTATTTATGTATATGTGTGTGGATATATATATGTATATAGGTAGATACCTACTTAGATATATATATATATATATATATATATATATATATATATATATATATATATATATATATATATGATAGATATCTATATTACCTAGCCTAGATTAATAACTAGGTGCATAATCAATAGCTAGATAGCTAGTTAGAGGGTTTTAGAGCGAAACCTCAATACCTTGAGATACCGAGGTATCTCGATACCTTGAGATATTCAAGGTATTGAGTTTCGAGCGGGGTATTTGAGCATTAGCCTAGAAAATGTTTTGGAATGATTTTTATATGTTTATATATATATATTTACGCGTGCTAGCATAGGTTCTAGCGGGTTTAGGCGGGGTGCGTGGCCTAGGGCGAGGTATCGGATACCGAGGGTATCCCGGTATCTCGATTAGGCGAGTTTGTGAGTTTAGTAGCTTAATGAGCTCGGTTTGACCTAGAATTTCAGGGGCACCCAAGTTTGACCTAGCTTTGACCAAATTTGTCCCCGTTGACCGTAAAAGTCAACGTTTGACCTAGTTTTGACCTAGAGTTGACTTTTTGGACCCCGGGTTGACTTTTTGACCCGATTTTCACCGGTTTGATCCGTTCGACCTAGAATAGTCCTAGAAGCCTGTTTTTAATTATTTTATATCAGTTTTAATGCTTAGAACCCTGTTTAATCCTTGCTTTTCGCATTAGGTGTTTGCGACACCGGTCCGGATTTCGATCCTCATCAGTTGCTCAGGACATCAGGCGAGTACCTACCTCTGATAGTTTCCATTTCATGATAGCGTTTATATCACCTGTTCTAGGACTGTGATACTTGATTCTGACACATTGTTACACGAGCTGGTACTAGTGGATCCCGTCATGAGGTGCTATCTCCCTTACCGTGTTCAGCGGGTACTCTATCACGTGTATTTCATCATGTGCTTCGGGTATTGATTATCATGTGCTATCATGTGCTTCTTGTGCTCTCGCCTTCATGTGCGCGAGCTATTATCATGTACGTAGCGTGTTGTGGTTGGATCCAATGGTATTAGTGGGGGAGGGGAGTAGGAGTTGGTTATATGATCAAAGCCAAACAGTATTCATGTGTATGTCGGTTATGCAACTCACGCATAACGGAGTTATCGTAGTGTTCTTCATGTGCAACCTAAGCCGATCATATAACGAACTTGTGCTCAAGGCACTTAGCTAGTATTCATGTTTCTCACCTGCAGTTACTTTTCCACTACTTGTATCGTTCTCCAGTTTATATTGCAGCTACTTATTGTGCTCCAGCATATATTTATTTCCTGTGCATCTTGATTACTTTTCTATTGCTCGTCATATACACCTTACCATGTATTTGGAGTTGCTTTCAAAGTTATGTACTTCGCTCCAGTCCTGACTGGGCATATTTTTTCCAGAGGATCCTGAGGACTATTGCCCTACGTTCTACGGGCCTGGTATTGACGACTGTTGTGACCCCGAGGAGGAGTGCGCCGAGGAGACGCCGATAGCACCCTAGTTAACTAGGTGGGTTTTCTGGGTTATTTTCAGTGGTTTGTATTTTGGATGACTGTACTTATTCTTTTGATGCTGTGTGATGTTGTAGCTATTTGTAGACTTGGACTGTATTATTTTGGATTGTCATGCTCTCTTGGTTCTGTTTCTTTGTTTATATCATATCGTGCTTATATTCTTCCTCTAGATTTTGTGATTGAGATCATTGATATATATATTGCGTGGTTGCCTCCTTTGGGAGAGGATTTTATATATATATTGCGTGGTTTTGCCCTCCTTTTGGAGAGGTCATGCCGGATTTTTCAGTGAGATATAGATAGATATGGTTGACCTAGAACGGACCTTTACAGCGTTCTACCGCCGATTCTGCGGCGTAGGCTGGACGTACCCACGGCTCATGTCCGATTTTCGGGTGCGGGTCGTGACAGACGGAGCCGCCACGCCGCCCCTTTCTCCTCCTCCGCAGTAGTCAACAGCAGCAGCAGGCCAGAGCCGGCCAGCCTCGGCCCGCCGCCTCCGGCGCCCGCCTCCCAGCTCCCCCGGCGAGCCGCCCTCGGCCTCCCTCCGCCTCAGCTCCGGCCGGCCGCCCTCCGCCGGAGAGACCAAACCCTAACCCTAACCCTAATTTCAATTCTCGTGTCGTGTCGGACACGACACGGATACGGCTTTTTCCCGATTTTCGGGTCATGTTCAGGTACTCATATCTTTCTCCTCGCTGTCCCGTTTTCAATTTCGTAAATTGCGTTGTGAAGCCTGTATGACCCTCTCGGTGCCCGGATAAACCGCTCGGGGCATCGCGTCCTGTGGTGATCGCACACCGCGATCCAAAAACAGGAAAAACTAGACCATGTTTCACCTCGGAACTGAGTACGCCCCGCCAAACGGGACGACTTGGTCACGTACGGTCTTCACAGATACGTGCGCGTCGTCGATACGGACGTGTGAGATTTCGCGAAAGCTGATTCGGGTGTGCGTGCACACCGGAATCAACGCGTATCCGCGGACATCGCCCCGTATCCGATTTTTCTGTAATTTGTCCTAACTTCTTGTACACTCGTCAGATCGAGACGAAACTTACGCCATCGGACTCGTAGCGATACGCTGGTCCTGTGGGTCAAGTTTGGTTCAATTCTGAGAACGTTGACGAAATCGCGTGTCGTGGGCCCCACAGGCCCCGCTCGACGGGCGATTTTGTGATCGGCTCATCGGAATCCAAATCTGAAAATTCCGTTGTGTTCGTATCAGCGTTCCTGACCTGTTGACACTAAGTTTGGTGAATTTGGAGATCGTTGACCCGGACACGTTTTTCGGTGCAAAGCGGGCCCACCGGCGGACCCCGTTTTGACCCGAAACTGTCGTTTTTGTCCTTGTCTCCAAATTGGACCCAAGGACAGGCGTTTTTAGCTATTTGATATCTTCTGAGCATGATGGTAATGTCTATTTCAGCATCTGGACTCATTTCTGGAAATTTCCCCGAGAACATAATTGTAATTGGATCCAAACATCAGGCAAGTACCTGCACTTCAAGTTTAATCTTTATATTGTGATAATTAATTCCCTGCTCTACTAGTACCTTTGATGATTACACGTAGTATTAGAACACTGGATTTCATGTCTTGAATACTGGAGTTCATGTCTTGCTTTTTATGTCGGGTGGGAGAATACTAGAAGGCATGTAGTTTACCTTTTCCCCTATCATGTTTAATAGCTGTTGGTACGCGACTGTACCCTCAGCCGGATCTCGATTGTTCATGTTTAATAGCCGTCTATGACGGCCGGATTAGCCTTATAAACCCCTACATGCCAACTATGTATTCTAAAATAAACACAAGTTCACACAGATAGCTTCTGGTCTTGTTATAGTTCTTGCTGACTGTTGTAGTTTCATTTCCTGTCTCATTTATTTCCTGCTTTCTCATATTCCTGTTTATAGCATTAACTCTGAGATATTGATGTTCTTCTATGCAACTTTCTCAACATGATACTCAAGTTAATTGTCATGAATATTTAGTTTAATCTTGTTGTGCATTGTAAGCCCTTGATTTTTCAAAAATATTAAAATTGAGATTTTTTGCGATTTTCTGGAATTTTCTGGAAATTTTCTGAAATTAAAATCAGGGTCTTAAATTATTATATGATTTTTAATTGATATTAAACAATATTAAAATATTGTGAAAATAATAGTTTTGGGTGTAAAATGGAAAACTGGACTTAGGGTAATTTTCTGGAATTTATCGGACCCCGGACCTATTTTTAAATGCCTAAAAACTATTTATTTATTTATTTATTTATTTATTAATTATTATTTATTTAATTAAATATTATTATTATTATTATTATTATTATTATTATTATTATAATTTCAGCCCAGTCCGGCCCGCGGCCCGTTGGGCCGGCCCGGCCCAATTCCCCGAACCCAGCCCAGCCTTAGCGGGTCGGGTCGGATCCGCCCGAACCCGACCCGATCCGGTGCCCGGACCCGGACCCACTCCCCAGCCTCTCCCCCGCCTGACCCGCTCCCCTCCGCGTCCGGCGGCGCCGCCGCGCCACGCAGCCACCGCCTCCGCGCTGCCCGCGGCCACGCGCCCTCGCCTCCGCGCTGGCCGCCGCCTCCCTCGGCCCCGAGCCACCACCCTCTCCCATTATAAATCCCCCCCCCGACTTCCTCTCTCCGGCAGCTTTCCGACCACCGCTCCGCCGCCGGCTCACCTCCGCTGCTCCGCCGTCCACCGCCACCCTCGCCCCGACCTCGCCCCGCCGTCCTCCTCCCTCCACGGCTCCGGCCTCCCCCTCGATCGACAGCAGCAACAGCCAGCAGCGTCGGAGCCTCCGCCCGGCCGGCCGCCCAGCCGCGCCGCCCTCCGCCGCAGCACCCCGGCCCCCTCCGCCTCAGCCTGGCCAACCCAGCCGCCGTCTCCGCCCCTCGCCGGCCGGATTTTCCCAGAAACCCTAACCCTAAATCCCCAATTCTCGTGTCGTGTCGGACACGACACGGACACGGTTTGACCCTGATTTTTGGGTCCCCTTCAGGTGCGTGTAACTTTCGCCTCGTAGCTCCGTTTTCAATTCCGCAAATTGCGTTGTGAAGCCTGTATGACCCTCTCGGTGTTCGGACAAACTGTTCGGGGCATCGCGTCCTGTGGTGATCGCACACCGCGATCCAAAAACAGGAAAAACCAGACCCTGTTTCACCCTGGAACTGAGTCCGCCCCGCCAAACGGGACGACTTGGTCACGTGCGGTCTTTACAGATACGTACGCATCGTTGATACGGACGTGTGAGTCTTCGTGGAAGCTGATTCGGGTGTGCGTGCACACCGGAATCAACGCGTATCCACGGACATCGGCCCGTATCCGCCTTTTCTGCAATTTATCCTAACTTCGTGCACACTCGTCAGATCGAGACGAAACTTGCGCCATCGGACTCGTAGCGATACGCTGGTCCTGTGGGTCAAGTTTGGTTCGATTCTGAGAACGTTGACGAAATTGCGTGTCGTGGGCCCCACAGGTCCCGCTCGACGGGCGATTTTGTGTTCGGCTCATCGGAATTCAAATCTGGCCGTTCCGTTGGGTTCGTATCAGCGTTTCTGACCTGTTGACACTAAGTTTGGTAAAATTGGAGACCGTTGACCCGGACATGTTTTTTGGTGCAAAGCGGGCCCACCAGCGGACCCCGTTTTGGCCCGAAACTGCCGTTTTGGCCTTGTCTCCAAATTGGACCCAAGGACAGGCGTTTCTAGCTATTTGACATCTTCTGAGCGTGATGGTAATGTTATTTCAGTATTTGGACTCATCTCTGGACTTTTTCCCCAAGAACCAATTTAATCAGATCCAAACAACAGGCAAGTACCTGCACTTCAAGTTTATTCTTTATACTGTGATAATTAATTCCTTGCTCTACTAGCATCATTGGATGATTACACGTAGTGTTAGAACACTGGATTTTCATGTCTTGAATATTGGAGTTCATGTCTTATTTTCGTGTCGGGTGGGAGAATACTAAGGAGGCATGTAGTTTACCCTTTTCCCTGGATTGTCTAATAGCTGTTGGTACACGACTGTCCATCAGCCGGATCTCGATTATATTGTCTAATAGCCGTCTATGACGGCCGGATTAGCCTTATAAACCCCTACATGCCAACTATGTATTCTAAAATAAACACAAGTTCACACAGATAGCTTCTGGTCTAGTTATAGTTCTTACTGACTGTTGTAGTTTCATTTCCTGTCTCATTTATTTCCTGCTTTCTCATATTCCTGTTTATAGCATTAACTCTGAGATATTGATGTTCTTCTATGCAACTTTCTCAACATGATACTCAAGATAATTGTTATGAATATTTAGTTTAATCTTGTTGTGCACTGTGTACTTTGCTCCTTTCCTGACTGGATCCGTTGTTTTAGGCGAGGATGAGAACTATGCCCCTACCTATTATGGCCCCTATGAGGCAGCAGGTGACACAGTTGAGAAGCCGGTTCCCACTCCGGAGACTACCTTTGAGGAGGAGTAGCCAGTTAGTTATTATTTTATTTCCTTTCAGCACATACTCGGGTTTGTCTCCGATTTATCTTCTGGCTTGTATTAACTGTGGTTTGGTTGTCACAGATCAAATATTATGAAATCCAAGCATTCTTATTCCTGTGATTATCTTTGCCCGTTTATTATTTGTGGATGAGATAGATAGTTATTGATCCCAGAAAATGACCTAGACAGCGTACTACCGCCGACTCTGCGGCGTAGGCTGGACGTACCCACGCGCTCGTGCCCGAATATCCGGGTGCGGGTCGTGACACGTTTTTGTGGTGGCCCATGCAGGTCACGATTAAATTGTTCGGTTTCAACTTCGGGACCGAACAGGCCTGCAATAAAGATTGAGGATTTTAGGAAAAGCTCATCCACTTGATTGAATCGTTCTTGACATCCATATCGACTTCGAATTATTTTATTGACTTGCATCCTGCCTTGATTCTTGTGCGCCTTTTATCGTTTACTTTTGGATGCAGAGTAAGGGATCTACCAGCAAGCGACGAGGTTCCTGCAAGATCACCACGAGATGCTCTACCAGCATGATCGTGGAGAACGTGCAGACTCTTGGAGCAGCTAATGCGCGTAAGTGATTTGTAGATACCGTTCCTAGTATTGTTTAGCTCGTGCCTATTGGTTCGTGACCTCAGCCCCAACCTAGAAATTTTGAACTTGCTAATAACCTGGTATGCTTTTATATTGATAACTAGAGATTGTAGAGTCTTTTGTTACTATGCTTATTGTAAGTTGTTTTGTGAACTTAAATAATTTGTACCTCCTTTCATCACCATCTAGCGCACTTAATTTTGATGTACTTGACTTATGCTGCTATTCTATAGCCTAGTTTTGCAAGCTTACTTTTTATCAAGCTTGTTCATGACATATGTATTAGTGGGTCGACACACTAATACGATTGTCTATTCAGAATCAGTGCATTACGGTCTGATCAGCCTTAGTGCATTTTGATTCGCCTTTCGCACTACTTTACGTGGATTGAGATGTATAGTTGGCTAGTATACTTGCCCTCTAGACATGTCCGAGCATATCGTATCGATTATATAACTGTATTAATACGAGCATGTGAATAGGAATTACCGAGATAGGATTCAATCCACAATCACTTGACAATTTCCACCTGAATACTTTAAAACGCCTTGACCCCGATATTTCTTTTCTATCACCCCACCCTTGAACTCTTTATTATTGATCTTCGCCTTCCTTTATTTCGGAAAAACGAAATCTCGTGCCTGGTATAAGTTAGTACATAGATAGTACTAGATATGCCACATAGGCCGATCACATACTTGAGGATTAGACTTTCGTAATTGAGGACATATTATATGTGATATGATCGGCGTTGAAGTTCGAGGATTGAATGACATAGGTAAACATATTTAGGAATATTTTTCTTAAGGTATATAGTCTATTTTGATGAATGGGTAAACTCTAAGTTGGGTAGCAATGCATTTGTCAACTCGAGAGGAATGTCTTTTGGATTGTGACCGAGTAAGGTTAGATTGGAAGAAGCAAGCCATTCTAATTTTGAAAATTTAAGGAGTGACTAAGATGATTAGTGAATTGATATCAAGGACCCAATAGTTATATCTTAGGTTTCTGATTTTGAATAATGAAGGTAAAAATCATCAATTTAAATTTAGAAGATAAAATTTATTGAATTTCAGACTTGAACATGGGTGGACTACATTTAATTATTTTTCAATTTGATGATTTGAATTACAAATTAAAATTTGATGGTTGACTAACTAGTTGGATTATTGAGGAGATGAAAAGTTGAAGCATACAGGACTCGAATTACTCCAGAAGAAATTACGATCGTGAGGTAAATTCATAAGCCCGTGCTAATCTGGAAGATGCTATGTGGACTTAATCAAAAACCTGCCTGTGGGTAACTTGAGGGAGTAATAACCATAAATCGAATTTCTGATTTGAACAGTAGTCACCTTAATCATGAAGTGGTTGCAGTGGACATGATTAGGATTTAAAATTTCGCAAGGAGATTGCGATTGAGATACGTGAAAGATTATGGCTTAATTTTAAATTTCGAGGACCAAATTTTCATAAGTTGGGTAGATTGTAAGCCCTTGATTTTTCAAAAATATTAAAATTGGGATTTTTCGCGATTTTCTGGAATTTTCTGGGAATTTTCTGAAATTAAAATCAGGGTCTTGAATTATTATATGATTTTTAATTGATATTAAACAATATTAAAATATTGTGAAAATAATAGTTTTGGGTGTAAAATAGAAAACTGGACTTAGGGTAATTTTCTGGAATTTATCGGACCCCGGACCTATTTTTAAATGCCTAAAAACTATTTATTTAATTATTTATTTATTTATTAATTATTATTTATTTAATTAAATATTATTATTATTATTATTATTATTATTATTATTATTATTATTATTATTAATATAATTTCAGCCCAGTCCAGCCCGCGGCCCGTTGGGCCGGCCCGGCCCAATTCCCCGAACCCAGCCCAGCCTTAGCGGGTCGGGTCGGATCCGCCCGAACCCGACCCGACCCGGTGCCCGGACCCGGACCCACTCCCCAGCCTCTCCCCCGCCTGACCCGCTCCCCTCCGCGTCCGGCGGCGCCGCCGCGCCACGCAGCCACCGCCTCCGCGCTGCCCGCGGCCACGCGCCCTCGCCTCCGCGCTGGCCGCCGCCTCCCTCGGCCCCGAGCCACCACCCTCGCCCCGACCTCGCCCCGCCGTCCTCCTCCCTCCACGGCTCCGGCCTCCCCCTCGATCGACAGCAGCAACAGCCAGCAGCGTCGGCGCCTCCGCCCGGCCGGCCGCCCAGCCGCGCCGCCCTCCGCCGCAGCACCCCGGCCCCCTCCGCCTCAGCCTGGCCAGCCCAGCCGCCGTCTCCGCCCCTCGCCGGCCGGATTTTCCCAGAAACCCTAACCCTAAATCCCCAATTCTCGTGTCGTGTCGGACACGACACGGACACGGTTTGACCCTGATTTTCGGGTCTTCTTCAGGTGCGTGTAACTTTCGCCTCGTAGCTCCGTTTTCAATTCCGCAAATTGCGTTGTGAAGCCTGTATGACCCTCTCGGTGTCCGGACAAACTGTTCGGGGCATCGCGTCCTGTGGTGATCGCACACCGCGATCCAAAAACAGGAAAAATCAGACCCTGTTTCATCCCGGAACTGAGTCCGCCCCGCCAAACGGGACGACTTGGTCGCGTGCGGTCTTCACAGATACGTACGCATCGTCGATACGGACGTTTGAGTCTTCGTGGAAGCTGATTCGGGTGTGCGTGCACACCGGAATCAACGCGTATCCGCGGACATCGCCCCGTATCTGCCTTTTCTGTAATTCACCCTAACTTCGTGCACACTCGTCAGATCGAGACGAAACTTGCGCCATCGGACTCGTAGCAATACGCTGGTCCTGTGGGTCAAGTTTGGTTCGATTCTGAAAACGTTGACGAAATCGCGTGTCGTGGACCCCACAGGCCCCGCTCGACGGGCGATTTTGTGTTCGGCTCATCGGAATCCAAATCTGGAAGTTCCGTTGGGTTCGTATCAGCGTTCCTGACCTGTTGACACTAAGTTTGGTGAAATTGGAGACCGTTGACCCGGACACATTTTTCGGTGCAAAGCGGGCCCACCGGCGGACCCCGTTTTGGCCCAAAACTGCCGTTTTTGCCTTGTCTCCAAATTGGACCCAAGGACAGGCGTTTCTAGCTATTTGACATCTTCTGAGCGTGATGGTAATATTTATTTCAGCATTTGGACTCATCTCTGGACTTTTCCCCCAAGAACCAATTTAATCAGATCCAAACAACAGGCAAGTACCTGCACTTCAAGTTTATTCTTTATAATGTGATAATTAATTCCTTGCTCTACTAGCATCATTGGATGATTACACGTAGTGTTAGAACACTGGATTTTCATGTCTTGAATACTGGAGTTCATGTCTTGTTTTCGTGTCGGGTGGAAGAATACTAAGGAGGCATGTAGTTTACCCTTTCCCCTGGATTGTCTAATAGCTGTTGGTACACGACTGTCCATCAGCCGGATCTTGATTATATTGTCTAATAGCCGTCTATGATGGCCGGATTAGCCTTATAAACCCCTACATGCCAACTATGTATTCTAAAATAAACACAAGTTCACACAGATAGCTTCTAGTCTAGTTATAGTTCTTGCTGACTGTTGTAGTTTCATTTCCTGTCTCATTTATTTCCTGCTTTCTCATATTCCTGTTTATAGCATTAACTCTGAGATATTGATGTTCTTCTATGCAACTTTCTCAACATGATACTCAAGATAATTGTCATGAATATTTAGTTTAATCTTGTTGTGCACTGTGTACTTTGCTCCTTTCCTGACTGGATCCGTTGTTTTAGGCGAGGATGAGAACTATGCCCCTACCTATTATGGCCCCTATGAGGCAGCAGGTGACACAGTTGAGAAGCCGGTTCCCACTCCGGAGACTACCTTTGAGGAGGAGTAGCCAGTTAGTTATTATTTTATTTCCTTTCAGCACATACTCGGGTTTGTCCCCGATTTATCTTCTGGCTTGTATTAACTGTGGTTTGGTTGTCACAGATCAAATATTATGAAATCCAAGCATTCTTATTCCTGTGATTATCTTTGCCCGTTTATTATTTGTGGATGAGATAGATAGTTATTGATCCCAGAAAATGACCTAGACAGCGTACTACCGCCGACTCTGCGGCGTAGGCTGGACGTACCCACGCGCTCGTGCCCGAATATCCGGGTGCGGGTCGTGACAGCATTGTGTACTTTGCTCCTTTCCTGACTGGATCCGTTGTTTTAGGCGATGATGAGGACTTTGTCCCTACTTATTATGGCCCCTATGAGTTAGCAGGTGACACATTGAGGAGCCGGTTCCCACTCAGGAGACTACCTTTGAGGAGGAGTAGCCAGTTAGTTATTATTTTATTTCCTTTCAGCATATACTCGGGTTTGTCCCCGATCTATCTTCTGGCTTTGTATTAACTATGGATCTGTTGTCACAATTTGTTTTATAAAAGTTAGCATTCCTATTTCCTGTTACTTTCCTTGTCTATTTATTGTGGATGAGATAGATTTAAAATTACCTGTGATGATGACCTAGACAGCGTACTACCGCCGACTCTGCGGCGTAGGCTGGACGTGCCCACGCACTCGTGCCCGAATAACCGGGTGCGGGTCGTGACACACCTCGTATAGCTCTTTCCTCCGGACTGTCAAAATTTTGATAGTCCTACCAATTGGAAGAACTGTCAAAATTTTGACAGTCCTGATTATAAAAAATGTTAATTAGAAGTGAGACGGCCCGGTGAGTAATTTTTAGGAGATGCAAACTTGTAATTATTAATGATAAAACTTTAGGGTGTTCTAAAATTTTTTTTAGTGCCTTTATCAAAAGTCAATAAAAATAAAAGATGGTAAAAATTTGATTAGCAATTGGGAGTAGTAGGCCAAAAGAGGGAGAGCTTCATTGTTGGGTAGAGAATTGACATTTGTTAGGAATCCTATGTAGTTTTGGTTTATTGTTCGGGAATGACGAGAACAGTTTTTGGATTGGTAGGGGAAGGGGAACAGAGAATTGTGAATCCCAAGGACAGAAAATTCTCTTTATGGATAGTTCCAACTTCACATCGAGCTCTGTTCCTTCCTATCCAATTAAAAGTCTATACTATGACTACAATCAAATAACTACAATCATTTATAACTGTCACGTGATGATCACATGACGATTATTTATTGAAAAAAAAAGAAGGAATAGAATTCGATGGCTGTCCGGATGGCTGCTACGTGACAGGAACGTCACGTGACAGTCGTTTATTGGAAAAAAATGGAACCGTATGTGACCCACATAACGGAGGGAGAGAGAATTGTAAAAATGTTGTAAGCATTTGATAATAAACGTAGCATTATTGTCAATTAAATTATCAGAACCCCAAGCTTCCTATTGAAAGTTTGGAACCAATTATAATAGTACCAAGTGATTCAGAAATTTTCCCGCCAAGGAGTAAATGTTTCATAAAACACAAATTCAAATTTCAAAATAAGAACAAACAAAAGTTGGCCCATCTTGCTGAAATATAGCAGTCCCTCCCTGCATTTGGAACTTGTACAGTTCATCATCTCTCTGTACAAGTAGTTAATATGTCAAACGTCAGCTATGGGAAATGCAGAATAAGGAAGGAAGGAAAAGCTAGATGAGAATTGAGAATGTTGATTGAGCACAAGAGGTACTGTCAATAATAATGTGAGACATTTCTTGGTATAGCACAGGCATCCAGCACGTAGGAATACAAGGACCATACATGAAAAACTCTAAATAGTTTTACAAAAAGATGCGTCATCTCCCCCAACAGTAGGAGGATATTTCACTTGGCTCCTGTGCTCTCAGGCCATCGGTGGCCTGTTATTCAAGGTGTACAATGGACCGGACGATCTGGAGCCAAGTCTGGTCAAAGTCAGTCTGGGTTGGCCCTGCTCGGTCCACCAATATAACAGGTTCGAACTGGGTCTATATTTTTGACCTGAAAGTCAGTTCGAACCAGTTAAACCCATTGAGCCCCCTTGACCCGGTCCAAAATTTGTAAATGAAGAGGGAGGGAGGGAATCAAATCCAAAATTTGGTTGCAGGAAAGTGCGAAAGTTGGAAAAAGAAATTCGCGTGCGCGATGCGTGCACATAAATTTTGTCACGTTTCAGTTCCAAAATTTCGAGGAACTAGCCACGTGGCAATGTCCAGCAACGCAACTCCAATGGACAAACATAATTTAATGGATCCGTTAGAGTGCACTTAAGCCGTAATAAATATCAATGCAGTCTACACCATCTATCACAGAATAATTCTAATTTCATCCACAGAAAGTAAACATAAGTCAATATGATAGACTAATCAAGATAAAAAGAAATATAGCCTATCAACAAGTCCAAATAAATAGTTTGAAACACTTTGAGACCCGTGCAGACGGCGGCCCACATAAAGACAGAAATGTTCCATCAACTCATTGATGACCCTGTCAGAAGTACAGCGCCACGTGGTCACTCGTATCCGGCCTCGGGTCTATGCGGCCTTGATTCTATGCGGCCTCGCGTCTATGCGGTCTCGTTATCATGCGGCCAAAGTGTCCATCAGACCCATGCCAAACGAGAGCACGTATGCGGCAACGACTCTATGTGTCCACGACACCATGCGGCCTTAAGCTTGCAAGATCTTTTCGTTACAACTGAAAAGATCTTCACACAATTAGTGCTAACTACGTATCCAACTGACCAAGTCATGCACACAACGGAGTTAAAAATAATCCCGAGATATTATCAACAACATATCCCAACCGAGGCCACATGACAGCATGTCGCTGGTATGCAGTTATAGTTGCAGCCGTATTCTGTTGAAGAAGCCCTATGCGGCCACCAAACAGAGGCATATGCGGCACCTATAGCATGTCAGCATGATGGCTATAAATAGCAGGGTAGTATACCCCACACTAGGAGTGAGCTACATACGTGCACACAAGCTCAAGGGAGAGAAAGAAGAGAGCATCCCCATTCTCTCGTCGGACCATCGACGGAGTAAAAGGAGTCGCTGCAATACTCGATCTCCACCATCACATTTCACAGATAAAAAATATTGTACTTAGATTTTTTGTCTAGAATTTTTTTGTATTTTTTGTTTGTTGTTAAACAAAAATTTTACAAACTTACGTTAATGGCGAACAGTAGGTAACTAATACAATTCTTCACACCCCCTCTCATACTGCTGAGGAGCCGGTCTACAAATGTGTACAGCTCACTGATTATGTAACTAACAAATATAACTGTTTGGCTTGGCCTCCAAATCTTGTTATTGCAAATACATTGGACATGAGCTGAAATTGGGTCGAGCTTAGCTGGGACTGAGTACTAATACACAACAGTTGTAATGACTCGAATTACTAGTACTAGTATTTGCTATTTAAATGCGCTCCTCTGGTAATGAAAAAGACTCCAACCAATGTAAGCTGCTTAAGTGACTAATATACTCTGAACACCTCTAATACACCAATTTGAGGTATGTATCATCCGACGCTGACAACTCTGAACACCAACAACTGTAGAGAACTCTTCTTTCCTTCTCTTTCTCCTTCTCTTTGTCTTTCTCTTTCCTATCGACAACTCCAATGACGCCGACATTCTCCTGGCGGAGGCGGACGGGTCCAGATTCACTTTCACCCACATCTTTGAAAAAAATATGCAAATGAGGTCTAGACTAGACTAGTCTAGTCTAGTCTAGTCTAGTCTAGTGGTTAAGACCGATTCATATTATTCAGGAGTTTGCGGATTCGAACCTCCAGGACGCCATTTCATTTTTCTTTGAGAGAATTAAGTGGTAAGTTGGTGTTGGGTGCAGTACAGATGCGGTTCAAGTACGGTATAGATACAGGTAGAGATCTACGGACAGAAATGAGTGGGACCTTCGGACTGGGATGTGGTGGACTTTCAGACCCAGTTTGTAGGTATTCGGATCAGGAGTCTATAACATAGTTATCTCTTCAATATATATATATATATATATATATATATATATATATATGAGATTTCAAATAGAAAAATGGCACCCTCCACTGAGAATTTCAATCCTTAGGCATCTCCACTGACAATTTCGATCCTACTTGATACCATACTTTAAAAAAATTTATATCGTAATCGGTAGAATTTCTATACAGAAATTGTACATAAAAAAAAATATTCTCTAATGGATCTCTATTTATATTTTCTATCCTAATTAATCGCTACTAGAGATGGAAAATTTTTCTGGAAATTTTTACATGTAAAAATTTTCAGAGAAAATTTTCATCAAACGTCACCGTCACATGGGATGAAATTAAATTATTATTGAAAAAAAAAAAATCTGAATTTTTTTTTTATCGTACAAATAGAAAAGACAGAAATCCATAATAGAAATGGCCTTATGTTACATCCATGAGAGCATATTTAATGAAACTAAAATAAGGCTACTACCAGAAGAACATGAAGTCTTTTTTTTTTTTTTTTTTAATCAACAAAAAAAAAAAAATATTTATCATTCCCTTGAGAGTTATTTTTTAAGAATAAAAAGCACCAAACTTTTCCATATATCAAACTATGGACAGTATATTCTTAGAGCACCATTAGTAGTTGTGACTCTCCAATGCAATATAATTGTATAGAACCCTAAATTTTAAAAAAAAAAAGATAAATACAGAATGAGTTGTGTTTGTACGATAACAGTAGAAAATGACAAAGTGAACTTCGATTTTAAATATTGTGTGGTCAAAAATTGATGTTGTTCTTGCTCCCACAAAGATGATCGATTTTAAATACTGCATGTCTACCAATGGTCGATATCTTGTACCTCACAGGAAAATCAAGGACATCGATGGGGGAAATATGGACTAATATATGTCTGACGTAACATGATGGACTAATATATCCTTGTTTCTAAAATTGTCTTCCATTATTAATCTTTTTTAATGTGGGACTTTGTTTTCATTTAGATGTTTGACGTAACGTTCAAAATTTTGTACACGTTGTATTGTATGTCTTTTGAGTCCACTATTCCAACTCCTACAAAATAAATAAATAAAATAATATGTCCCCGTGGTTCGATCCACCGATCGTCCGTCATCCAATCATGATCTTGTACCTCTTTTCGATAACCACAAATGGTCATTTGAGTTGTTGGCTCAAAATTCTAGAACCCGGTCCGAGGTTTGGTAACTATGGAACTTCAAAAGAAGATTTAAAATAAAATTTCAGTTAACATTTTTTTTAATATTATTTTTTTACTTTCCCAAATTTTAAATTTTTTTATTTTAAAATTTTTTTAAAATTCTCTTTTTTACCTTTTTTTTTTCTTTTTTTTTTACTTTTTATATATCAAACTCAATTACATTACATGGTAAATCAAATATTTGAATACAAGATATTACATTACATGGTTTAATTATATGTTCCAATCAAACAATGTAATGTAATTGTAACTCCATTACATTATAAACTCAATTACAATACAAACTCAATTCAATTTCGATTACAATTGTATTATAATGAACCAAATGGACCCTAAATATTTTTAAAATCTTGATAGCCCTGGACTGTCAAAATTATGATCTCCAATAACAAAAGACGTAGTGCCTTTAGCAATGTCTAGGGATTAGATTTGGATTTATTTTGGTTCAAAAAATTTATATTTCGTACAAGAGTCTATCTTATGTTAGGGGTGCAACTCGGACGGGCTAAATCCGAGTCCGATCGGGTAAACCCGTTAATGAATTGGATTTGGGTTGAAGATACTCGAATTCAGATTCGGATTCGGATTCAGATTAAAATATTTAAATCCGATCAAAAATCGGATTGGACTCGGATTCATGTGTCGGATTACCCAAAAAATTTGAAACCCGATATATATATATATATATATATATATATATATATATATATATATATATATATATATATATATATATATATACTTCTTAAATAAAAATAAATTCTAAATTTCTTTACCCAAACTCTTCAACTTCATATCATAATAACTCATTTCAATTTTTATTTTGTAATGATTGAGGATTGTTGCTATTTGATTATGTGTTTAATATTATTCTTGTTTAAAATTATTTTAAATATCATATTAGAGTCCGATAGATCCGATGAATCCGATCCTTCAGACTTGGTCTTGGACTACATATGTTGAACCCGAGATCTAGTCGAACTTGGACTCAAATTAGACTTAAGATTTATCGTGTTGAGCTCAAATCCGAGCCAACATGTTTGAGTTGTAACCCTATCTTATGTGGTCTGGTTGTGATTAAATGTTGTGGTTGGATGAATGTCATTATACTATTAACACTCATTTTTTTGCTTATATGTCATCCATAACCATCATGAGTCTTGTATGATATAAAAATTATTTTGTTCCATGTTATTTTGTTCTTAACAGTTGTTTAGAGTCGTGTGAAAATTTGGGTCAACTATATCTTTTCATAGTCGGATTTTGTATTGGGACCTGCAAAGGAAGAGCAAGACTAGGAGTGTTTCGGCGACTGCCAATTCAGCAAGAACCCTAGTAGAGTACTTGAGGATAATATAATTTTAGCTTAATTACAACTTGATATCTTTAATTATACAAAATCTTTAATTATACGAAATGTTCAACTTGACACCCTCAATTTTAATAAATGCTAAATTAATACCTTCACCTATATAATAATTTTTATATTAATACAGAAAAATTTTAAAAGGACAAAAATATCTCTTCCTTCCCCACCCCTCTCCCTCCTTCTCCGACAGTGTGCCCCGGATAACCCCTCCCACCCTCGCGCCCACCGACGACCCCGTCCGCGGCCCCGACCCCGAGTCCTCACCCCGCCAGTCCTCCTGTCCCCGCGTCCCCCAGCCCCCCCGCTTCGCACCGCGCGGCCTCCAGCTGCGACTGCCGCTTGTTGTTGTCGCTGCTGCTGCCGTCCGCTTGTTGTTGTCGCTGCTGCTGCCGCCTACTGTTGTGCCCCTCCCCCCCCCCCCCCCCCCCCCCCCCCCCCTAGTCGTCGGTGCCGGTGAGGGAGGGGAGAGGGACAATTTGGTCTATCTTAGTTTAGGATATTAAGTTAGCACATATCGAAGTTGATTGTGTCAAGTTGAACATTTGGGATAATTAACGCTATCAAGTTGTAATTTATCTATAATTTTGCTAACTAGAAGTTTCTCTCCTCTGAATGTTAGTACAAGTAAAGTGCACGTTACTTTTGTACATAAAAAAATTGTTAATTTTTTTTAATAAAAATGGTATTTCTGTGAATTGAACTCAAAAAACAATTCCTACTTAAACCACTTGAATTAGAATTGTTTACTTCTAAGTAAATTATATTAGATAGTAAATAATTAGTTATAATTTTTTTAAATAATTAATAGGATATTTACAGACAAATAGATTGATAAGTTTGGGTCGTTTCTAAGCCCTTATATTATTAGTTATATTTAGAGTTGACCCTTATATTATTAGTTATATTTAGAGTTGACCCAATCTCTCAGGAGCCTTTAACTGTCATTTTATTTTTGAGTCAATTTTTGTTTATCTATCAAAACTAGAATATATGTTTATCCTTTCATTCAAGTATTATTAGGTTTCAAAATAGAGATCAAAATTATTTTGGATGTTCACAAAATCATTTTTAAAATAGTTTTAAGTTCTATAAAAATGATATATGACAACACTTGAAAGAAATGGTAAATATACATTTTAGTTTTAGTGAATAGTTTTAATGGTACTTGTTTATTTATTTATTTTTGCATTGAGACCATGGCTCGAACCAAAACCTTCATAATGGCCCATACCAACCCCAACTAAGATATTAACCATTTTTTTCACCTTACTAATTTAGGAGTTGTGGGCAAGTCCTTGTAAGTGCGCTTTATACCCCTAAACAATTTTCAAGTTTACTAATATACATGATTTCCATCGTATAAAACTATACAAGTTACAATAAAAACAGGTTTTTTCATTTAAAGTAATAATTTATTAAATAATTATACAAAACGGAAAAAGTTTTAAAAATTTGCGGAGGGGGGGACCACTCGCCAACTCAGTTGGCGAGGTGCTGAGTTGGCGAGCATCTCGCCAACTGAGTTGGCGGGGCGCCCTCCTCGAGGGGCCGCTCGCCAACTCAGTTGGCGGAGGACATGCTGAGTTGGCTTAGACCCGTTGCACAACGCTCGTTTGCTCGCCAACTGAGTTGGCAAGTAAGGATCCGTTTCACAACGGCTTTTAACAACAACGGCTATTACAATCTCCCTCTATAAATTACCTATCTCAACCCATTCATCTCACACTCAATCTACTTCCTCTATTTTCTCTCTTCCCTCTAGTAAAGTCTCCAACACTCTCTCTGTCTCTCTGCCCGCAGCTAAAGTTCATTTGAGTTTTCTGTAGCCAAAGTTCTCAACCGTCATGGTTCGTAGCGTAAGAATTGTATGCTCGCACGGCGGTACAGTAAATGGGTTAAATTACGAAGGAGGAGAAAGTATAATTTTTTCAACTTATCCGAATATTAGTTTTGAAAATATACGTAATCATATTATTGAACGTTGTTCTATTCATTATGATTTTATTCTGAAGTCTATTTTTGGTTCTAATTGTTTTTTGATAGATAGTGAAGATGCATGGAATTATATTCTTGAGATTAATTCACAATCACGGTATATAAAAATATATGTTATTAAAGTAGCAGCAACCTTAGATAGTAGAAATAATGAATATTTTTCTGAATATCAGCATGTTAGTT
This sequence comes from Iris macrosiphon, assembly GCA_036927795.1. Taxonomy (NCBI): domain Eukaryota; kingdom Viridiplantae; phylum Streptophyta; class Magnoliopsida; order Asparagales; family Iridaceae; genus Iris; species Iris macrosiphon. The sequence continues at coordinate 8,627,196 of JAYESA010000010.1, read as the reverse complement.
CAGGAGCTAGTTCTTCTCAACAAATAGTTTCATTTATCCAAGAAGGTCATTCATCAGATGAATCTAACCATGATGATGATAGTGACAACGACGATAAAAATAGTGATGATTTAGTTGAAAATGTAGATTATACGGTAGATGATGATGTTGTAAAAGCTATCACTGATGAATTATTTAAGGGACAATCATTTCCTAATCGTTCTCACTTTAGAAGCTTTATAAGTAATTTAGCAATTAAATATAATTTTAGTTGTTCAGCTAGTGATATGAATAATGCTCGTGGAATTATATATAGTTGTGATCAACCGAATTGTAATTGGAGAGTATATGTCAAATCTATTGGAAATGGCGATATAGTTAAAGTTAGTACATTAGAAAATCGTCATTCTTGTTTAGGAAGACTTAGTACAGGACGTCATCGACTAGCTACCGCTTCATGGATTAAGACCATGATAATTGACATTATTAGAGATAACCAGTCATACAGTCCATCACAAATTGTTAAAGATATATATAGGGAGCACCGTATACAAGTTAGTTATTCCAAAGCATGGAGAGCCCGAGAGACAGCATTAGCTGAAATTAATGGTAGTTATGATGAGGCATACGCTAGTCTTGAGGAGTATTGTTATAGAATTATGGAGACAAATCCAGGTAGTACATGTTTTATTAAAACTACCGAAAACAATAGCTTCCAACAAATTTTTATTTGTTTTAAAGCATGTATTGATGGATTTTTAAATGGATGTTTACCAATTATTAGTACTGATGCTACATTTCTTTCGTCTAAATATCAAGGTATCTTATTTATTGCTTGTGCTCACGATCCTAACTATCAATTATATCCTATAGCTTATGCTGTTGCTGAAGGTGAGAATAGTGATTCTTGGTCTTGGTTTTTAAATTCTCTTAAAATATCTTTTCAAAGTTGTTTTAATGATTGGAGTTCAATTTCATTTATATCTGACAAGTAAAAGGGATTAATAAATGCTGTTCGTGCTATTTTTGCTGCATCTCCTCATTTTTTTTGTATTCAACATTTTAAACAAAACATGAAAAAAGTTACAAAAGAACCAGTATTTCAACGCTTGTTAGACTCGCTTGCTAGATCATATAATAAAACGGATGCAGAGAGTGTGTTTGATATAATTAAAGCCGAGAACATAGTGTTGTACGATTGGCTTATTGGTGTAAACGATGAAAGTCGTCGATTTGAACATTGGATAACAGCGTATGCTACTTGTCCTAGATTAGATATTAACACTTCTAATCTTGCTGAATGTTTCAATAGCTGGATTAAGAAATTACGAGATAAGCCAATTACAATACTTCTCGATGGTATTAGAGCCAAGATTATTACACTTCATGACAATCGTAAAAAGTTTGCTGAAAATATAGACACAGATTATTGTCCGAAGATGTTAAAAAATATGGCTTCTATTATCAAAGAGAAGAACCACCTAGAAATATTAGCTATTGATAGTTATAAGTTTGAAATAATAGACCGGACAACAGGTAGAACCTATATTGTTCATATAACTGACAGAACCTATACATGTTTTAGATGGTACCATACTTATATACCATGTATACATGCATATTTTGTTTGTAGATATTGCAATATTAGTATTGATACTTTTTATCCTGCAGTATTTTCGACGGAAAACTTGAAAACCGTATACGCTCAAAAAATGGAGCCAATTCCAGTTCCCTACGAAATCCAAGGTCCTTTGGTAAGAGGACAAATTGGGGTGCCAGATGTAAGACGCAAAGCCGGAAGACCAAAGAAGAACCGCATCAAACCCCGGAATTCATCGACAAGATATCTACGTTGCAGTAATTGTGGTGCTATGGGACACAACCGAAGAAGATGTACTAGTCAACCGAGAGATTAAAATAGAATTGTTCAATACCCAAATATTGTAATAAAAAACCATTACAAATCATACAAAAATTTTAATAATACAATGTTACAAATTTTCTACTGATCCTCGTCCTCGTCTTGTTGAGTTTGGGTAGGCAGCGGTGCTGATGGAGTCAAAAAAAATTGTGTGAATATCTGGTAGCTTTCATCTCCAGCAGTTTGGTAACTCGGATCCCCTCCTGCATACTGGTAACTAGGGCCCGCTTCAGCATACTGCTCACTAGGGCCCGCTCCAGCATACTGGTCACTAGGGCCCGCTTCAGCATACTGGTTACTCGGGCCCGCTCCAGCAGTATCCCGACGCCGACGACGACGAGAGTGTCTCTGTCGTACTAAGCCGGTCGGATAGTCCGTTGGAAGACGGGATTGTAATGGAGCCATTTCCGGTTCCTGTCCAATACCCAGATGCTCAACACGAGTCACAAGTTCCTCCATAAGAAGTCGACCTTGTGGGTGAAGGTTTATCTCAGGTTGTTGCAAAAATTGTTGGTATACAACACTCTGAAATTTGAAGAACACGTAAATTAATATATTTATCATATCTATGTATATGTATTTTTGAAAGTTTAATGAAGTCATACCAAATCATGTATTCCAGCGGCAAAAGCACGCAGAGTAGAATTGTCTACAGATCTAGTCTTGAACCTGGGTTCCTCGTAGTGGTATACTCGGTTGCTCATAAGAGGGCATCCCCACCATCGCCTGTAGTCGAGGCTACCTATGTCTGCAAAATATAAACAAAATTTTAGCAAACTATTTACACTAAATCAATACGAATAATGAGTAACTTATAACTTACATTCCTCAGCAGAATTTAGTATGAGAGACATGTCCCTGACACTATAATTATCGAACCGATTATTCCAGTCAGCAACGAGACCAATGATTCGTTGTAATGCATTTGATGTCTGATAACCGACTATCGGTGGATCATCGGGAATTATTGGGGCCATTGCGAATTGCCGAAGAATACGGTCTGCCGGATGGTACATGGTGAACCGATCATATATAATATGACATCTATGTAAACTAAATGCATAGGATGTCATCTTGATTTCTGGAGCATCAGGTTCATATGAGTACGGTAACCAGGTTACCTATTTAAAGATATTGTATCAATATGATGTGATATTTATCTACGATCAAAACTTAAATAATTTAAAGATATTTATTGCATATTTAAAAATTACCTGATTATACCGCAGTGTATCAAATTGGCTACGATATAGTGATATAGTCATGTATTGGTAGTGTTGATAATCCACTACGTCTGTAGGCCAGCGCATAGCAACTGAAAATACTCCAATATTACTGAGAATGCTGGTAACAGGCCTACCAATATAAAAGTGCTCGTAGGACCAGAACTATAAAACAAAAAAATGACATTAGTACAAACATAATTTGCGTATAAAATTACTCTTACTTTTTAAGGTCTTTAATTCATACCTGTATCAGTGAAATACATCCACAAATACTCTTGCGATTGGATCTGACAAATTCTGTCAGATTGGCGTACAAAAATGCAAGAGTAGCAGCTCCCCACGCATGCTCAGTAGGTTTGGTCAGATCATCCAAGAATGGTAAAAGCTGCACATTTACCATATTTTTTGATGCATCGGGAAATATAATTGCACCACATAAACAGAGCAGATACGCTCTAGTGCAACGAATGACCTGGATTTATTAAGTGTTATATAGAATTGCACCACTAAATTAAGTAATAAACAAATTTACTAAAAAAAATACATACCCGATTTTCATCTACATCAACCACCCCATCAATAGTTTGATGTAGGTCTATAAAGTTGCCACGGAGCCATGAAAATTTCACATAATTGCCGTCTTTTAGACCTGAAGGAGGGCTAACACCAAGATAACTCCGGATCAGATCAGATCCCTTTAAGTGCGGATCAAAATATATAGCGTTACCTTTAATAGGTAACCCTAGTATATTCGCCACATCAAAAAGGGTGATCGTCATCTCGCCGAATGTGAGTTGAAAAGTGTTGCGTTCTGGCCACCAACGCTCCGCAAGGCTTACAACTAAATGAAGATCGTAAATTAAATATCTAACACGATCTATATAGTAGAATCCAAAGGATTCCACCAAAGCCTTTTGAGCTGGATTAAGCTCCCACGTACGATAATTCCTTTTACACCGCCAATGTACGTGGATCCGGGTTCATAAAGCATTATCATGGTCGTATAACTATAAAAATTATATGCATTAATAAAGTAAACATAGGCATTATAAAAAACATATACATTAATAAAGTTGACAACTTTTAATTTCAAAAATTACCTCGCCAGTAAATATCTGACTAAAAATGTGCTCTTCACGTTGCTTAATAATAAGCGCGGTAGTCGGTCCGCCAGGAATACGACCGTCATTGCGGGTAGCCATCGCCAGTAAATATCAAGAGGAGGAAGTTGTGAAAATAGGAGAAGAATGTGGTGTGAGGAGTGTTTGGGGTAGTGTTTGGGGGGGGGTGTGTTTATATAGGAAGGGAATATAGCCGTTGCCCAACGGCTGAAAAGCCAACGTTCAGTGGCCCGCCAACTGAGTTGGCGAGCGGGCCTCTCGAGGAGAGTGCCCCGCCAACTCAGTTGGCGAGATGCTCGCCAACTCAGCACCTCGCCAACTGAGTTGGCGAGTGGTCCCCCCCTCCGCAATTTCCCAAAACTTTTCCCGTTTTGTATAATTATTTAATAAATTATTACTTTAAATGAAAAAATCCGCAATAAAAACTGTAAGTGTAAAGTGTAGATTTTATTATTATTTGTCAGTAGCAAAGTTTCACAGAGATCTAAACCTTCATTCCGAACTCAACTGGCTCTTGTGGTCAGTGAGAAGAGGTATAACTTTTTCGGCTGGACGGAGATTTCGAGATCAAACCACGGGGGTGGTGTAGAAACAGTCAGCCTAAATGGGACATGCAACAGAGCGTGCACAAATGGACCGCCACGTAGCATTGAGCATCATAATTACTCTGCCATTAATGTCTAGATCATCTGTCTCACCCTTCGGATATTGTGCCTGACATCATGGGTATGATTGTTTTGAATCTCACGAGATTCATCAACTGTCAGGCTCATTAAATAAAATTTTGCGTACTTTCTCGCTGAGGGAAACAACTATCGCGTACTTTTGTTGAGGAGGGACACTCATGTGTACTTTCTTCTAAGGATAGAGAGGTTGTGCGTACTTTCTTCTCCTCTGAAGGATATAATAAATGTACGCACCAAGTGGCATCTACTCGATCAGAGTGTAGAGATCTTGACATTAAATGAGTGTTATGATCTCCTCGATTCTCACGAAATTCATCAGCCGTAAAGTGCGCTTCCCTAGGACAAGCTGTCGTAGGAGAAGGTAAAATGTACATCCCTTCTTCATTTACTGAGGGAGAAATGTACATACTTCTTCTCTGATAGCTGCCACGTGGTTGTTCTCTGTAGGAAGTCAGAACTATCAGTCGGTCAGATGTCAAATGCGTCTTTTGATGGAGTCTTGTCGTCATCTGTAGAGCTTTTGTACGCGCCTGTATTGATGACAAAAAAGTACGCGTTTGCGCTTTTGATTGATGAAGAAAAGTGCGCATCCTTCTAAAACTCTGAAAAGTGTGTCTCCTTCTCTTGAACAAATTTTTGTACGCATATTTTCTATGCTTCTACAGTTGTATAATTTAGAGTTCCTCAATTGCTAATTTGTAACCATGTGCTAATAAGTACCTAAAATGCTAGTTAATTACATTTGTAATCACAATAGCAAAGACAAATAAGTCCTATGTGCTAATCAATTCAAATGATGATTACATGACAATTGGAATGAATAGTTCAATATATCAGTCGAAAGTCATGCGAGTAATAAAGTGGAGCAGTTTGTGACTCCCCATTTGTAGGGGGGTGAGCACACGGAAACTCTGCCACCACGCGTTTCCTCTCAACAATTTATGGATCATCACTACTTCTCTTCATTCTCCCCTTCTTTTTCCAGATATAGAAACCAACCATCTTCCTCTCTGAGCAAACCTTAGCTTTCCCTCACCAAACTGTGAGCAATCAATGACATGCAACCTGAGCCCGCAGGCCTTCTTGGAGTGTTAGATTCCTCTTCTTCTTCTTCTTCTTCTTCTTCTTCTTTTTGTTCTGCATTGTTTCGAGGGCGGCGGAGGGAGCAGGAGAGTGTAATGGAGAGCTACTTGAACGAGAATTTCGGCGGGGTGAAGCCGAAGAACTCCACGGACGAGTCCCTCCAGCGATGGAGGAGCGTCTGCAGCGTCGTCAAGAACCCAAAGCGGAGGTTCCGGTTCACCGCCAATCTGCTGAAGAGGTCGGAGGCGCAGGCCATGAAGAAGTCCAATCAGGTCTCTACTTCTTGCATTATATTAACCAACAGTGTTCCTATGTACTAAACGAGAAATTATTCAGTGGCTCACTATGAGCCTTGATTCCTCCCCCACTTGATCATACGAGAATATGAGAATGGAAAGGAAAATCAAGGCTGCCACCATTCATGCACTAAATCATCAAGTGGAGGAGAATCAAGATTCATGGTGAGATCAGCTCATTAAAATGACGAAACAATCGAAAGTATGTGAATATGAGAGTCCTACTCGCCAAAAAGGTCATGAGTTTCACCAATAAAGTTCAAATATATACAATTTATTTGTACATCAACGAGAAAGAAATATTAGTTTTGGTTGGTTCTTTAAAGTTTTAACTATATATGTTGCACTATTGTCCAACTTAATGTAAGAGCTAATGAATTTGATTTACGAGTTACAGGAGAAATTGCGGGTTGCTGTATTAGTATCCAAAGCTGCACTGCAATTTATTCATGGTAATGTTGAGATTTATAACTTCTTGGAAATACATATTGTAGGAAATGAAGCTCAGAATGGTCCTAGCTAGGTGGATATTAATTCTGTTAATTTTGCAGGTATCATAAATAGTGTATACGTGGTGCCGGAAGAAATCAAGGCAGCGGGCTACCAAATCTGCGCCGACGAGCTGGGGTCGATCGTGGAAGGCCACGACGTCAAGAAGCTGAAGCTGCACGGCGGCATCGACGGCCTAGCGGACAAGCTCAATACGTCGACGGAAAACGGGCTCGAGGCGAGCGAGGAGACGCTGGAAGCCCGGCGAGAGCTCTACGGAGCCAACAAGTTCACCGAGAGCGCGGCCCGCAGCTTCTGGGTGTTCGTCTGGGAGGCGCTCCAAGACATGACCCTGATGATCCTCGGCGCGTGCGCGCTCGTGTCCCTGGCAGTGGGCGTGGCCACGGAAGGATGGCCTAGAGGCGCGCACGACGGCCTCGGGATCGCGGCGAGCATTCTCCTGGTCGTCTTGGTCACGGCGACGAGCGACTACCGACAGTCCCTGCAGTTCAAGGACTTGGACAAGGAGAAGAAGAAGATCTCGGTGCAGGCCACTCGGAGCGGGTTCCGGCAGAAGATCTCCATATACGAGCTCCTCCCGGGCGACATTGTGCATTTGGCGATCGGAGACCAAGTCCCCGCCGACGGGCTCTTCGTTAGCGGATTCGCGTTGCTGATCAACGAGTCCAGCCTGACCGGAGAGAGCGAGCCCGTCGCCGTCGGCGCGGAGAATCCTTTTCTGCTCTCGGGAACCAAGGTCCAGGACGGATCATGCAAAATGCTGATAACGACCGTCGGCATGAGGACGCAGTGGGGCAAGCTGATGGCCACGCTCAGCGAGGGAGGCGACGACGAGACCCCGCTGCAGGTGAAGCTCAACGGCGTCGCCACGATCATCGGCAAGATCGGGCTGTTCTTCGCGGTCGTCACGTTCGCGGTGCTGGTCGGGTCGATGGTCAAGCACAAGTTCCTCGAGGGTGTCATCTTCGACTGGTCGGGCGACGACGCGCTGGAGCTGCTGGAGTCCTTCGCGATCGCGGTCACGATAGTCGTCGTCGCGGTCCCCGAAGGGCTTCCGCTGGCCGTGACGCTGAGCCTCGCGTTCGCCATGAAGAAGATGATGAACGACAGGGCGCTGGTGCGCAACCTTGCGGCTTGCGAGACCATGGGCTCGGCCACCACCATCTGCAGCGACAAGACCGGGACGCTGACGACCAACCGAATGACCGTCGTTAAAGCTTGCATATGTCAGACCGTCAAGGAGGTGGAGAATCTCAAGGACGCCGCTGCCATTTGCTCGGAAATTCCCCAAAACGTAGTCGAAATCCTTCAGCAGTCCATATTCAACAACACCGGAGGAGAGGTCGTGACCAACCAGGACGGGAAGACGGAGATTCTCGGGACCCCGACGGAGGCCGCATTGCTGGAGTTCGGGCTGTCGCTAGGCCGGAACTTCCGGACCGTTCACCAGGTGGCGAAGCTCGTCAGAGTAGAGCCCTTCAACTCCGAGAAGAAGAGGATGGGAGTAGCGATACAGCTGCCGGGAGGAGGACACCGCGCCCATTCCAAAGGCGCTTCGGAAATAGTCCTGGCTTCTTGCACCAAGTACTTCGACCCCCAAGGCGAAGTCGCCCCCCTAGACGAATCGTCGATGACTTTTCTCCGCGACACCATCGAGAGCTTCGCCGGGGAGGCCCTGCGCACGCTGTGCCTCGCCTATACGGAGCTGGAAGACGATTTCAAGCCGGAGGAACAAATTCCTCTCGGTGGTTACACTTGCATTGGGATAGTGGGGATCAAGGATCCCGTGCGCCCGGGCGTGAAGCAGTCGGTCGCGACTTGCCGGTCTGCGGGGATTACGGTCAGGATGGTCACCGGCGACAACATAACGACGGCTAAGGCCATCGCTCGAGAGTGTGGGATACTTACTGATGATGGTATAGCTATAGAAGGGCCAGATTTCAGGGAGAAGAAGTTAGAAGAACTGCTTGAACTGATTCCGAAGCTACAGGTTCCAAACCTTAGTTACATAACACTACAAAAATATTATTTATCAGCGACGTGCCAGTGGCGACGGCTACAATCCGTCGGCCAGACGACCAACTGTAGATATACCTACAGGATGTTAATTACATAGGCGTCGCCAGGTCGCTGGCAACTAGTCATTTAATCCTGTGAAGAGTTAACCGTCGTTAACTAATCGTTTAATCCAGTTAAGAGTTAGACGCTTGTGCATCACTAAGATGACGACAACCTAACAATAAGTTGTCGTTGAGTGGTGCGTCGCCATAGAGTCGAACAATCATCAAAAGTCCGACTATTTGACGACGGAAGCTTGATAGTGACAAATAGTTTACCGACATCCCTTATATGTCCTACATCCATCGTCAGATCGTTGCTATTGCTTTTCAACAGCAACTCGGCGACGGATTAGATCGTCGCTAAACTTTTGTATGTTTGTAGTGTAAGTTTTAGTTGACAAATTGATCATTTATCGAAATTTTAAGTGATTATTTCAGGTAATGGCAAGATCGTCGCCTATGGACAAACATACGTTGGTAAAGCACTTGCGGACGACATTTAACGAAGTCGTCGCTGTGACTGGTGACGGTACGAATGACGCTCCGGCACTCCACGAGGCGGACATTGGGCTTGCGATGGGCATTGCAGGAACAGAGGTACTGTACTTTTTTACTCTCCGACCCCCTCCCTCTTGTCGTACTTGATCATATCACAAACAGTTGTTTGTTCCCGTGCAGGTAGCGAAGGAGAGTGCTGATGTTATAATTCTCGATGACAACTTCTCGACCATCGTGACCGTCGCGAAATGGGGCCGCTCCGTGTACATCAACATCCAGAAGTTCGTCCAGTTTCAGCTGACCGTCAACGTCGTCGCTCTGACCGTCAACTTCACCTCTGCGTGCTTTACAGGTGAGCCATATATCGATCCTGTCATGATCATGGTTAGCAAGGTTCACTTTTTAAGTTTTCGTGACAATATCTTTCGGAAACGGTTCGTTACTAGGAAGTGCTCCGCTCACCGCGGTTCAGTTGCTCTGGGTCAACATGATCATGGACACGCTGGGAGCGCTCGCTCTAGCGACCGAGCCGCCGAACGATGACCTGATGAAGAGATCCCCCGTCGGCAGGTCCGGGAACTTTATCAGCAATGTCATGTGGAGGAACATAATGGGCCAATCCGTCTACCAGTTTCTCGTGCTGTGGTATCTTCAGACCGGGGGGAAACGGCTGTTCGAGCTAGAGGGTCCCGATTCTGATCTCGCGCTGAATACGCTCATCTTCAACACTTTCGTCTTCTGTCAGGTAATTTCATGTCATCTTGTTGCATACATTTTCAGAGCTACAATAAGCATGCATTCACCTATATTGCTCAAATACAGACACGGATAAGTGTCCTGACACGATACTACTACGATACAGATACGTAGACCATTTTTTCGCATCTGTGCAAATGTGTACTAGTATAAGTAGCAAATGTGATCCTCTATTTATAAGGATGTCAACTACTTAGTTTTATCCTTGGTACATCCTTTTCAATCTTATTAAGAACTATTTTCCAAATGTTCAACTTGATACCCTCAACTTTGATAGACATCAACTTGATACCCTCCCTTCTAACGATGTTAACCGAACTAGAAAATGACCTAAATGACCTAAATACGTTAAAAACTAACGGTTAGGGTGACGAAGGGTACCAAGTTAAAAATATTAGTTTAGAGAGGGTATTAAGTTACTACCTATCAAAGTTGAGAGTATTAACATTTTGAATAGTTGAGAGTATCAAGAGGATTAGCTGCCAAAGGTATTTATCCAGCAGTTGATCCTTTAGATTCAACGTCGACAATGTTACAACCTTGGATCGTTGGCGAGGAACATTATGAAAATGCGCAAAGAGTTAAGCAAACTTCACAACGCTTCAAAGAACTTCAGGACACTATAGCTATTCTTGGGTTGGAGGAATTATCTGAAGAAGATCGTCTAACTGTAGCAAGAGCACTTAAAATTGAGTGTTTCTTATCAGAATCCTTCTTCGTTGCAGAAGTATTTACCGGTTCTCCAGGAAAATATGTTGGTCTCACAGAAACAATTAAGAAGTTTCAGCTGATACTTTCCGGAGAAGTAGACAGTCTTTCCGAACAGACCTTTTATTTGGTGGGTAACATCTTAGAAGTGGAGAGCAAATTGAAGAAATGACCTTAAATCTTTGTATAAAGTTATCTGCACAACCACACACACATATATATATATACACTTGAAGTTAGAGAACATGTAAATTTCAATAATTTTTATGACTTCTTGAGCATGATAAAGAGAGGTTCTTGTGCAGTTGTTCAACGAGGTCAGTTCAAGAGAGATGGAGAAGAAGGATGTCTTCCGGGGGATCTTGAAGAACTACGTGTTCGTGGCTGTCCTCTCCGGCACCGTCGTCTTCCAGATCATAATCGTGCAGTTCCTCTGCGATTTTGCCAACACGACACCGCTCACCTTCGCTCAATGGATGGCCACAGTCTTCATCGGATTCCTGGGCATGCCTATTGCTGCAGTTGTCAAAGGCATCCGTGTCTGATACAAAGGCCTCGGGATTTTTGTTCTCGAGAGGTATTAGTGCAGGCAGTAGAAAAGCCTGTTAGGACTAGTTGTGACAGCAAGAATCCTAGGTTTGATCGGTTCGTTCTGGCATATGTCTATGGTGAGATACTTGCTTGTCATATATTTTTTTGGTGTAATGATGTTGTACTACTTTGTGATTTTGATTTACTATTAACAAGCCCTTAAACTTGTTTTTTTGTTCAGTAGTTCTGCATACTTGTGTAGTTTTGAGTTTTTGTTTTTTGTTTTTTGTTTTTTGTGAAATCTCTCATTCATAGGGAAGTATTGTGAACTTGGATGTGCGTACCCATGTCAAACGTGTCTTGTTGGACACGTATTTAACAAGACACAGAGGACTCAAAAATACAGTGGACAAGCTAGAAGCAATGTCATATCAGTGCCGAAGTATCAGTATTTTGTTGTGTCATATCCGTAGCATAGTTTTACAGTATGGGCCGATACCGATCCGATACGGCCGATATCGATACAGTTTGGCATGTCCTGATCCGATACCGACCAACACCTAATACTAGCCGATACCGACAGTGGGGGACTTTTTCTTCGGTCAATTCGGCGAAGAAAATTGAACGAAAAGACCAATAATCAATGTTGTAAAAGCATAGTAAAGTTGTAAAACCATGTTAAATTTTTTTTTATCAATCGCATGTAAACAAATCGGAAAGGGTAACTACTTTTCATTCAATTTCAAAACTATTAAGAAAATACTTAAAATACTTAAAATTATGTCTTAAATGTCTAAAACATATTTTCTAAAATGTTAATAAGTTATTAATAATTGTTTTTTTTCGATACCAAAAAATTCGACACTCGGATCCGAAGCTGTCGAAATTATCGATCCCGATACTCATAGAAATGGCCCATACCGATTCCGATACTGCGAACTTGAATTTCATATATGCACAACGATTGGGCGTTTCTATGTTTTCTTTCGAGGTAAAGGATGGGATGAATGAGATCCCAGCAAGAATTATTAACATAAATCATAAGGTAAATTATTCAATACAAGTAAAGTAGCAGATATTACAAGAACGGCTAAAAGTATATAAATAATAATTTCTTGTTAGTCTCGGGACTTAATCAAAAGATAAATGAACAAGGCCAACAGAGATTCTGATAAACTTTGCAGTCTACCCTCTATTGATCCAAAAGTTGTAGTCGAGATTCAAAAGCTTCAGCAAACAAGTTTGTCTTCCGAGATCTCGATTCTAACGAAGCACTATATATATTATATTACTGATTACAACTTGCTCCGAAGAAAACAAAAGAATCAGAAATCAATTTATGTTCTTCTTTGCAATCGTAGTTGCAGACAAACAGAACAAGTTACAAACAGAGGAGAAGTAGAAGAGGAAGAAGAAGGATTATGGCTTGCTGGGGTGATGAAGATCACAATTGCTCAAAGCCACCGCGATCTTCTCCCAGGAACCAGCAATTTCTCGAAGAACTTCTGGAAAGCTCGTGTCACCTCTTCTGACTCGCAAACTACCTGGACACCTCTTGGCGGCGCAGCGAATCCTCTCTTCAACTCTCTCTTTCTCTTCCGAATTTTATCTCTCTCAAAAGGGCTACGAATGAGAGTATTTATAGAGGAACCTGACCGCCCATCAGTTACGTAAAGATATAAACGAATTAAATTCAAATTTCGTAAAATCGGATCTGAATTAATCATCCAAATCTTTCTATAACAGCCCAACCGACTTACTTCTGCACAGCATCGCATCGGCCCAACAGCGCATGCGCGCAGTAGTTATTTTCACACAAGTCCCTAATAGTTTAGGAATTGCACAAAAGAAGGAAAATTGGATTGGATGTGTATATAATCCATGTTTGGTGTGTTGTAGTAGGGAAAATTGGTGTGTGGTATTTTGTATGAACCATGAGGGTGTGAGTGTGGGTTTGGATTGGTGTTTGGTCTAGTTTTGTGTTAGGTTGAGTCGGTTGTCCCAAAATAAATAAAAAATGTGTCAAGGTGTTCTTTAATTAATTGGAATTGCATGAGATCTCAATTGGGGGTGACATAAGTGTCATAGATGTAGTAGACTCAGAATTGATTATCGTCATATATTAGGTTGCAAGAAACATGTCGAATTGTGTCTCCAATTTCGATTGGAACGAACATACGTGCCAAATTTAGGTTTAAAATTAGATATCATATGAGAAATGTTGTGCGATTAAAATAAAGTACAAGAGAGTGTATTTATCAGTGACACAAGGATCATGACTAAAAATTGGCTTGTCTAGGTCAAGGTTGTGAAATTGGTTGGAAGGCAAAGGCTATTGTAGTGCTCTAAATAATTAAGCAATGGTAGAGTGCTACAAGTGAATCAAAAATAAATAAATAATATTAAACTCCAATTCTTAATCCAAATAAATTCTGAATCAGTGCATAATCTCTCACTAAGCTAATTATACATTAAAATTGGGAGAGAGAGTTTACATGTTGTGCGATTAAAATAAAGCACAAGAGAGTGTAATTATGAGTGACACAAAGGTCAGGATGGTAGATTGGCAAATCTAGGTCAAGGGTGTAAAATTTATTTGAAGGCAAAAGGTAGAGTAGCGCTCCAAATATCAAAGCAACGAAAATGTGCATCCACTGAATCAAAAAATATATAGGTTTTAAATAGCTCCAAGAATTATTCTAGAATAATTCTAAATTAATCCCTAAACCTAGATTTTGGGTCAGAGGATTTACACCTCAATACAAGCAAAGCATTATATTGAGTTACCCACTTGGTGGTGTAGCCAATGTGGGACTATCTTTACTAGTCCAAAGACAAAAATACCAACATTCCTAAGGTTAGGATAACAGATGGTATGACTCTAGATGTAGATGCTACCACTATAAAGCAAGGTAAACTTTCAAGAGAATCATTACCCCATGATGCAAATGATACCCTTTTAATTAGCTTCATGATATGCACTGTTAATTTTCAAGAAACCATTAACCATTAGTCATGTTGGGCATTTCTATATATTTTTATTAAAAAAAATGGTTATCTTCGGGAGCGGAATAAACTTGGCAGGGTCGGCTTCAGAATTTTGAAGGTTCTAGACAAGTTCTAAAAATGAGGCCCTCATTCCAGTATTCCAGGTGAAATAAAAAAAAATTCATATATTTTATAATATTTCATAGCATTATAAGAGACACAGGCAATAATCATTCCGACAGGCCTTTGAGTGATAAAATCATAAAAAATAAAATTATCAATACATCACTCAAGGGCCAGCCGACCTGGCTCCCTAGTTCCCACTACCACTGCTCCTGACTATGGATAACCAAATAAAAAAATAATTATAAAAAAATAAGAGTACTTGTAAAAAGAAAGTCAAATCTCACTCAAGAAAGGAACGAGCTCCTTGTCGTGACTCGTGAACTAGCTTCAGGTCCGACCATCAGAATGAAGCAAAAATAATAATAATAATAATAATAATAATAAGAGAGAGAGAGAGATATGATATTAACTTTGCAAATGACTTAATTTAAGTAAAATAAGAGGAAGTTTCACAAGAGAAAAACGACGTTAGAAACTATAAAGGAGGAAAAAAAAAAAAACCATGCATTGGCACGTCTGTTGAGGGAGGGAGAGACCGTTCCATTTTTTTTTTCCATAGGAGAGAGATTTTTCGTTGAAGAAAGACAGGAGATGAAGATGCTGCTTAGAAACATGGGTGACCTTGCATTTATTTTCTATGTTTTATTTTATTCTTCTCAAGGCAGCCATGAGCTTCCTCAGACCCATAGTTTTTTGTTTTTTTTTTTTTTTTTTTTTTGTCCTGGGCTAGAAAAAGTTGTTGCTTCAAAAAAAATATTTTAAAAAATGGAGGCCCCATTGGGGTAGAGGTCCTAGGCGGCTGCCTAGTCCGCCTCCCCCTGGAGCCGACTATGAAACTTCGGGGCTGAGGTGGGCTTCGGCCAACCCAAAAAAAAAAAATTTTTTTTTTTCCCATATGAGTTAGTCCACACTTCACACCCTAACCCAACACGTTGGAATTCCTAATTCCACCCTTAGTTATTATCTTATTGTGTGATTAACCATTATAATTACAAAGACTAGGTGCGCTCGCTTGGGCCGCAGAAGCCCCAAATTCATGGGCTAATAATGGTAAGGGTTTGTGGTCCTTGTGGGAAAGACAGAACCCTTTGGAATGGCCTAAAGATATCCATGCTTGTCATCAATGCCATGAACCATTAGAGCATCTCCAACACTATTGTGAGTTTGGAAAAACAGCAAATTTCGTATAAAGGGAAAATTTTGCTGGCAATTGCAAGAAAGGAGAGAAAGTTTCCAAATTTGAGTGGAATGCACGGGCATCAAATTAAAAAAAAAAATTAAAACAACTGGCGCCAAATAAATTTAAAAAAAAAAAAAAAAAGTTTAACTAGCACAAGTGTGTCAAAGATTTGTTTAGTAAATATAGCTAATAATGCTACCACGTTCTAGGATATGTAAAAGTTTAACTTAAAACTACACATTTATTTATATTAAGAACTTTGAAACTTGAATATGCTAATAATATATTCAATGTGTCCACCGGAAAGCACATATTTTTTTTTAGTTTGGTGTCAGTCTAACTGGCGTCAGGTTTTTCTTTTTTATTTGTTTGGCGCCAGTTTAAATGACGTCAATTTTTTTTTTGCGCCAATTTAATTAAACGGCGCTATTTTTTATTTTATTTCTAGTTTGGTGTAAATGTGACTGGCGCCAGGTCCATTTCCTGTCCATATATACTTTTCAGTCATTATATACCTCTGATATCGAATGGTGGGAGACAAGATCTTATAAAGTCAGAACATGTGTACGTTGAGGACTTTGAATTGTTAGTACCATATATATAATCAACATCAAAGAAATATTTGCACACTTTACAGTACTCATCACCTAAAAGGAATGATTTAGAAACATATGCAAGTTTTTCCTGCTTTAAGCTTGTCTGCATGCATGTATAAAGCATAATTGAGACAATTAGTTTATCCCTCTCCATTGGAGGTGAAAAAGAATAGTGGAAATAGGAAGGCCACAAGGCTATAGCTAGCCTAGTAGCAAAAGGCAAAAATTGCAAAAATTGCAAAAATTATAAAATTAGAATTAGGACAAGGGGACATCTCCAGCCATGTTGAAAGAGACCTATTAATTATATTTTTGTTTGGAAAGAGAGAGTTAATGTAGCTCCAATGTTTACTTCAGCCACACACATAACATCATTGAACCTTGATCTCTTGGAAATAAAGCAATGTAGAATAAAAGCTGTGGCAAGCTTGCGGCTCCTTTGCGTGCATGGCTCGACCTCTCTATGCTAATCTGCAATCAGGACTTTTCCAGTTTTTTTTAAGTTGGAATTGTGTACTTTAAAACTAAATAACTCGATGTCTCAACTATAATTATACACCTTAATATTTTTACAGTGTTAACAGAAAAATTAAAATGACAAAAATACTCTTACCCACGTTCTCCCCTCCCCCCTCCCTCCCCCTCCTCTCTCTCTCTCTCTCTCTCTCTCTCTCTCTCTTCCCTTGACGGCGGTGGCGACGACAGGAGCGGAGCAAGGGAGGGGACGGCAACGGGGACGAGAGTCGAGGGGCAGGACGGGAGGGGAGATGCAGCGGGAGGAGGCTGCATCGGGGGTGGGGATGGAGGCGACAGCCGTGGACGTGACTGACAGGGGTTGCATCAGAGGGTAATTGGGGTGGTGGTGGTATGGGAGAGGGGAGGGAGGAGTGTTTTGGGAGTTTTATTTTTATTTTTTATATTTTAATGAAAAAAACTAATACCGACTATCGTTGTTGATGGTATTACGTTATCTAGTTTTAAAATACATGGTATCAAGTTGAAAAATAAAAATAGTTGAGAATACCAAATTAAAATTTAACATATATATATATATATATATATATATATATATATATATATATATATATATATATATATATATATATATAGACATTAGGGAATCGCGATGAGGGGGAATAGTGCTCAAGGAAAACAACAAGTCGTAAATCCCACGTCAAGGGATTAGTTCTTATTTCATATACAATACATTTAAAAGTCAATACAATCTTATGATTATGATTTGCTGTATAGAGACCTATAGTTGTGTCGGTAAGAAAATAAAATTATATGATGAATAAGTTCTTCTTGAGAGGTCCATTTAAAAATAGACAGATATAGCATCCATGGAAGAATAAGAAGAACAAAATAGAAGATATCATTGTGATCCACAACCATGCATGTTGACAGTGAGTAGAGCATGTATGGTAAAGATGAAAATAACGTCCATAGGAGGTTAACATGTATTTGTTAGTCCCAGAATTTTAAAAATCGGACCGAAAATCGATCCGAATTAATCTAAGTGGTCCAAGTTTAATTCCTTATGTCCATTAATTTTTATAAAAATATTGATTAGGACCAAAAAAATAATCAGTTCACGGATCAACCGGTTGAACCGTTCGGTCTGATTTTTAAAATACTGGTTAGCTCCCAAAGGATCAAGAAAAAGAGAGAAGAAATAGGCATTCTAGCTGCAAGAATACGCATTAGGTCATTTACATCCCACTAATTTAAATTTTTAAACAAATTGTAACCTCATCTACTCTCTTAAGATACAATCACCCCATTTTTCTATTCTTCTTTTTTCTAATCTTCTCTTTTGCTTAACAGAAAATGAAATTTTTGGATATATTTTTATAGTTAGTTTGGTATCAAATCATATTATTATCCTACAAAATTTCTTCCAATAATATACTCCCTTTCTTCGATGTCATTCTTAGAATTAAGGAAAGAAAGAGGAAACAAAAAAAATTTCAAACTTCTCCTCTGGACTTCATGTTGGTTCCTATCTTTTACTTTTGTTGATTTTTCTACATAGAACTTAAAATTTATTTAGTTTTATTTATGTATATCATCTTTTTCTAATATTTCCAAATCTCATAAATTAAAACACAAATATTTATATATATTGTAAAAACTTGTATATCTTAATAGAATATATGATTACTTGAATAAAGCTATTTTTTTGTATTAGTGTATTTTTACTCCTCCCGTCTTGCAAACTTATGAGTAAGAAAGTTGGTAAGTATTGACAATTTTTTATTTGGATCTTAGTTTCATTCATTTTATATAATTATGTGAAATCTTTTCTGTCATGTCTTTTCTATCAAATGTTTATTTTTTAAGTGTAGTTACAAAAACAACAAATGTTACACTGGACTTCCATTTATGTTAATTAAACACCCTAATGTTATTGACATCACTTTAGCATATCAATTGTTGTAGTTAAACCGATCAAATTACCCTTTGACAAATTAAAAGAAAACCAAATAAAACAAATAATATAAAATAAACAAGAATATACGTGGGTTCTTACAAAGAAGATACGAGAAAATTGAGTTGGGTTGGACTAAACTCAAACACAATAATTTATTCTCATGATTAATATTAACTAAATTATAAAAAATACAAAGAATCAATAAGAAAGAAATGTGATGGTAGATATAAATCTTTTATTTATATATATCTAAAGTAATTTAGTCAAATCCTAAAATTTAACTACACTTTTCTTAATCATGTAAGAGATCACTAAGTCTTTTTTCAAGTCCTATATACTATTCAAGTCTTGCATAGATGCTTTGGTCCTTACTTCGCCCACAACTTTTTTGTCACTTTTCGTTTTCGAATATTCGAGTACAAGTACGTGGTACATCCAGTTTACATCGCGATATCGATAGTAGTACATTGTCTAAACATTCAAGTATAACATCTCATGATTTCTCAATTATAAAGATGACATGTCTACTCAATCACATACACTTATATGGGAAGATAAAAGCAAGAAAGAATATGAATCTAATTGATAGCTACAATATCCGAAATCCAAGTCTAGATCCAATTACTCATACATGCCAAATAAAAATTTCGGAGATAAACCTGGTCAAATTTCTATGGACGTATATGTTATCTAGATGAGATCATATATCCATATTAATCATCCAAAACTCTATCTATAATACTTAAAATAATGATAGAAATTAACTACGGTAGAATGATAATAAGGCATCACACACACATATACGTTCCAGTCTCAAAATATGGAGGATCAAGTCTACGTAGCAATGGTCAGCTATGCATTCAAGTGGACTCTATTACAACTCGAATATGTATACACTGTCCAGATGAGATATTATATCCATATTAACCATCAACAACTCTATCTACAATACTATAAAGTAATGATCGAAAATAGCTTCGATAGAATGATAGCAAGACGTCATCTGACAATACCTAAATAGAATCAACCAACATTATCGTTTTATCATTATTTTTGGTTTAATAATTTGATTTAAACAAATAACCCAATTGAACCAACCATGATTTTTCTCTTGGAGAGATACATTTACCCTTCTTCTCCTTTTTCCCTCTCATGGAACTCACTGATCCGACCAATTTTTTTCCTCACTATTATCTATTCTATGTTCTTTTTTGTTTATATCTTCTTACATATCTAAAGTTTGTAAGTTAGAACTTAATTTATATGTAATATCCTATGAGTTAGACATAACATAATATAATAAAAATAAATCTATTATTTAAAATTAATCTAATTCATAACTTAAATATAATTTTAAATTTTGATATAATATCCTATCTCCATGATCCTATCTCACTATCAGAATAAGTCAAATTAGCGACGTCCATAAACGTCGCTAAATGGCAAAAAAATGTCGCTAACTAAATTTAGCGACGTTTCATTGAAGTAGCATTTAAGCTAGTCTCTAACAGGAAAAATGTCGCAATAGCAACATTTTCTAGCGATGTATTCGCGTCGCAAATGTTTTTCATATTAGCGGCGTTTAGTGACGCAACATAGCTATATTAGCGACGTGTTGTGTGTCGCTAAATGTCACTAATATTTTTCTATTTAGCGACGTTTTGCAACACATTTAGCGACGTTCTGCTGACCTGGTAAATAGTGTCATGTTAGCAATATAGCGACGTCTTGATACAGTTAGCGACGTATATGAACGTCGCTAAATTATAAAATAAAATTAAAAAAATGAAATAAATGTATGCTTGCAGCATATATCCTTGCAATATCACAGTTCATTAAAATAGACAGACCCGGAGGAACCCTCCGTTGAATTTTCCGAGTTCGCCAACCCCTTCGGTAGAACACGCAACACCGGTACATTCGCACTCAACACCAATTTGTACATAGAAGTATACGAAATGAAATGGATAAAAATAGAAATAAATGGATAAATGTACGAAATAAATATCCCCATCTAGTCACACAATAAAAGTATCACAGTCACTTAATAAAATTGTACGAAAATAATAATAAAAGATCCATGAACGGGTCAATACACAAAAATGTCCAAAGAACTATTGTTGATCAGGATGAGGAGGAGGAGCACCGCCGCGAATCTGGGATATCAGCGTGGCTCACTGCTCAGATGTAAGTGTCATGACACCCGATGGAGGAGTTTGTGCAGTCGATGTAGATGTCGATTTCGACGGACCAGGAGGACATATCTACTCCAACCATGTTAGTCGAGCGTTGCAAGTATCCATGACAGATAAAATCCTCACAGTACTTTGCTCAACTGACTGGCTCATTTAAACATGTGACGTCTGCAGCCTCGCCAATGCATCGCCCATGGCTACATGTGACCCCTGTAGCGCCATCACGGACCCCTGTAGTGTCGTTACGTTGCGTTATGTTGATATAACCAGATCCCTCAGCTCCGTCATGCTACTCTCAAGCGAATCAAAACGTGCTACGATCGTCGTATCATTCGTCTGCGGTGTGGACTGCGATGTAATGGATGAATAGATATCGTTCAAGTATATTATCCAAATGAATGCAAAAATGGATATTTGTGTTCATCAAAGTATATCTACTTCTATAACTGTATAATTCTCCTTATTTTGGTAGTGTTATATCTACGTACACAACACTAGGATACCCTAGAAAACCCAACTCAACTCTAATATGTTAATACCACATAGGTACTTATCTACCTAAAAGATACCCAATTACATATATCTTGATGCACTCAATAACTTATCCATGTATCTTGGTATATTGATACCTACTCAAGTATCTTGGGATACTAGACCAAAACTCAAATATCCTTAGATACTCAATCCTAATACATACTCTCACTCAACACTTAAACACTTAACCTATAATAACTCACTAATACTCACTCACTAAACACACTCAAACACACACATGTATACAATGTGCACTCACTTGCACATGGTGCAAGTTGCTGCTGCTGCCATTGCTATTGCTCGTTGCTACTATTACACACACACACACACACACACACACACACACACACAGTTCTAAAAGGCAGCCGCCTAGACCGCCTAGGCAGCGCCAAGGAACTAGACGGGTGGTGTTCGCCTGATGTCTGCCTAGGAGCCCGCCTAGTCCTCCCGACGCCCGACTATGCATGTTATGGAATTTTATGGACTTTTTATACAATTTTCATTCGGCTGTTTGAATTTATTTTTTATTTTTTGAACCGCCTACATCTAGGCGACCGCCTAGGCGAGCTAGGCGCTAGGCGGCGAATACCCGCCCGACTAGCGCCTAGCGCTTTTCACAACCTTGTGCGCGCACACACACACACACAGACACATCACTAGTACACCCTAGATACACACTCCACTCATGACACTCACTCCAAATATAGGTTACCTGACCCTCTGACACAGGAGGGGGGTCGTCGGGGTTGAGGGGAGCAAAGGGGGGTCGTCGGAGCCGAGGAGGACGCTTTGTCCTTGGTTATGCGATACATATACCACTGCCGTGCCACAATCACCCGAACACAAACTCTTGTGTCAAGGATATGTTTGACACTACCCTAACCCAAGTTGGATACGAGTTCTAGAAGAAGCCAATACCGTGTCGTGTCTCGGCTTTGAAGAGTCAGTTTCGTGTCCGTGTATACGACTCTCCTTGAGTCAAGATCTGCATCGTATTGTACACTATGCCGATATGCAAGGCTGCGTCTAAACTCAGGTAGCTAACTAGAAGAGAGATAGGGTTAGGGTATGTGTCGTGTCCCATGTCGTGTCTATGTCTGTGTCGTATTCGTGTTTGTGTCGTGTCCATGTCAAATAGCTAGGAGAGAGATAGGGTGTAACGCCCCGCTCCGCGCCGGCGTTATGTATCAAGGTGAGTGGGCAGAACTTCGTTCTCTGATTCTTGCACGCCTTAATAATAACCTGAGTTTTTGCTTGCAATGTTTTCTTAAGAGAATGATAGAACCTGCCTTGCATGTTAATGAACGAACTCACCTAGCTTGTCTTTGAAACAATGCCTGCTTAACGAGAATCCTGAATCGCCTGCTTAGAGTGCATGAATATGTTCACTATCGTCTATGCTTCGAGAGAACCATACTGTGCCTAAACGTGTTCAAGTGATAAGTCGGATTGCCCCGCAACAATGAGTGTATTCTGATGGTTCGTCTCGTCTGCATACTAGAGTTTATTTGATAGTGTTCCATGCATTCGCACACGGTCGGACAATGGCTATTGGTGGAGAGCTGAACTGCATGTGTGTCACGATCCGCACCCAAAAATTCGGGCACGAGTGCGTGGGTACGTCCAGCCTACGCCGCAGTGTCGGCGGTAGTACGCTGTCTAGGGCATGATCACAGGTGATAAATCTAGCTCATTCACAATAATTAAATAGGCAAGGAAAAATAGCAGGAAAAGAATGCTAAGATTTTATAACCAGAATATGATAATCAGATCCAGAGTTTATTACAGAACCATAGATTATATCGGGGACAAACCCGATTACTAAGATGAAAGGAAATAAACAACTAATGCTAACTACTCTGCAGGAGTAGTCTCCTGGGTGGGAACCGGCTCTACAACTGTATCACCTGTTGTCTCATAGGGGCCATAATAAGTAGGGGCAAGATCCTCATCATCGCCTAAATTAACAGATCCAATCAGGAAAGGAGCAAAGTACACAGTGCACAACAAGATTAAAACTAAATATTCGTGACAGGGAGAAAATAACTGACTAAGCATTATGTTGAGAAATGCGTAAGTATGTAGTGAAATTAACTGAGAAATAATGTTATAAAACAAGACTAGAAGTAAAGTATGATTAATTGCTATAAACCAGAAATACGAGTAAAATAGGAAAAATGTGACAGGAAATGTAACTGTAACAAGACAACAAGAACTGCAATAAGACAGGAACTATGTGCGTGAACTTGTGTATTTAGAATACATAGTTGGCATGTAGGGGTTTTTAAGGCTAATAAGGCCGTCATAGATGACTAGTGACTAGGAACAATCAAGTATAAGGCTGATGGTACAGTCGCGTACCAACAGCTAGTAACAGGACCTGGGGAAGGGTAAACTACATGCCTCCTAGTATTCTCCCACCCGACACGGAAAGCAAGACATGAAATCCCGTATTCAGGACATGAAATCCAGAATTCTAACACTACGTGTAATCATCAAGAATACTAGTAGAGCAGGAAATTAATTATCACAATATAAAGATTAACTTGAAGTGCAGGTACTTGCCTGTTGTTTGGATCTGATTAATTGTTCTTCGGGGAAATATCCAGAGATGAGTCCAAATGCTGAAATAGACATTACCATCACGCTCAGAAGACATCAAATAGCTAGAAACGCCTGTCCTTGGGTCTAATTTGGAGACAAGGGCAAAAACGGCAGTTTCGGGTCAAAACGGGGTCCGCCGGTGGGCCCGCTTTGCACCGAAAAACGTGTCCGGGTCAACGGTCTCCAATTTCACCAAACTTAGTGTCAACAGGTCAGGAACGCTGATGCGAACCCAACGGAACTTCCAGATTTGGATTCCGATGAGCCGAACACAAAATCGCCCGTCGAGCGGGGCCTGTGGGGCCCACGACACGCGATTTCGTCAACGTTCTCAGAATCGAACCAAACTTGACCCACAGGACCAACGTATCGCTACGAGTCCGATGGCGCAAGTTTCGTCTCGATCTGACGAGTGTACACGAAGTTAGGGCAAAATACCGAAAAGGCGGATACGGGGCGATGTCCGCGGATACGCGTTGATTCCGGTGTGCACGCACACCCGAATCAGCTTCCACAAAAACTCACACGTCCGTATCGATGATGCGTACGTATCTGTGAAGACCGCACGCGACCAAGTCGTCCCGTTTGGCGGGGCGCACTCAGTTCCGGGGTGAAACAGGGTCTGGTTTTTCCTGTTTTTGGATCGCAGTGTGCGATCACCACAGGACGCGATGCCCCGAACAGTTTGTCCGGACACCGAGAGGGTCATACAGGCTTCACAACGCAATTTTGCGGAATTAAAAACGGAGATACATGGTGCAAGATACGAGTACCTGAACAAGGCTCCTCGAAACGGGGTTGAAGGTGTCCGACACGCGATTTCGTGTCCTGGACGCTGTGTCCGCCGTGCACGTGTCCGGTCGGCCGTGTCCGGCCTGGGGCTGAGGTCTGCTGACCCGCGGCGGCTGGTCGACAGCTGGCGAGGCGTCCCCGGGCTCTGGTGAGGGCGGTGCCGGCCGGACCGCTTCGCGGAGACGGGACGTCCTCAGTCGGCTCGGCGTCTGGCCGGTGAGGCGGTGAGGAGGAAGGAGGCGGGGAGAAGAGAGTCAGGGAGGGAGGAGCTCGACGGCGGCTGTCGGCTGAGGGAGGAGGTCGGCGGGGCTAGGTGCTGGCCGGCGTAGGGTTAGGGTTCCGACGGGAATTCTGGAAGGGGTGAAGTGAGGCGGAGGAGGAGGAGAATAGGGGGATTTATAGGGGCTCAGGCGGGCGGTTCGTGGCCGGGTGAGGCGGCTGAGGGGGTACGTGGCCTCCTCCGGCGGAGGCGGCACGGAATCCGGGCGTCGCCGGAGGAATCGGGCGCCCGGACGTCGTGGGGACGATGGGTTGGGGACCGGGTTCGGGTCGGTGCGGGTTCCGGGTTCGGGCGGACCCGCCCGACCCGCTAGCAGCGGCTGGGCTGGGCTAAAGGGCTCGGCCCAATGGGCTGGGCCGGGTATTGGGCTGGGTTTTAAAAACAATTAATAATAATAATAAATGAATAAATAAATGAATAATTAAATAAATAATTAAAATAAATAGTTTTTAGGTAATTAAAAATAGGTCAGGGGTCCAATAAATTCCAGAAAAATTGTCCTAAGTCCAGTTTTCCATTTTACACCCAAAAATATTATTTTCATAATATTTTAATGTTATTTATTATCAATTAAAAATTTTGTAATAATTCAAAACCCTGATTTTAATTACAGAAAATTCCCAGAAAATTCCAGAAAATTGTGAAAAATCCCAATTTTAGTATTTTTGAAAATTTAGGGGCTTACAATCTACCCAACTTATAAAATTTCGTCCTCAAAATTTAAATTATGGCAGGGTTCTCTATGTCTACTCTCACTTGATTACAGTCTAACGGCTTCTCTCAGGTGAACATTGCAGTCGCTACCCAACTTAGAATTCTACCCATATATCCTCTAAGGTTGTACGACTAGTAAAGCTAGGTCCCAACTTAATAAATCATGATATTGAATCTTTAAGTCTGCAACACAAAACACATCACCTAGGGTATTGCCTTAGTCATAAAGGGTTATCATCAATTTGACCGGTCTGAGGGGTATGTCTAGCACTGCAATTCAACTTATCAAACACAGGATTTTGTCTTTCCGAGATGAGGGAAGACGAGGATTAATAATAAGGAGTTTAAGGGCGAGGTGGTAGAACAGAGGTATAGGGACCAAGGCGTTTAAGGAATTCTAATAGGGATTGCCAGGCGGTTATGGATTGAGATTCTATTCTGTAATCATTTATCCGCATGCTTGTATCAGTATAATTATGTAACTGATACGATATGCTCGGACACATTTTAGGGTAAGTATACTAGTCACTATATCTCTCAATCCACGTAAGGTAGTTGTGCGAAGTGCGAATCAAAATGCACAAAGGTTGATCAGACCGTAGTACACTGATTCTGAGTAGATACTTGTATTAGTGGGGTTGATCAGGCCTCAATAATACATGTGTCATGAACAAGCCCGGTAAAAGGGTAAGCTTGCAAAACTAGGCTATAAAATAGCAGCATATGTCAAGTTCAGCAAAATTAAGTGCGCTAGATGATGATGAAAAGGAGGTACACATTATTTAAATCCACAAAACAACACATAGTAAGCATAATAGCAACCTCTAAAATCTTCTATAGTTATCAAATTTAAAAGCATACCAGGTATTTAGCAAGTTCAAAATGACTAAGTTGGGGCTGAGGTCACGAACCAATAGGCATGAAAACAATACTAGAAAAAGTATCTACGAATCACTTACGCGTATTAGCTGCTCCCAAAGTTTGCGCGTTCTCCACGGTCATCACGTAAGCTTGTCCACGTCCTGGAGCAGTGGGGCAGTCCCTCACTCGATGTTCTGTTGATCCACAATATAGACAGGCACCTAGTCTCATCCTACAAACTTGCCAGGTGTGACCTTGTTTTCGACAAAAGCCACAAGTGGGAACTCGTTGGGTCTGCCCTTGAGCTTGATGTTGGGGTGCTGGAGCTCGAGGGAGAGGACGCTGGGCTTGCTGCGGGAATCTCTGCTGTTGTTGTTGTTGAAAAGGGCGTTTGTTGGGTCCCGCATTTCCGGTATCTCTTTCTCGCTTTAGCTTATGCCCCATGTCTCGCTCAACGCCTTGTGCCACGTTTAAGATTTCCTCATAAGTGCAAGCTCGGCTGGTGGTGACAGCAAGGCGAATATCCGGAGACAGCCCCTTCTTGAATCTACGGGCTCTGTCCTCCGGGGTACGAACCATGTACTCCGCAAAGTGGCTTAACCTGCTAAATTCAGCAGTATACTCATCAACAGTCAGGTTACCTTATTCCAGTCTCTCGAATTGGCTTTCGAGAGCTTCCCGAGCCACTTCGGGGTAAAATTTCTCCTTGAATAGCCTCTTAAAATCTTCCCAGGTGATGTCAGGAGCAGATAGTTGGGGTTCATCTCTGAACCAGGTCCGAGCTATGTCGAACAGTTGCAGGCTTGCGGACTCCACTTTGAGATCATCAGGGACCCGAGCAGTCTTCAGGAGTCGCTCTACGTTCTCTATCCATTCATCGGCGTAGAGAATGCCCTCAGTTCCATAGAATTCCAGGGGTTTAAGGTTCTTGAAGTCTTTGGCACTCCCTGGCCTCTTGTGTGGCGACTCCTGGGACCTAAGAGCTTTTGAGAGGCTGGTCCGCAGAAGTGCAGTCTGTTCTTTCTGGGATTCTACTAGTCCCTGGAACACTCCAAGTAGTTGTGCCCCATCTAAAGTAACTGCCGGAGTAGATGGAGGTGGAGGGAGTGCAAGAGTTTCGGGCACAGTCTGCTCAGCTGGTTCTGATGTGCCTCCTACTGTGTTCCTTGTCTGAACCATACTGAAAGATGAAGGGATAGGGAGATCAGAATAGATTACTTAGAAATCAAAGGCGATAGGATAATTGAGCAGAAATGATATCAAGAATTGAAATAAGGACCCTATACTGTGAATGAGCTTTATCCTAAAATCCTCAATCTTATTGCAGGCCTGTTCGGTCCCTAAGTTGAAACCGAACAATTTAGTCGTTTGGCCTGCATGGGCCACCACTAAAATGTGTCACGACCCACACCCGGAAATTCGGGCACGAGTGCGTGGGTACGTCCAGCCTACGTCGCAGTGTCGGCGGTAGTACGCTGTCTAGGGCATGATCACAGGTGATAAATCTAGCTCATTCACAATAATTAAATAGGCAAGGAAAAATAGCAGGAAAAGAATGCTAAGATTTTATAACCAGAATATGATAATCAGATCCAGAGTTTATTACAGAACCATAGATTATATCGGGGACAAACCCGATTACTAAGATGAAAGGAAATAAACAACTAATGCTAACTACTCTGCAGGAGTAGTCTCCTGGGTGGGAACCGGCTCTGCAACTGTATCACCTGTTGTCTCATAGGGGCCATAATAAGTAGGGGCAAGATCCTCATCATCGCCTAAATCAACAGATCCAATCAGGAAAGGAGCAAAGTACACAGTGCACAACAAGATTAAAACTAAATATTCGTGACAGGGAGAAAATAACTGACTAAGCATTATGTTGAGAAATGCGTAAGTATGTAGTGAAATTAACTGAGAAATAATGTTATAAAACAAGACTAGAAGTAAAGTATGATTAATTGCTATAAACCAGAAATATGAGTAAAACAGGAAAAATGTGACAGGAAATGTAACTGTAACAAGACAACAAGAACTGCAACAAGACAGGAACTATGTGCGTGAACTTGTGTATTTAGAATACATAGTTGGCATGTAGGGGGTTTTAAGGCTAATAAGGCCGTCATAGACGACTAGTGACTAGGAACAATCAAGTATAAGGCTGATGGTACAGTCGCGTACCAACAGCTAGTAACAGGACCTGGGGAAGGGTAAACTACATGCCTCCTAGTATTCTCCCACCCGACACGGAAAGCAAGACATGAAATCCCGTATTCAGGACATGAAATCCAGAATTCTAACACTACGTGTAATCATCAAGAATACTAGTAGAGCAGGAAATTAATTATCACAATATAAAGATTAACTTGAAGTGCAGGTACTTGCCTGTTGTTTGGATCTGATTAATTGTTCTTCGGGGAAATATCCAGAGATGAGTCCAAATGCTGAAATAGACATTACCATCACGCTCAGAAGAGATCAAATAGCTATAAACGCCTGTCCTTGGGTCTAATTTGGAGACAAGGGCAAAAACGGCAGTTTCAGGTCAAAACGGGGTCCGCCGGTGGCCCGCTTTGCACCGAAAAACGTGTCCGGGTCAACTGTCTCCAATTTTACCAAACTTAGTGTCAACAGGTCAGGAACGCTGATGCGAACCCAATGGAACTTCCAGATTTGGATTCCGATGAGCCGAACACAAAATCGCCCGTCGAGCGGGGCCTGTGGGGCCCACGACACGCGATTTCGTCAACGTTCTCAGAATCGAACCAAACTTGACCCACAGGACCAACGTATCGCTACGAGTCCGATGGCGCAAGTTTCGTCTCGATCTGACGAGTGTACACGAAGTTAGGGCAAAATGTCGAAAAGGCGGATACGGGGCGATGTTCGCGGATACGCGTTGATTTCGGTGTGCACGCACACCCGAATCAGCTTCCACGAAAACTCACACGTCCGTATCGATGATGCGTACGTATCTGTGAAGACCGCACGCGACCAAGTCGTCCCGTTTGGCGGGGCGCACTCAGTTCCGGGGTAAAACAGGGTCTGGTTTTTTCTGTTTTTGGATCGCGGTGTGCGATCACCATAGGACGCGATGCCCCGAACAGTTTATCCGGACACCGAGAGGGTCATACAGGCTTCACAACGCAATTTGAGGAATTGAAAACGGAGATACAGGGTGCAAGATACGAGTACCTGAACAAGGCTCCTCGAAACGGGGTTGAAGGTGTCCGACACGCGATTTCGTGTCCTGGACGCTGTGTCCGCCGTGCACGTGTCCGGTCGGCCGTGTCCGGCCTGGGGCTGAGGTCTGCTGACCCGCGGCGGCTGGTCGACAGCCGGCGAGGCGTCCCCGGGCTCTGGTGAGGGCGGTGCCGGCCGGACCGCTTCGCGGAGGCGGGACGTCCTCAGTCGGCTCGGCGTCTGGCCGGTGAGGCGGTGAGGAGGAAGGAGGCGGGGAGAAGAGAGTCAGGGAGGGAGGAGCTCGACGGCGGCTGTCGGCTGAGGGAGGAGGTCGGCGGGGCTAGGTGCTGGCCGGCGTAGGGTTAGGGTTCCGACGGGAATTCTGGAAGGGGTGAAGTGAGGCGGAGGAGGAGGAGAAGAGGGGGATTTATAGGGGCTCAGGCGGGCGGTTCGTGGCCGGGTGAGGCGGCTGAGGGGGTACGTGGCCTCCTCCAGCGGAGGCGGCGCGGAATCCGGGCGTCGCCGGAGGAATCGGGCGCCCGAACGTCGTGGGGACGATGGGTTGGGGACCGGGTTCGGGTCGGTGCGGGTTCCGGGTTCGGGCGGACCCGCCCGACCCGCTAGCAGCGGCTGGGCTGGGCTAAAGGGCTCGGCCCAATGGGCTGGGCCGGGTATTGGGCTGGGTTTTAAAAACAATTAATAATAATAATAATAATAATAATAATAAATGAATAATTAAATGAATAATTAAATAAATAATTAAAATAAATAGTTTTTAGGTAATTAAAAATAGGTCAGGGGTCCAATAAATTCCAGAAAAATTGTCCTAAGTCCAGTTTTCCATTTTACACCCAAAAATATTATTTTCATAATATTTTAATGTTATTTATTATCAATTAAAAATTTTGTAATAATTTAAAACCCTGATTTTAATTACAGAAAATTCCCAGAAAATTCCAGAAAATTGTGAAAAATCCCAATTTTAGTATTTTTGAAAAATCAGGGGCTTACAATGTGTCACGGCTGCTACCATGATAGTGCAAAGCAACCATGAGTCACAGCTGCCTCTAGCATCAGATAAAGAGTCATTGGTATGCTGTTCCATCAGCTGCCGATCCTGAGATACTCGGGGACCGCCCTACATATAGCTAAGTTATTGTGTTGGCTTGGATAGTGACTGCCCCTAAGAATGTGCATCGTGTGTCTAGCTATGCATCTGACCCTCGAGTCGCACGAGACACGCTACGCACACCCTGAAACATGAACGGTTTGCTTGCTTGCATATTCAATTATGAAACTCTGTTTCCAAACATGTTTCTAAACAAGTAAATCGACTCTGCTAGAACTGCATGAAACGAACCTAGGTAAAACTAGTAAGATCACTAGTAATGTAATATTTTATAACATGATTACTTAGTGCATGTTTGAGTGAATGCTTGTTTCTGTTCAGTTGATTTATCTCACCAGTACTTGTATAAAGTGCTGACCCACCAACAGTTTACTTGTTCGCAGGTACTGGATCGTCTGAGGGAGCGATAGGCGTGCCACAGTCCCGAAGACCCAGAATCCTGGTTTCGATTGTTGTCCCGAGAATGCTATCGTATAAGGGGGCATAATGTATGGAACGAACGTGTGCCTTTGCTAAAGGAAACCCAAGTTGCCTCGATTGTCCCGAATGCTCAGTTGGCTAATGCATTGCATTGCAACAAGTCCCTTTCCGCTGCTTACTCGATTGATGCGATGATAGCCAACTATCAACTTAAACGATTGGTCTTACACGGACGCAACCCCAGGCCCGTGCGGCATCACGTCCCCCGAAAGCTCGAACGGGCCATTCGCTTGGCTCCCTTCCTCCCTCGCACCCGCGGGACGGGCGCGGTAATTCGCGTCCGGCGCGCCGAGGCACGGTGATACATGTCCGGTTTGTTAATTCCCGGCCGCACGGGCGCGGGGCAGGGCGGAGCGGCGGCCCGGGCGGGACCGGGGCGTGATAGAATGGTATCAGAGCGGAATCGATTCTCTGGCCCAAACCGTTGCTATGACTCTGAGATATTATCGATATGGTTTTGTAAAGAGCGTTCCATACAATAAGTCCATAGATATTCTCAAAGTGTAAAATATTTCCTGAACTTGAATTGCTTGATTGTTTCGATTGAGTACGGCGAGGGACGGCACTATCGCTACTCGGGATATCGAGAAGTTTATCCTTGAAGTTTCGAGGACGAAACTTTTTGTTGGTTGGTAAGTATGTAACGCCCCGCTCCGCACCGGCGTTATGTATCAAGGTGAGTGGGCAGAACTTCGTTCTCTGATTCTTGCACGCCTTAATAATAACCTGAGTTTTTGCTTGCAATATTTTCTTAAGAGAATGATAGAACCTGCCTTGCATGTTAATGAACGAACTCACCTAGCTTGTCTTTGAAACAATGCCTGCTTAACGAGAATCCTGAATCGCTTGCTTAGAGTGCATGAATATGTTCACTATCGTCTATGCTTCGAGAGAACCATACTGTGCCTGAACGTGTTCAAGTGATAAGTCGGATTGCCCCGCAACAATGAGTGTATTCTGATGGTTCGTCTCGTCTGCATACTAGAGTTTATTTGATAGTGTTCCATGCATTCGCACGCGGTCGGACAATGGCTATTGGTGGAGAGCTGAACTGCATGTGTCACGGCTGCTACCATGATAGTGCAAAGCAACCATGAGTCACAGCTGCCTCTAGCATCAGATAAAGAGTCATTGGTATGCTGTTCCACCAGCTGCCGATCCTGAGATACTCGGGGACCGCCCTGCATATAGCTAAGTCATTGTGTTGGCTTGGATAGTGACTGCCCCTAAGAATGTGTATCGTGTGTCTAGCTATGCATCTGACCCTCGAGTCGCACGAGACACGCTACGCACACCCTGAAACATGAACGGTTTGCTTGCTTGCATATTCAATTATGAAACTCTGTTTCCAAATATATTTCTAAACAAGTAAATCGACTCTGCTAGAACTGCATGAAACGAACCTAGGTAAAACTAGTAAGATCACTAGTAATGTAATGTTTTATAACATGATTACTTAGTGCCTGTTTGAGTGAATGCTTGTTTCTGTTCAGTTGATTTATCTCACCAGTACTTGTATAAAGTGCTGACCCACCAACAGTTTACTTGTTCGCAGGTACTGGATCGTCCGAGGGAGCGATAGGCGTGCCACAGTCCCGAAGACCCGGAATCCTGGTTTCGATTGTTGTCCCGAGAATGCTATCGTATAAGGGGACATAATGTATGGAACGAACGTGTGCCTTTGCTAAAGGAAACCCAAGTTGCCTCGATTGTCCCGAATGCTCAGTTGGCTAATGCATTGCATTGCAACAAGTCCCTTTCCGCTGCTTACTCGATTGATGCGATGATAGCCAACTATCAACTTAAACGATTGGCCTTGCACGGGCGCAACCCCAGGCCCGTGCGGCATCACGTCCCCCGAAAGCTCGAACGGGCCATTCGCTTGGCTCCCTTCCTCCCTCGCACCCGCGGGACGGGCGCGGTGATTCGCGTCCGGCGTGCCGAGGCACGGTGATACGTGTCCGGTTCGTTAATTCCCGGCCGCACGGGCGCGGGGCAGGGCGGAGCGGCGGCCCGGGCAGGACCGGGGCGTGACATAGGGTTAGGGTTTACCTAATCTTGGGGGTCGATCGAGGAAGGGGATAGACGAGATGAGGAGGAGGTCGGCGTAGGGGGTTGACGAGGAGGAGCCCGGAGAGGAGGAGGAGGATCTCGGTTGAGGAGGATCCAAGAGAGGAGGAGGAGGGGTGGTCGTGGGCAGTAGAACACGGTCGAAGGGGGGGTCGGTCGGAGAGGGGCCGACAGTGGGGGTCGTCAGTTGGGGAGGGGGGGGAGGAAAAGTTTTGGAAAAAATTTCAAGTGAGAACGAGGGAAAGGAAAATTCGATCCCTATATTGAAAATAAATGGGTCAGACGTCGCTAATTCTAAAAATATTAGTGACTTCTTAGACGTCGGTAAACGTCGCCATTTGAAAATTTCAGCGACGATTTGCTACATTTATATATGTCGCTAATATTTAAAACAAATAGCGTCGGTAAAAATGTCGCCAAACGTCGCTAAATCAAAAACTTTAGCGATGTTTAGCAACGTTAAAAAAAATATAGTGACTATTTTTTCAAAAAATTCAAGTACAGTCGCTACTAGTCGCTATTCGTCGCAAACATCGACATACAACGACATTTATTTATGGAGTCGCTAAATTTTTTAAAATTAGCGACGTTTACTGACGACGTCGCTAAAAACGTTACAATTTTATCATATTTTGGTAGTGTCTCCAATCTTATAATGCGGCTTGGATTCGGCTCAAAATTGAGACGTCCAAGCCATAAGTATATACTCAACCAATTTAATTAAAAAAACGTACGAAAGATCTACAAAATCTAAGACAATAAGAAAAAACTCAACTAATTTTTTTTTTTTAAACTTACAGAAGATAAATAAAAACTTAAACTAACATCTCTCTTAAAAAATTTAAAACCGTAAGTAAATACTCGATTAATTTATTTTTTTGTTAAACTTACGGGAGATACATATCTCCATAGATACATATCTCCATCTCCAATATTATAATGCGGTTTGGATTCGGCTCAAAATTGAGCCCTCCAAGCCGTAAGTAAATACTCAACTAATTTAATTTTTAAAAAAACTTACGAAAGATTTAAATAATCTAAAACCGTAAGTAAATAGTCAACAAATTAAAAAAAAAATTAACTTATGGAAGATAAATAAAAACTTAAACCAACTTTTCTATTAAAAAATCTAAAACCGTAAGTAAATACTCGACCAGTTTAATTTATTTATTTTTAACTTACGGGAGATAAATAAAAACTTAAACCAACTTCTCTCTTAAAAAATCTAAAATCGTAAGTAAATACTCAACCAATTAAAAAAAAAAATTTAACTTACGGAAGATGAATAAAAACTTAAACCAACTTCCCTTTTATCCGTCCAAGCCGTAAGTAAATACTAATTTTTTTAATTTTAAAAAAAACTTACAGGAGTTAAATAAAGAGTGAAACTAATTTCCTCTTATCCATCCGAGCCGTAAGTAAATACTCAACCAATTTAATTTTCAAAAAAATTTTATGAGAGATTAAAATAATCTAAAATCGTAAGTATATATTCAACCTTTTTGTTTTAACTTAGGGAGATAAATAAGAATTTAAACCAACATTCCTCTTAAAAAATCTAAATCGTAAGTAAATACTCAACCAATTTAATTTAAATTAGCATTAAATATACGTCTCTATACTTATCTGAAATAAATAAAAACTAGCATTAAATATACGTGCAACGTACGTTCACGTTACTAGTCATTTATAATTTTGATATATTTCAATATAATTTTTTTCTAATTTATGTATGGGATCTGAAAAACTAGAAAAAAAATTATTGAAGAGAAAATAAATTTATTGGAAAGAAAATAAGAATATTTTGGATTGAAAATATAATAGAGAAGATCTAATTCAATCTTTTTTATAACAAAGACTTGTTAGTCCGCCAGAGTCATTTTGTATATAAATATATAAAGGACAAATGTAGCTGCATGACAGTATTTTTTATTTTTTATTTTTTTTATTTTTTAGTATAATGAGATGTTTTATTCAAGTTCTTTTTTTTTCGAATCATTATAGCAAAGACTAGGTGCGTCCGCCAGTCATTTTTTTGTTTGCCACTGTTGATTTCAAACTTCCCAACTCCTGTGACCCACCTGACAATTAGCACTATGATTACGTCTATAGACAAATTATTTCTTTTATATATTTATACTTTTCAACTTCTAGGAACATCATCGAACTCGAATGGCTCTTATGGTTACTAAAAAGAGGTATTAGATTCTGAATGGATGGCAAAACATCAGTGAATCGAACCACAGAGATATATTATTCTTTTCATTTATAAATGGTAAAAGTTAAAGGACAGTTGGTCGAAAGACATGTAATACAGTGTGTACAAAGTTTTGAACGTTAGCATTACACCGGATTCCGAATGTTAGGTCGGAAAAAAAAAAAATCCTAGGATCATCAAAATTCATATAATCGATGAAGTGGTGCGCTCATGTGAATGTGAGACATTCGAAAACTAAAAAACAACCTCATTCTCTAGGCACATTGGATCCGTCGTGATAAAAGTTTGTTGACTAATTTTGTTGCTAAAGATGTTGAATAACAGACTGATGGTCACGAAGGAGCACAAATATTATCGTCAAATTTATATCAATTGAAAAAAAATACGATCGTTGGTGGTGTAGTCGTTGTTACAGTCATACAAAAGAGAGTTACTCAAGAGCCTTAAGGTCGCAAACTAAATTATTATAAAATATCGCACAATATTAATATTGCATATCTGTATGTTTGTCCTTGGTTTGCTGATAAATAGTTAAATTGTGCCAATATTATTTTCGTTGTCTTAAAATTATTTTTTATTTGTTGGTAGCTTGAAGGATTACAAATATGACTATTAATTTCTAATTAATTATTTTTTATTAATTATGATTTCATTAATTTTAGTAATTGGTGTAACTGTTATATTTGCTTCTTCTGATGGTTGGAACCATCAGAATAGGGACCAAGAGATTAAGAGGGAGAGTTCCTAATTCTTCCTTGTCTGGTTGGCAGGTTATTCTGAAACCGACATATCGGACATTTCGTATATTTGTCGCCCAACGTGAGTATTGTCACCATCACATCCATATACACTCCATTCATTCATTCATTCATCATTGTAGTACTCAATTATTATTCTTCATTTGGAATGTTAATCAGTAGTCCCAATTTGGGGACTGGAAACTGAATTTGTGAAGCAATATTAATCTTGTAATGTTAATTTCAATATTAATATTAATATTAATATTAATAATATTAATATTAAAATTTATTATGTCAGCTATTATATTAAATGTCACATAATATGAGATAGTATCACTCAATGACCGAAATTTTTGGATAACGAATTGTATTTTTGTTCACATAAATTACACATAAAATTAATTTTAATTTTAATGTTAATATCAATAATAAAATTAAAATTATCATGTCAGTTGTTATGTCAGTAGCAATCGTGTCATATGTCACGTAACTGGAAATAACATGTCCAAAAATTTTGGGTGACGAATATTTTTTTTTCACATAAATTTACACAACAAACTATACTTGAATCTAAATTACAAAAATCCTAGAAGAAATTATGAGTTTTGTTTTTAGCTCGGCCATTAACAACCGTTCGATTACACGCATCTCATCCTTTGATTTTTTTTAATGACCTACAAAAAATTACAATGACCTAAATAGAAAATTTTGTACACGTGTCATAACGTGATTGTAAGTTCTTATTTGAGTTTCTATAGTCGAACTTTCTAAATTACTTCGATACTATATAAGTTAAATTCATCGTAAGCATTACACTAAATTGTAATTAGGTAGCTGTGAATTAAGAACTATTAGATAGTTAAGAGGTTTAAGACATTACACAAGACCTGATATATAAAGGTACTACAAAATTATTTAGGGTGTATCACAATTTTTTTTATAGTTTTAGGACTATCAAAATTTTAACATTTATCTGTATATTCAGAAATGATAAAATCAAAATTTTGATAATTATTTAATGAATAATGACTCTAAGTAGATGATATGGACAAGCGTAAGCAGCCGGTTGTAGCTCCATGGAGGTCTTTTTCCGCAATTTCTTCTCTTTCTTTATAGAATGTTTCCTTCCTATTTTTAGTCCACGCGCTCCCATTTCTTATATATGAGTGATTCAAATTGGTGATTTTAATTAATTTTACATTCATTAGTTGAACAATCCATCATCCTTTTTCTTAGTCTAGCAACACTGATTAAATTGTTAAAATCTTAGTCAAAGGAATATATATATATATATATATATATATATATATATATATATATATATATATAACCATTAATTAAAATCACCTCTAGTAAAATCAGGGACGTAGCCTAAGCTAACAATTCCAATACTTGTGTGTGAGTATTTCATAAAATTACCCTCTTGATTGTTATAACTTATAGAAACTTGGTTAATTAGGGTTGAACAACTTGTCAATTTCTAATTATAAAATTCACCCACAATTGCACCTTAAAATTTTGCTTGGTAAAACTCTTCTTCTTTTATTTAAATTTGAACAGTCATTCTGAAACTCGAAGTGAGCTACTTAAATAATTTTTTGTTTAATTAAAAAATGCGAGTTGGGTATCGCCCTACTAATTCATGTGATTCCGACATGAACCATTACACCGAAAGATGCGTACGGTTAATGCCGACGTGTGGAAATAGACAACTCAAATTCGTCGATTGTGCACGATGAATTTGACATGTATCCGTCAAATTTTATCGTATCGATATTTTTTCAAAATTTTGTAATTATTCTCCGTGCGCTCTTTGGATCACGAGGGATTCGCGTCATTAGATGCACAACGTCAAAATTGTCCTACATTGTAAGTTCTATCCAATTTTGAGACCGTCGACCGGATCACCATTTTAAGGATCAGTGATTCGTCGTAGACTGGTATATTTGTATCGCACTCTCTAGATAAATTTTTTGGCTACGCCACTGAGTAAAATCTACCAAATATTCTTGCATATACCATGTGCTTTCTTGACTTTCTTGGAGGTTTACTTGTTTTTCAAGGATCTACATGGTTGTTCATGTTGATCTGTTGCTTAACCACTTTCAACTGAAATGATTACTATCAAGAACCAGAATCAAACAACAGTTGAGAATAATGTACATGTGATCCTTGTACCCTTAGCTTAATTAATCAACCTAAAAATATGCATTAAAAAGTATTATAATATTAACCGCGAGCTAATCTATAAACAGTAGCCTTACTTTAGCGTAGTTGTACTGTACTATATTATATTATATATATATATATATATATATATATATATATATATATATATATTTCAATTTGATATTTTCGACTATTCAAGTTTTTCAACTTTATTCCTTAAACTTTAATATTAGACAACTTAATACTCTAACAGTATTGACCAAAAATTCTAAAAGGCAAAAATATTCTTCTTATTCGTGGTCACTTCAAATACTTCAAGAAATGAGAATAGTTTGATCAAAAAAATTATTCTCTATTTTTGTTGGAAAAAAAAAAAATATTAACTCCACACTGACGCAAGATATCGACTTATATAAAAATATTTAGTGGTTGACGGTAGTCAGAGTCGTAGCTACCCATGCATGGACATGGTCGACGAACTGTAGCTGAAGATTTTTTTTTTTTTCAAATATTTTTTTAATTATATTGATTTGAAGTCTGCAACAATTAACTGATAAATAAATTATCAAAATTTTTAATATTTTAGACGGTTCGATACCAGCGTTCTCGTTCCGCTAAAGTTAATACCGAATTAAGCTCAGCTCTCACTGATTTTAAAGCTAGTTCTGCCACTGACTGTAGTGATTGGTTCTATATTGAAGCTGATCAGGTACCAAATTAAAAAAACTTGAATAGTTGAAGGCATGAAATAGATACTGGGTCTTTATTATAAGCCAAAATGATTAGGAATCAAGGTTCAACCCTACGTCACTTCCCTCCATCAAGCTCGTTCCTAACCACCATATATTTGAAATAATCAATAAGTTGGTCACCTTTTTCCTACTATTTATAGATAGCTTAAGTCTCAAATTCTATTCATTCCATCTCCATATGCAACGAGCTCTGACATATCTCAATTGCTTGCAAAATTTGTAGATGAGACGACAGTCGAGCTCGCATGGGAAGCAGAAGGAGAAGCTGAGGAGGGGCCTGTGGTCACCGGATGAAGATGAGAAGCTCTACAACCACATCACCAGCTCCGGTGTCGGATGCTGGACCATTGTTCCCAAACAAGCAGGCATTGCATTCTTATATATATATATATATATATATATATATATATATATATCAGCTCTTCCAGATTATACAATACAAAATTTTTGGTGACCGATGGATATGTCGTCGAGTTGCCGCTAAAAGAGCTTTAGCTGCAACCTGGCGACGGATACAGGACATATTATGAACGTCGGTAATCGATCCGTACGTCGCTAACAGGCTTTCGAACGACGATGCGACTACTTGGCGGCGATGCACTATTTAGCGACGACGACTTGTCAAATTAGCGACGATTCAAGGACGGATCCAGACTTAGAGTGGGGTGGGCTCCAGCCCACCATATATATATATATATATATATATATATATATATATATATATATATATTTGATTTTTTATATGAATTAGTCCACATCTAGTCCATCCATAACTACAGTATTTTTGTGGTGTTAAATTCGCTAATTCGATTACTTTTAAGATTCTAATTCGTACATAATTTTTTGCTTTTGCAGGACTGCAAAGATGCGGAAAGAGCTGCAGGCTAAGGTGGATAAACTACTTGAGGCCAGACCTCAAGAGAGGCAATTTCACTCTGCTCGAAGAGGACCTCATCATTAGACTGCATGAAATTGTAGGAAATAGGTATGTTATCCTAATTAATTAATTTTAAATATGCAATTTAATTAATATTACGAGTTAGAAATCAACTTTTTGTGCATTAATAAATTTTTTTTTTTCTTTTCTTCGCGTGCAGGTGGTCTCAGATTGCTGGTCAGCTGCCTGGACGAACCGATAACGAGATCAAGAACTACTGGAACTCGAATCTCAAGAAAAAACTTAAGAAGATGGGGATCGACCCAAACACCCACAAGCCATTGAACGAGAGGAAAGTACATCATCAAGAACAAGAACAAGAGAGAGAACAATATTTTCCGGCATTCAATCCTTTTCCCGCCTTGGAGTTCGAACTGGGTTTCAATCCAAACAGTATCTGCAACCAATTCCAAGGAAGTAGTGTCAGCAATAAGCCGGACAATGTTTTAGACACGTTCTTTGTCCCCAACTTGGGATTTAGCGACGACAATGTGTCGGGTTTGTCGGTGAGCTATACCAACGGGGAGGCTCCGAGTAACTGCAGCAACTTGAGCAGCAGCAGCAGCAGCAACGTCGTGAAAAATGAGAAGAAGCTACTGGTCCAGAAAAACGCGAGCACGGATCATGAATATACGAGTTTCGAGTCAATGTTGGACGAAATGTTCTTCGACATCTCTGCAGACGAAGTGGAACTCGATCTCGATCTCGATCTCAATGGGGATTTCTTTTAGACTTCTTGAGGAGCCTCAGATTAATTAATGGAGAACTATAGTAATCGCCGACGCATGATCGCAAACTTTAGAATGATCATTACTGTAGAGATTGTGTATTTTATTTTTTTAGCGGTCTTGATGATTACTTACGTTGTTTTGTCAGTGGATTTGTTGAACTTTTTACTAAACAACAAAGTGAATGGTTGTATTAATTATTATACATTGGTGTCACCATTGGTCTTATGAAAGTATATTTATGAATGCAACTGTTTAGTTATGCATATCTAACACACTATACGTGCATGAACTCAGCATGACTGTAGTTAATGAATGCATAATACTATTATGCATCCCTCCAAATATCTCTCCAAATTATGCCTCCTTATTATGACAGCATGTCATGTTAGGAATGGCAACGGGACGGTCGGAACCGGAGACTATATCTCCTATTTCCGTTTTCGAATAGTGTTCGAATTTTCATCCTCGACAGTCAGTTTTAATATTTTACTTTCATCTCCGTCCCCGTTTAACAACGCAATTTTCGTTTCCATTCTCGCCCCCATCAAGTTACCACTTTCGAGACCGGATTTTTTGTCTCATCTCCCACGTGCATTAATAATTTTTCTTGTGCAATATAAGCTTTTTTTTTTATTCTAAAAAAATATAAGACATGTTAATAAAATATAATTTTTTTATATAAAAAATATATATACTATTAGATAATTCATGCATGAACTCATACCAATGTGTTGCACATATATGTATAATAATCGGGGTCGAAGATTTACCGAGGTGAAAAATATTATACCCATACCCGTCGAATTCCACCGGAGATTTTTTTTAATCTCAATTCTCGTTTTTAAATCCCCAAATCTTTCACCGTCGAAAAAAAAA
The DNA here is from genome assembly GCA_036927795.1 of Iris macrosiphon. NCBI lineage: Eukaryota > Viridiplantae > Streptophyta > Magnoliopsida > Asparagales > Iridaceae > Iris > Iris macrosiphon. The sequence continues at coordinate 8,585,232 of JAYESA010000010.1, read as the reverse complement.
TCAAATCCCCGTCGGGTTCAAATTTTTTTTTTCATTCCTATGTTAAATAACATTATATAGCATATAATATAGCAATTGACATGTCAAATTTTAACATATTTTGTATTTATTAATATACCATGTTGGTGTTTTTGTCTTTGGACTAGTAAAGATAGTTCCACATTGGCCACACCACCAAGTGGATATCTCAATATAATACTTTGTATGAGTTGAAGTGTGCACATGGGATGTGGTGGGGCATGTAAGCACCCCGATTTTTGAAATTTATTAATATTGGTATTCTAAAATTATTGTGATTAAGAAAAAATTTCATTTTATTTTTAGCTAGTTATAATATATAATATAATTAAATTTATAATTATGTGTATTTATTTAATTATTAATATTCTGCAAAAAAAATATTTTTGGGTGTACAACTATTATTAGTGTATTGTATATTTTTTCTGGAATTTATTGAGGTCTAAAAACTATTTTTGTGACCATATATATATATATATATATATATATATATATATATATATATAGAGAGAGAGAGAGAGAGAGAGAGAGAGAGAATAAGGGAGGTGAGGTGGCACCTCACTCTCAAAACAAGGGTGGCGGTGATGTGGCACAATCTCAACCACACAAACAAGGGGAGGGGGTTAAGCGCAATTTGCCAATTATGAAATGTGTGGTTGGAATTGTGCCACGTCACCGCCACCCTTGTTTTGAGAGTGAGGTGCCATCTCACCTCCCTTATCCTCTATATATATATATATATATATATATATATGAGAGAAGAGGGGGGGGGGGGGGTTTCTCCTGTACGCGGGTTGGGGGGGGGTGGGTGGGTTGGGTTCTTAGAGTTTAGGATTAGGTTTTGGGTTTGTGTAGGATTTGGGTTAGTGGGTTTAGGGTTTAGTGTATATATATATATATATATATATATATATATATATATATATATATATATACACTAAACCCTAAACCCACTAACCCAAATCCTACACAAACCCAAAACCTAATCCTAAACTCTAAGAACCCAACCCACCCACCCCCCCCCAACCCGCGTACAGGAGAAACCCCCCCCCCCCCTCTTCTCTCATATATATATATATATATATATATATATATATATATAGAGAGAGAGAGAGAGAGAGAGAGAAAGAGAGAGAGAGAATAAGGGAGGTGAGATGGCACCTCACCCTAAAAACAAAGGTGGCGGTGACGTGGCACAATCTCAACCACACAAACGAGGGGAGGGGGCTAAGTACAAATTGCCAATTATGAAATGTGTGGTTGAGATTGTGCCACGTCACCGCCACCCTTATTTTTAGAGTGAGGTGCCATCTCACCTCCCTTATTCTCTCTATCTATCTATATATATATATATATATATATATATATATATATATATATATATATATACAAAATCCTAACCCTAACTCTAATTCCACCTCCACCATCACCCACGGCGACCGCCGCCCACCTCCGCTGGAGCGTCGCCGACCGCCGCGCCGCAGAAGCGCCAAAGTGCCGCCGCAGCGGCCAGCAGCAGTAGCAGTTGCGCCGCCCCCCTTCGCGCTGAGTTTTTTTCCTTTTTGCTCGTCTGTTTTGCGTCTCATCGTCGCTGGTATGTTCATAACCTAACCCTCTAGAATTTTCTTCAAGTGGAACGAATTTAGGCCTTCGGGTTTGATCGAAAAATCGACCGAAAGTTGGCCGAAAAAACTATTCAACAACAGTTCAGAAATTCAGTCCAAGTACCCCTGTTCATGTCCAATTTGCCACCAATTGGTTAATTATTTTTAAAATATAATTGAAAGAACTTCTTCACAATATAACCAAGATTTTTACTGTTCTTTTAATTTTTATTAGTTCGCTATAATGGTTAAATTATTCCGGTTCCAAAACGATCAAAAACTTGTTTTTAAAACACCTGAAGTCTCCGATACGGAGTGCGTCCCGCCAAACGAGGCGACTTCGTCGTGTGAGAATTTTACCAAAAGGCTCGTATCGTCAATGCGGACGTATGGGCTTTCGCAAAACTTGATTTGGATGCGCGTGCACACCGGAATCAACACGTATCCGTCAAAGAGTACCGTATCGACCTATTCCAATACCTCGCCATAACTTCGTGTGTACTCGTCGATTCGTAACGAAACTTGTGCCATCGGATTCGCAATGTTACGTTGGTCTATAACCCAAAGTTTGGTTCAAATCTGATAATGTTGAGGAAACATTATTTCGTGGGCCCCACGATCCACATGACGGACATTTTTGTGACCGGTTCACCAAAATCCAATTCTGGATATTTCATTTAGGTTGTGTTCTTGTTCTGGACTCGTAGACACTAAGTTTGACGAATTTGGATAACTTTATCTCTGACACATGTGGACCCCGCTTTGACCCTAAACTATCAATTTTATCCCTGTGTCCAAATTGGACTTATGGGTAGTCAATCCTACCTGTTTCTAGTATTCTGAGAATATTTGTGATGTTTGTTTCAGCATCCGGAGGTGTACGTACAGATTCTACTTTCCCAGGAGTAATTGACGGAGTTCAGAACCCAGGCAAGTGTACATTGCCATGATGTATCACAGTTTCTTGTATTTATCTTATTTAGTTATTATAGTTATTTGATATGTGTGATGTGTGTGTTTACCCTAGGACCGTGAGATGTTGCTTAGCGTCAGAACAAGATTCGGGTGTCGACACCGTACGCGGAGTCGAGTAACGCCACTTAGAGAGTTGATTCCACGATCCTATTTTAACGTGCTTGATTTACCAAGTACGTCATACCCTAGGACACACACTACTTTATGTGACAGAATCTTTCTTGAGTTAATGGTAATTCTGTATAGGCTTACAGGATTCGTGACATGAGATTGCATATTATATGGATATTATTATGACTCGTTGCACTAGCTAGAGGTCATGATCTTGCGTGTTATGGACATGAGATATCGTGGACATGAGAAGTGAGGTTACAATGGGTGAAAAGAATCTCCATCGAGCTCTGGACATATTTTACTATTACTATTTAATGTGTATTAGGCCTTAGGTTCCCTATGCGGAATCTAAGGTATTATATATATATACATCTTCCTCATGGTTCTCCCACACAGAGCCTTGAGTGTACAGTTAGATTACGGAAGTGTCTATTAAAATCTTTCATGAGTACCAGCTTGGGGTACGATACCGTACTCTTATTTGCATATCACATAGTTGGTTACAGTAGTTTACCCTTGAGTATGTGGCATTATACTGTTTTACCTTTGGCATATTGTTTCTTGTACCTTGTTACGTCCCTCTGAGGACCTGATCCCCTACCAGTTTTTGCAGCATAGACGGTTATGGAGCTAAGCCCCAAAGGTGTGGTGCCCCGTTCCCCCTATTCGGGGGAGCGCGGCTAAGAAACACAAGATGGTATCTGTCACGCCCCAGTCCCAAAAATGTCGAGGGACTGGACACGTGGCAATGGCCAGCAGCACGCACCGATGGACAACCCAATTTAATGGATCCATCAGGGCATGCTTAAGCTGTAGTCTAACAGTAAGATGTTACAAGTCTCAGGTATTTCTAATCTCATCCACAGAATAAACACAGATTAAATGCCAGAAATAATGCAATAGACTAACTATCAAATCTCAATAAATATCTCGGTGAACAATCCAAGATTATGTCTGATACATCCAAAGCAAATAGACAGGAATTAAAGGAACTGGAAATAGAAACAGAAATAACTGATTATATACAGTCACTGCTCAGGAGAAGTCCTCTGGTGCTGGCTCGTCCTCAGGTCCTGGTACAGCTCCTGGAAGTGCTCCTGTACGGTGTATCTCTGGATGGTTCTCTTCGGCTATACCTGGGGACATAGTCCATTCCAGGTCCTCAGGGGACATAACAAGGTACAGATAATACAAGCCAAAATATAAGCAGTGCAAAAATTAAATGAAACAGCAGGGTAAACTACGTAACCAGCTAGGTGATAAATGCAAGTTGAGAGCATCACTAGAACTCAGGCTCAAGCTGCTACAAGCTCTGTGTCGGGGAGCCGGGTAGCAGAGATATCATGTAGTTGTCTAGCTCAATGGGAGACTACGACGCCGGCATAATATAAAATCAACCTGTAGCCTGTGTAACTCTCCCCACCCAATGTAATCACGCATATCATGACCATAACGTCTCATGTCCATGTCAAGCGGGATCATAGCTAATGCAACAAGTCATAAAGTCTCTAGGAACATATGTCAATGTCAAGTCCTGTATCCTATACAGAATCACCATGAATGTCCTCAGGAAGACTCTGTCTCATGAATAGTGTCAAGTGTCCTGGGTTTTATTGTACTTGATAGGACAAGTACCAAGAGTAAGGGTATCGAATGTCCATATCTAAATGACGTACCCAACACCGCGTACGGTGTTGGCACCCGACTATGATCGGACACTAAGTACGTCACACGTTTCCTTGGTTAAGCAGTTAAAACAAGTTTATATGAATTTACACAAGAACTCCAGCAAAATATTATCACAGGAACTACTGAGAATTGACGAGCTTTACTTGCCCACTGATGCTAAATTAAGCCAAGGAAATAAATAGCAGACTGCAGGGTTTGGCAAGGTACACTTGCTTGTGGTTCCGGCTCTGTTTGCAGTTCTGACTTCAGTGAAAATTGTAGGCGGTACTCCGGTTGCTGAAACAAACATCACCATCAGATCCAGAAAATATCAATCAGCTAGAAACGTCTGTCCTTGAGTCCAATTTGGAGACAAGGGCAAAAACGGCAGTTTCGGGTCAAAACGGGGTCAGCATGTGGGGCCGCTTTGCACCGAAAATGTGTCAGGGTAAACGGTCTCCAAATTCACCAAAATTAGTGTCAACAGGTCAGGAACGCTGATACGAACCCAACGGAACTTTCAGAATTGAATTCCGATGAGCCGATCACAAAATTGCCCGTCGAACGGGGCCTGTGGGGCCCACGACACGCGATTTTGTCAACGTTCTCAGAATCGAACTAAACTTGGGTCACAGGACCAACGTATCGCTACGAGTCCGATGGCGCAAGTTTCGTTTCAATCCGATGTGTGTACACAAAGTTAGGATAAAATGCAAAAAAGGCGGATACAGGGCGATGTCCGCCGATACGCGTTGATTCCGGTGTGCACGCACACCTGAATCAGCTTTCGCGAAATCCTGCACGTCCGTATCGACGACGCACACGAATCTGTGAAGATCGCACGCGACCAAGTCGTCCCGTTTGGCGGGGCGTACTCAGTTCCGGGGTAAAACATGGTCTGGTTTTTCCTGTTTTTGGATCGCGGTGTGCGATCACCACAGGACGCGATGTCCCGAGCGGTTTATCCGGGCACCGAGAGGGTCATACAGGCTTCGCAACGCAATTTACGGAATCAAAATCCAAGCTACGAGCAAGAAGATACACGCATCTGAACGGGACCCGAAAACCGGGGTCTGAATCGTGTCCGACACGACACGGACACTGTGTCTCGTGTCCGTGTCTGACGCAAAAGGGGATTTAGGGTTAGGGTTAGGGCTTTCTGCCGGCGGCGGGGACGAAAACTCTGCGGCCGTGCAGAGGCGGAGGGGGCCGGGGGCACGCGGCGAGGCGGTGGCCGGGGCTCGCGGCGGCGCTGGAGGCGGCGCGGCGGCGCGGGGAGCTGCCCGAGCTGCTGCTGCTGCTGTCGCTGCGGTGGCCGCCGGAGGAGGACGGGGAGAGGCGGGGTGGAGCAGGGTAGAGGCGCCGGGCGGAGGTGTCGACGGTGGTGGAGCGAGGTGGCGGAGTGGGGTCGACGGCCTGGGGAACGGGAGGGGGATTTAAAGGCGGGGCGAGGGGGCTGGGGGCCGAGAGAGTCGGGGAAGAGAGGGGGGGACGTGGCGAGGTGGCCGGGCGAGGCGCGGGCGGAACTCCCGGCGGGCGGCGCGGCGGGCGGCGGAAGACTCGGGCACGTCCGGGTCGACGTGGGGAGGGGATGGGGATCCGGGTCGGGTGCGGGTCTGGCTGACCCGCCCGACCCGTCAGGCCAGGGTTGGGCCGGGTTGGTTGGGCCCAATGGGCTGGGTGATGGGCCGACTGATTGGGCCGGGCTAAGGGGTTTAATAAAATAAATAAAATCTAATTAAATAGGTAATTAAATAATTAAATAATTATTTCATAAATACATAATAGTTTTTAGGTGGTTTAAAATATGTCCGGGGTCCAATAAATTTCAGAAAAATTGTCCGAAGTCCAGTTTTTTCATTTTACACCCAAAAATATTATTTTCATAATATTTTAATACTGTTTATTATCATTTAAAAATTATTTAAATATTAAAACCCTGTTTTTAAATTACAAAAAATTTCAGAAAAGTGTGTAAAATCCAAATTTGAAAATTTTGAAAAATCAGGGGGTTTACAGTATCGTTCGATCGGGATAGATTGAAACAAGAACTTATTCTCGTTATGGATTTGCTTCTTCGGAATCGATTCCCATATTCGGTGGACCATGCCCTAAGGATCGGCTTAGCGGCAGAGTCAGGAGGGACCTCTCCGCTGCATCTTTTGTTGCCTCAGATTTCAATGTCGCTTGTTGCTTTCGTACTTTGAGTTGGTTTTCGAATTTGCTTGTATTTTCTTGAACGGTTTCGATGGATTTTATTATTTTTATTCGTAAACTGCATTTCAATTCCGAGTTTGGAAAGAGAGAAAGAGGTATTAATCAGCTGTTCGTGGCAATGTAGGTGAACGAGCAGTAGGCGGCGTACAAGCGGAGCCTTGAAGTGCCTCTTTCCTTCTCCCTTCCAACCAACTAAGTGAGTGGCTACCATCCCGATTAGCTATCCCTTCTTCCAAGTCTTCACACCTAAAAATCTTGCATTCTTGTTTGTCCCGATCAGACGATACCAAGTAATAACTAAAAGATGTCAAGTTAAAAGGGGAATAGACTTGGATTATTATGCATGTCATTCAACTTGGGAACGGTTACTCATTTGCATGCTTGTTCGTTTGGAATGTTCATCATATGCTTCAATTTTAGTTTGAATGTAATACTTCTTCTATAAATTGTGCTATACATATAGAACACCCTTTGCTATGTGATATATTGATCAGAAAGACTATGCAAAATTATTTATGCTATGGAACTGGTATCGTGCTAGTATTTTCTTGAATCCAAATGAATGTTTTTTTATTATGGACAATTTATGCACAAGGTCTTATGGTTTCCGTGGACAGTCGTCGGGGCACTGGGACCGATCTGATCCGGACGGAATATTATGTATAGTCGTATGTTATGGGGCAAGGTGTTATGCAGCGGGGCTCGCCACCTGCGTTGCATATCATCTTTGTCTTGAGACTATAACTCGTCCCTTCGTGGCATTATGCCAGTGATCCATATCGTATATTTAAACCTGTTGCAACTAACTTGTGTCTTCGTGGCAGGGAAGGCATGGTAAGTATTGTGCAGGTGGTTCAGACGGGCAGGTAAAAGTCACCGAACGGTGACAAATTCTTTTCAGTTTCTTTTCAGTAGTTTTATTATATATTGCTGCTTGTAAAATAAACTAAGACAAGATAGAAACACCACAAATAATATGCATGCTTCATTAAAACAGCGTGTTGATTGGTATAGTTGGGTTAGCTCGCCTTCACCAGTACGTTTCGATGTACTGACCCTCGTTGAAACATGTTTTCCACACTAAGGAGAACCGAGCGAGGAGCTGAAGTCGTCTTTCCGATCCAGTCCAGCTGTAGGCGCATCATAATCGCGCCACATTTTGAAGTACTTGAAGAAAGGAGCTATCAACTCAATACAAAATGCAGCTCCGTGGGAAGGCCGTCATCCCGTCAGGAGGTCTTTATCATTTTGAAGTTTAGTAAAGGGATGTAATGTACATGACTGCTATCTCATTTTGAGTCAACATTTTTGTAAGCATGTGCGGCAATTAGCTGACTCGTTCAAGAGTTTGTAATAGATGTTCATTATCAATAAAAAAACTTTTTCATGTTTCAACCTATGTTTCAATTTATCTGCGTACTCTGAATATGTGCTCGCTATACAAACTAACTTAGCCTTGTGCGGTGCGCAACCTAGGCCCGCACGGCGGTCACGCCCGGGGGACAAATTTTGATTCCACGGAATCGGGACGTGACAAAAGGGGCTTAGTGACTCGGACTTGGACGTAAAGTGGTACTTTGTTGGCGCACTTTACACTCAATATCATTGCAAGGCGCTTGTGTGTTGTTGTTGCGCTCTTGCGCTCGTTTTATGCGCGAGTTTTATTCTCGAGTTGCATGCGTGTGTTGCATGCGCGTGTTGCATGAGGGAAGCTGAACGGGGGATGGACGGGCGCTGAGTGGGTGCTGAACGGACGCTGAGTGGGTGCGTATTGAACACAAATTAAAATACTTCCAATGTGTTTCGCAAAATATAATAAAATTTTAATTTTCAACAAAATGATTTTAGGAACAGTTAATCAGTTTTGAATGGTTACAATGTGTTCCAACACCTAGGAACATTTATATACCGTTTCAAAACCAAAAAAGCTTAATGTTTCAAATTGGCTATTTTGGTGTAGTGCTTATGACTTATCCGCCATCGAGACCTTCTCATGGGTTGGCTCATACTTGATGAACAACCCCTTCTTGGAGCACACGTGGCAAGATGTACCGGTGTCCACCCACCAGTCAGTGTCCACATTATGTGACTCAACCTGCGCAATCATAGCAACTAGGTTAAGCTCACCTTGCTCTTTCGGTATAAGTTTTGATCTGCAGTCGCTTTTGTAGTGACCCTTCTTGCCACAATTATAGCACATTACGTCAGTCTTCGGCTTTGGCTTGAATTGAGCTGACTTCACCTTCAGCTGGTTGAAGTCCTTCTTCTTCTTCTTGTAGAAAAATTTTTGATTTCCTTTAGAATCACTAGCATGTACCATATCGGCCTTACCCAACTGTTTGGATAAGGAGTCCAACTTCAGTTGCCCCCTGACTTCATCTTCAATGTGAATCCAGTGAAGGAGATCTTCGAGCTGGATCTCCATCTTCTTGCGGTTTATGTCAGTTTTGAACTTGATCCAGGTTGGAGGAAGCTTGGTGATGATAGCCCCTACCATGAATTTGTCTTCCTGCTTCATGTCATCTTCCTCCCGTTTCTGCTACATCTTTAGAAGTTACTTGACTTGTGGTAGTATCACCTTCTCGTCTTCAAATTGCATAGTGAAGAATTTCTCGACGAGATAGATTTTTGACATTTTCTCGTCAGTTTTTGTCACGACCCGCACCCGGAAGTTCGGGCACGAGTACGTGGGTACGTCCAGCCTACGCCGCAGAGTCGGCGGTAGTACGCTGTCTAGGTTAATCCAAAGTTACTAACTAGCTCATTCACAACAACATAGGCAAGATAATAATGAGAAATGAAACTTAAGATTTGCAACTGAAAGTAAATGTGACAACAATTCAAATGTTTAATACAGGAATTTCAAATGAAATCGGGGACAAACCCGATTAAATAAGATGAGAAACAGAAATAAAAGATAGCTACTAAAAGCTACTCAGCAGCAGGGGTCTCCTGGGTAGGGTCTGGCTCCTCATAGGTATCATCTGTACCCTCATATGGACCATAATAGGTGGGGGCAAGGTCCTCATCATCGCCTAAATCAACAGATCCAGTCAGGAAAGGAGCAAAGTACACAGTGCACAACAAGGTTAAACTAAATAATTATGACAATTAATTATTGAATATCATGTTAAGGAAATTGCATAAAGAATGTCAATATCTCAGAGTCACAACTATAAACAGGAATATGAGAAAACAGAAGTAAATGAGCAGAGTGAAACTATCACAGTCAGCAAGAAAGATAACATGACTAGAAACTATCTGTATGAAACTTGTATTTGTTTTTAGAATACTTAGTTGGCATGTAGGGGTTTATAAGGCTAATCCGGCCGTCATGGACGGCTATTATTCATGATTAATCAAGATCCGGCGACAGTCGTGTACCAACAGCTATTATTCACGGCAAGGGGAAAGGTAAACTACATGCCTTTCAGTATTCTCCCCCACCCGACATGAAAAACAAGACATGAATTCCAATATTCAAGACATGAAAATCCAGCATTTCTAACACTAGGTGTAATCATCAAGGGTACTAGTAAAGCAGGGAATTAATTATCACAATATATATATTTAACTTGAAGTGCAGGTACTTGCCTGTTGTTTGGATCTGTTTAATTTGGGTCTTGGGAGAAATTTCCACAGATGAGTCCAAAAGCTGAAACAGACATTACCATCATGCTCAGAAGATGTCAAATAGCTAGAAACGCCTGTCCTTGGGTCCAATTTGGAGACAAGGGCAAAAACGACAGTTTCGGGTCAAAACGGGGTCCGCCGTTGGGCCCGCTTTGCACCGAAAAACGTGTCCGGGTCAAAGGTCTCCAAATTCACCAAACTTAATGTCAACAGGTCAGAAACGCTGATACGAACCCAACGGAACTTCCAGATTTGGATTCCGATGAGCCGAACACAAAATCGCCCGTCGAGCGGGGCCTTTGGGGCCCACGATACGCGATTTCGTCAACGTTCTCAGAATCGAACCAAACTTGACCCACAGGACCAGCGTATCGCTACGAGTCCGATGGCGCAAGTTTCGTCTCGATCCGACGAGTGTACACAAAATTAGGGTGAATTGTCGAAAAGGCGGATACGGGGCGATGTCCGCGGATACGCGTTGATTCCGGTGTGCACGCACACCCGAATCAGCTTCCACGAAGACTCACACGTCCGTATCGACGGTGCGTACGTATCTGCGAAGACCGCACGCGACCAAGTCGTCCCGTTTGGCGGGACGTACTCGGTTCCGGGGTGAAACAGGGTCTGGTTTTTCCTGTTTTTGGATCGCGGTGTGCGATCACCACAGGACGCGATGTCCCGAACAGTTTGTCCGGACACCGAGAGGGTCATACAGGCTTCACAACGCAATTTACAGAATCGAAAACGGAGATCAGGGTTGTAAGATACGAGTACCTGAAGGGGACCGAGAAATCGGGGCTTTCTGTGTCCGAACCGTGTCCTGGACACGGTTCAGTGCTGTGTCCGGCCTAGGGCAGTGCTGTGTCCGCGTGTCCTGACACGGGCGGCTGAACTCGAGGTGACGCGGCGGCCGGCTCTGGCGCCGAGGGCGGGGGTTCAGGGACGGCGGAGGCTCGGCGAGGGCTGGCGGTGTCCGCGGCTCCGGCGGAGGGGAGAAACAGTCGCGGGGAGAGAGAGGAGGAGGAGGAGGTTTCTGGAGCCGGCGCTGACGGTGGCCTGGACGGCGGGTGGAGGTCGGCGCAGGGGCGACAGCTAGGGAGGTGGACGGCGGTCGGGGTCGCCGGAGTCGGGGTAGTTAGGGTTAGGGTTTGTGGGGGAGGAAGAGGGCCGAGGACGGGGGTTATATAGGGTCGAGGGCGAGCGATGGCCGGGGCGTCGTGGGCGGGAGATCCGGAGGAGGAGGCGGACGTGGGGAGCGTGGACGTGGCTGCGGGTTTTCCGGCGGGCGGCGAGGGAGTCGGGGGACTGGGGACAGGGGTGACCGGGTTAAGCGGGTTCCGGGTCGGGCGCGGATCCGGTCAGGCCGACCCGCCCGACCCGTTAACGCGGGGCTGGGCTGGGCTAGCGGGCCGGGCCGCGGCCCAATGGGCCAGGGCGGCCCGCAGAAATAAAAATAAAAAAAGAAATAATAATAATAATAAATAAATAAATAAATAAATAATAATTAATTAATTAGAAAAATGTTTTTAGGCATTTAAAAATAGTTCTGGGGCCCAGAAAAATCCAGAAAAATTATCCTAAGTCCAGTTTTCCATTCTACACCCAAAAATATTATTTTCATGACATTTTAATATTATTTATTGCCAATTAAAAATCATTTATTAATTTGAAAATCTTGATTTTAATTACAGAAAATTCCCAGAAAATTCCAGAAAATTGGAAAAAATCCAAGATTTAATAATTTGAAAATTCAGGGGGTTTACAACCTACCCATCTTACAAAAATTTCGTCCTCGAAATTTAAGGATAACAAGGCACGAAAAGAAAAGGCCGAAAAATAAAATACACCTCATGATTCAAAAAGATAGGGGTATCGCTCTCTAATCTCGTCTTCTCGCTCCCAGGTGGATTCGCCGGGGGAATGGTGCTTCCAAGCTACGCGAACCAGTGAGATAACCTGGTTCCGTAGGACTTTCTCCGAGCGATCCAGTATCTCCACGGGTTGCTCTTGGTAAGTCAAACTTGGGCCTACTTCGAGCTCTGAGTGATCCAAAATGTGGCTGGGGTCTGACACATACTTCCTCAGCTGCGACACATGGAAGACGTTATGTACTCCATCCAGAGAGGGTGGCAATGCCAGTCGGTATGCCACTTCTTCGATTTTCTCCTGTATGCCAAAAGGTCCAATGAATCTTGGGCTGAGTTTTCCACTCCTTCCGAACCTAATGGTGCCACGTGTCGGGGAAATCTTTAAGAACACCAGCTCTCCAACCTTAAAATAGAGTCATAATCAAGTCTTAGTTCCATAATCAAAATGTTTAAATTGACTTGAATTTTATAAATTTAATTACCTCAAATTCTAAGGGCCTTCGGTGGCTATTTGCCCAATGTCGTTGCCTGTCTTGAGCCACTCGAAGTCTGTCCCTTATTTGCTTTACCTTCTCAGCTGAATCGATCACCATCTCTGGTCCCAGCAGGGCTCTTTCCCCAACGTCGTCCCATGATAGCGGGGTACGACATCTTCGTCCATACAGAGCTTCAAATGGAGTCATCTCGATGCTGGCTTGATAACTGTTATTATAAGAGAACTCCACCAGATGTAGGTAGTCCTCCCAGGATCCTCCAAAATCCAGAACACATGTACGGAGCATATCTTCAAGGGTCTGGATTGTACGTTCCGATTGCCCATCGGTTTGGGGATGATAAGCTGTGCTGAATTTGAGTTGCGTCCCCAAGCTGGCTTGTAAGCTCTTCCAGAAGTGAGAGGTGAATCTTGAATCTCTGTCGGAGACAATACTTACTGGAACTCCATGCAGCCTAACAATATGTCTGATATATAAATCTGCCAGCTTCTCTGTAGATAGCCCTACTTTGAAAGGTAGAAAATGTGCAGACTTGGTCAGTCTATCTACTATCACCCAGATTGCATCCTTTCTACTAGGTGTCCTTGGAAGTCCGGAAACAAAATCCATTGTGATATGTTCCCACTTCCACTCCGGAATGGGTAGGGGTTGGAGCAATCCTCCAGGTCTTTGTCTTTCTGCCTTGACCTGCTGGCACACTAAACAACGAGATACGAACCTGGCTACTTCTCTTTTCATGCCATGCCACCAAACATGCGTCCTCAGGTCCTTGTACATCTTGTTGGCTCCTGGATGTATGGAGTATTGCGATCTGTGCGCTTCTTGCATAATTTCTTCTCTTATGTCTCCTTGAGGTACACATAATCTATCGCCATGCCTCAGTGATCCATCTTCATGAATTCTGAAATCTTCTACTAATCCAGCTTGCACTTGACCTCGAAGGCTTCGCAGGCCTTCGTCTTGAAACTGAGTCTCCTTGATCTTGTCTATTAAGGTAGACTGAATCTGCAAGTTCATCATTTGGCCTTCTTTTCCTGGGATAATTACTTCGATACCTAAGCTTTCCAAGTCCTCCAGCAGGTGTCTGTCCATAGTCAAGTACATCGCCATAGGATACCTGCTTAGAGCATCAGCAACTACATTTGCCTTCCCAGGGTGATATTGAAGAGTGAGATCAAAGTCTTTCATTAGTTCCAGCCACCTTCTTTGCCTCATGTTTAGCTCTTTCTGAGTGAAAATATATTTTAGACTTTTATGGTCTGTAAATATTTCCACCCTTTCTCCATAAAGGTAATGCTTCCAAAGTTTAAGAGCAAAAATGACAGCTGCCAATTCTAAATCATGGGTTGGATAATTCTTTTCATGTGGTCGAAGCTGTCTAGAGGCATATGCTATTACTTTCTTATTCTGCTCCAATACACAACCTAGACCTTTTCCAGAAGCATCACTATAAATAGCGAAACCTCCGGTTCCAGAAGGTAAGGTCAGAATAGGGGCAGAAGTCAGCCTTTTCTTCAATTCCTCAAAAGCATGCTGACATTCATCAGTCCAGGTGAACTCTTCATCTTTTCTTGTTAATTTTGTCATGGGCTCCGCAATTCTAGCAAAGTCCTTCACAAACTTCCGATTGTAGCCAGCTAGTCCCAGGAAACTTCTAATCTCAGCTACAGAGTCTGGAGTGGGCCAGGATTCTACTGCAGCTATCTTCTTAGGGTCTACTGCTATTCCATCTCCAGTCACAACATGTCCCAAGAATTCTACTTTGTCTAGGAAGAAAGCACATTTGGATAATTTTTCATAAAGTTTTTCCTTCCTTAAAGTCTCCAATGTTAACCTCAAATGTTCTTCATGTTCTTCGGGGGTCTTGGAGTAGATCAAAATATCATCAATAAAGACCACTACAAATTTGTCTAGGTATGGCTGGAAAACTCTGTTCATTAGGTTCATAAAAACTGCTGGTGCATTCGTCAACCCGAACGGCATCACTAAGAATTCGTAATGTCCGTTCCGGGTATTGAAAGCAGTTTTAGGGATGTCTTCTTTTCTCACCCTTACTTGGTGGTAACCAGATCTTAAATCAATCTTTGAAAATACCCGAGCTCCACTCAGCTGATCAAATAAGTCATCTATCCTGGGCAGGGGATACTTATTCTTAATTGTTAAGGCATTTAAGGCCCTATAGTCAATACACATTCTGGATGTTCCGTCCTTCTTGGGCACAAATAGTACTGGAGCTCCCCAAGGTGAGACACTAGACCTAATGAAACCTTTGTCTTCTAGCTCTTTGATTTGTTCATTTAGTTCTATTATCTCATTCTTGTTGATTCTGTAGGGATTCTGAGATACTGGTGCTGCTCCTGGCACTAAGTCAATGGAGAATTCAACTTCTCGGTCTGGGGGTAAGCCTGGGAGATCCTCAGGGAAGACATCAAGGTATTCAGAGATGATAGGTGGCAATTCTTCTGTTACTAGGGCTCCACAAATTATGTTATTACCCATTTCTCTAGAACCTCTAGCAAATTCAAATTCTGGCTTGCCAGGGGGTCTGAAGATTACACTGCCTCTGTGACAGTCTATTGTGGCATGATGTTGACTTAACCAATCCATACCCAGTATAATGTCAAAACTGGGAACTGGCATTACAAGTAGTCTAGCATACAGTTCTCTTCCACATAATGTAATAGGACAATTGTTACAGGCATCACTAACCGGGATGATTCCTCCACCGGTAATGATCTTATAACAATTCCTAAGGGGTTTAGTGATTAAGTTGTGCTTCATAAGGAATTCTACTGACATGAATGAATGTGAAGCTCCAGAGTCAAATAAAGTAATAGCTGGTATTGAATTTATAAGCACAGAACCTGTGATCACGTCTGCTGTGGCCTCAGCTTCTTCCAGAGTCATTGCATAAGCACGGCCTTGCTGCGGTGCACCCCTCTGTTGCTGCTGGTGCTGAGCAAAACGTTGTTGCTGTGTTGGAAGCGGGGGTCCCCTCTGTTGTGCTGCTGGGGGCCTGGCCTGGACTGGAGCCTTTGGTGCAGCTGGGCGTCCTTGAGCAGCAGGACAGTCCCTCAATTGATGTGCTGGGGAACCACAATAGAGGCAAGCACCTAGCCTCTTTCTGCAGTCTTGCCAAGTGTGGCCTGGTTTTTGGCAATAGTTGCAAGGGGGAGCTCGCTGGTTCTGTCCTTGAGCCTGGGGTGCTGGAGCTCGAGGGGGAGGACGCTGATTTTGCTGCGGGGCCCTCTGCTGTTGTTGTTGTTGAAAAGGGCGTTTGTTGGGTCCCGCATTTCCGGTATCTCTTTCTCGTTTCAGTTTGTGCCCCATATCTCTCTCGACGCCTTGTGCCACGCTCAGGATTTCCTCATAGGTGCGAGCTCGGCTGGTGGTGACAGCGAGACGAATATCCGAAGATAGCCCCTTCATGAATCTTCGGGCTCTGTCCTCCGGGGTACGAACCATGTACTCCGCAAAGTGGCTTAACCTGCTAAATTTGGCAGTATATTCATCAACAGTCATGTTACCTTGTTCCAGTCTCTCGAATTGGCTTTCGAGAGCTTCCCGAGCCACTTCGGGATAAAATTTCTCCTTGAATAGCCTCTTGAAGTCCTCCCAGGTGATGTCGGGAGCAGATAGTTGGGGTTCATCTCTGAACCAGATTCGAGCAATGTCGAACAGTTGCAGGCTTGCGGATTCCACCTTGAGATCATCGGGAACCCGGGCAGTCTTCAGGAGTCTCTCGACATTCTCTATCCACTCATCAGCGTAGAGAATGCCCTCAGTTCCATAAAATTCCAGAGGCCTAAGGTTCTTGAAGTCTTTGGCACTTCCTGGCCTCTTGAGTGGCGACTCCTGGGACTTAATAGCTTCTGAAAGGCTGGTCCGCAGAAGTGCAGTCTGTTCTTTCTGGGATTCCACTAATCCCTGGAACACTCCTATTAGCTGTGCCCCATCTAAGGTAACTGCCGGAACAGATGGGGGCGGCGGGAGTGCAAGAGTCTCGGGCACATTCGGCTCAGCTGGTTCTGATGTGCCTCCTACTGTGTTCCTGGTCTGGACCATTCTGAAAGATTAAGGAATAGGAGAATCAGAATAGAACACTTGGAAATCAAAGGCGATAGGAAAATTGAGCAAAATGATATCAGGAATTGAAATAAGAATCCTATACTGTGAATGAGCTTTTCCTAGAATCCTCAATCTTATTCCATACCCTGTCCTAGGGTATTACCCTATTTTAGGGTAGGACCTGCATGGGCCACCATAAAAACGTGTCACGACCCGCACCCGGAAGTTCGGGCACGAGTACGTGGGTACGTCCAGCCTACGCCGCAGAGTCGGCGGTAGTACGCTGTCTAGGTTAATCCAAAGTTACTAACTAGCTCATTCACAATAACATAGGCAAGATAATAATGAGAAATGAAACTTAAGATTTGCAACTGAAAGTAAATGTGACAACAATTCAAATGTTTAATACAGAAATTTCAAATGAAATCGGGGACAAACCCGATTAAATAAGATGAGAAACAGAAATAAAAGATAGCTACTAAAAGCTACTCAGCAGCAGGGGTCTCTTGGGTAGGGTCTGGCTCCTCATAGGTATCATCTGTACCCTCATATGGACCATAATAGGTGGGGGCAAGGTCCTCATCATCGCCTAAATCAACAGATCCAGTCAGGAAAGGAGCAAAGTACACAGTGCACAACAAGGTTAAACTAAATAATTATGACAATTAATTATTGAATATCATGTTAAGAAAATTGCATAAAGAATGTCAATATCTCAGAGTCACAACTATAAACAGGAATATGAGAAAACAGAAGTAAATGAGCAGAGTGAAACTATCACAGTCAGCAAGAAAGATAACATGACTAGAAACTATCTGTATGAAACTTGTGTTTGTTTTTAGAATACTTAGTTGGCATGTAGGGGTTTATAAGGCTAATCCGGCCGTCATGGACGGCTATTATTCACGATTAATCAAGATCCGGCTGATGGACAGTCGTGTACCAACAGCTATTATTCACGGCAAGGGGAAAGGTAAACTACATGCCTTTCAGTATTCTCCCCCACCCGACATGAAAAACAAGACATGAATTCCAATATTCAAGACATGAAAATCCAGCATTTCTAACACTAGGTGTAATCATCAAGGGTACTAGTAAAGTAGGGAATTAATTATCACAATATATAGATTTAACTTGAAGTGCAGGTACTTACCTGTTGTTTGGATCTGTTTAATTTGGGTCTTGGAAGAAATTTCCACAGATGAGTCCAAAAGCTGAAACAGACATTACCATCATGCTCAGAAGATGTCAAATAGTTAGAAACGCCTGTCCTTGGGTCCAATTTGGAGACAAGGGCAAAAACGACAGTTTCGGGTCAAAACGGGGTCCGCCGTTGGGCCCGCTTTGCACCGAAAAACGTGTCCGGGTCAAAGGTCTCCAAATTCACCAAACTTAATGTCAGCAGGTCAGGAACACTGATACGAACCCAACGGAACTTCCAGATTTGGATTCTGATGAGCCGAACACAAAATCGCCAGTCGAGCGGGGCCTGTGGGGCCCACGACACGCGATTTCGTCAACGTTCTCAGAATCGAACCAAACTTGACCCACAGGACCAGCGTATCGCTACGAGTCCGATGGCGCAAGTTTCGTCTCGATCCGACGAGTGTACACGAAATTAGGGTAAATTGCCGAAAAGGCGGATACGGGGCGATGTCCGCGGATACGCGTTGATTCCGGTGTGCACGCACACCCGAATCAGCTTCCACGAAGACTCACACGTCCGTATCGACGGTGCGTACGTATCTGCGAAGACCGCACGCGACCAAGTCGTCCCGTTTGGCGGGACGTACTCGATTCCGGGGTAAAACAGGGTCTGGTTTTTCCTGTTTTTGGATCGCGGTGTGCGATCACCACAGGACGCGATGTCCCGAACAGTTTGTCCGGACACCGAGAGGGTCATACAGGCTTCACAACGCAATTTACAGAATCGAAAACGGAGATCAGGGTTGTAAGATACGAGTACCTGAAGGGGACCGAGAAATCGGGGCTTTCTGTGTCCGAACCGTGTCCTGGACACGGTTCAGTGCTGTGTCCGGCCTAGGGCAGTGCTGTGTCCGCGTGTCCTGACATGGGCGGCTGAACTCGAGGTGACGCGGCGGCCGGCTCTGGCGCCGAGGGCGGGGGTTCAGGGACGGCGGAGGCTCGGCGAGGGCTGGCGGTGTCCGCGGCTCCGGCGGAGGGGAGAAACAGTCGCGGGGAGAGAGAGGAGGAGGAGGAGGTTTCTGGAGCCGGCGCTGACGGTGGCCTGGACGGCGGGTGGAGGTCGGCGCAGGGGCGACAGCTAGGGAGGTGGACGGCGGTCGGGGTCGCCGGAGTCGGGGTAGTTAGGGTTAGGGTTTGTGGGGGAGGAAGAGGGCCGAGGACGGGGGTTATATAGGGTCGAGGGCGAGCGATGGCCGGGGCGTCGTGGGCGGGAGATCCGGAGGAGGAGGCGGACGTGGGGAGCGTGGACGTGGCTGCGGGTTTTCCGGCGGGCGGCGAGGGAGTCGGGGGACTGGGGACAGGGGTGACCGGGTTAAGCGGGTTCCGGGTCGGGCGCGGATCCGGTCAGGCCGACCCGCCCGACCCGTTAACGCGGGGCTGGGCTGGGCTAGCGGGCCGGGCCGCGGCCCAATGGGCCAGGGCGGCCCGCAGAAATAAAAATAAAAAAAATAATAATAATAATAATAAATAAATAAATAAATAAATAATAATTAATTAATTAGAAAAATGTTTTTAGGCATTTAAAAATAGTTCTGGGGCCCAGAAAAATCCAGAAAAATTACCCTAAGTCCAGTTTTCCATTCTACACCCAAAAATGTTATTTTCATGACATTTTAATATTATTTATTGCCAATTAAAAATCATTTATTAATTTGAAAACCTTGATTTTAATTACAGAAAATTCCCAGAAAATTCCAGAAAATTGGAAAAAATCCAAGATTTAATAATTTGAAAATTCAGGGGGTTTACAGTTTTGTAGTGCTTCTCAAGAGATTCCCAGACATCGATCTCTTGCCTTCTCATTCTTGTTGTAGGACTGTCATCGAGTCGTCCATAGCATTTTGAATTAATAACCTGCAGAGGTCGTTGTCTTTCTTCCACTTGGAGTGTGTATCTTGCACCAAGCCAACTGCAAGCTCTCCTCCATCTTCGGGAATGGTAGGTTCGGGATGAACCAAAACATAAGCAATATTGACAAGTTGAAGATTCAAGGAGATCTTTCTCTTCCAAATGTTGTAGTGTTCGCTATCAAACTTTTCAAGCTTGTGAAAGCTAGTATCGAGAAGGTTTGAGCGGTTGTCCATTCTAACTCGGACTTTGTCTTGAGATTGTTAGTCCTGAAGTAGGATCAAAGAAGAAAAGGTCCACAAAGTAGAGACTCACACAAGAGTTTGTCTCTACTAAATTCAGAGAAAAAGTTGGTGTACTGAGATTCACACAATAGTTTATCTCAAGTAACACACAACTCCCTAGAAGCACAACACCAGGAACAAGTTACAAACTGACTAAGCAAAGAAAATAAAAATAAGCAAGAATCAGAATATCTTTCTTCTTTTTACGTTCGCAGACACTATAGTGAAAAAGAATATGCACAAGAAAGAAGACACAAAGAACTCCTTGCTGGGGTGATCAAAACTACCGGTGCTCAAGGTTCGCCCTACACGACTATCTGCCCCCCAGATCCAGCAAGCTCACAAAAGAACTTCTGGAGCGTTCTATGTCACCTTCGGATCACTTGTAAAAATACTATGAGGGTGGGGTGCTCTCTCGACCGCATGTACTCTGGTGCTATCGGCTTTTTCAACAACTCAAATGAAAGAGAAGCTCATCTATATACAGAAGAAATCAACATCTATGCGGCATGAGAAAGGTCGTGCCGCATATGTGCCATCCGACCAGACACCAAGTCGCATGCGTCGTTGTAGCCGCATGCGTCACCGCGGTCGCCGGTCACGCTGCACAGAGCAGCGCCGCCAAACGCCGAAAGCTATATATTGAGATATACACATTGTTGGTTTTCCAATGTGAAATAAAACTCCCAAAGCTAAGTGAAAAATACTAACAATTCATTATTGTTCCATATGCTTATTATATTAATTGTTCAATGTTGTCCATTTCAGAAATCGGTCCGATTCTATCTCTGTTCGTTCCGTTTGAAGAAAGGAAGGATCATAATCTTAAAGAATCGATCTGTCTTTTAGTTGATGAATCTGTTGGATCGATCAATGTGTGATATTTTGAATCATCATTTCTAATGAAATCGAAATGATCCCTGGATTAGTGTTTTATAAGTGTTTAAAACGTTGTGATCCTTCTCTAAGTATGTAGATATTGTTCAGTTGAATCAAATACATATCCACCTTAATTAAGTTAAATTAGATTATGACACTGTTGTCGGTGCAATATTGAGGAGGGACCAGTGATTAGTTTTCTATGGGTTTGCTTGTTTTAGTTGGTTCTTAGCACTAATCACATTTCATTAATTAAAGAACGTATTAACCAAACAATAAAACAAAAAAGAGATCCACAAGTCGAGTTTCCTGATTAAAATTTTTGTCCAATCATTTGCACTAATTAATAAAGATGTAACATGTGTTTGTGTTAGAATATTTAACCCGATTTATTCTGTTAATATTTTTATATTGTATTAAAATTATGGAGTTGTAATAAGAATACATGATTAAATTTATATTATAACAATTAAGCTCCTTGTAAGTTGAAGTCAAACTGGATTCATTCACGTTGTGGTACGTTGTTTGTTTATGTGATGGTGAACCTTCTGCCTAAACGTGTTGTTTTGTGATTGTACAATTTCATTAGATTATATTTACGAAACAGTGACCTATAAGCCAGCTTTTTTTTTTAATTTAAAATTCTAGGCGTATTACTAATTATTATTATTTTCTCATCAAGAGCACATGCTGCCTATATGAATGAAGGGGATGCTTGGTTCACAAATTTGGAACATAAAAGTGGCAAAAGTTTAAATTTTGAACCGCTTTACGTGTTTGATTTTAGAGAATTTACATACAAGATTTATTATAATTTGATATAAAAAGTAAATCTTACTTGTCAAGAAATTAAAGTTCTGACACCGAACTCTCAAATGGAGTGCGTAAGTGAAAAATTCTCATATCCACTTTACACTTTTGGTTTGCGGACAAATTACTCTCTACTTTAACAAAGAAAAAATTTACCATTTATGTCACTTCAATAAAAAAATTATATTTTTTTACTCATTTCAATAATCAATCAAATTGTATTATTTTTTATTTCTAACCTTCATATTTTTTTAAGTACTCAAATAAATTTATTTATTTTTTACTTCGATCCATTTTATTGTAATGCGTATACAAAATATAGATTTCTAGATTTTTTCACACTTGGCGAACCAAATAGCCCTAAGGGTTGTTGAGGAAAACATTGTTAATTAATTGATGTTCACTTTATATAATGATGGAAGAAAGGGAGATGATGCTGATATGGAACAACAGTGGTTCCACCAATTACATACTATATATGATTCTATATTTGATCAAAATTTCCTTTAGTAGCGCAAATAAGATATCCATTGAAAGTGATTACATTGTCTTGGATTAGTTGGCCATGTTTATGTATTGTAGTGATAACAGCTGTAATACTAATTCACCTATCAAGTTTATATACTTTAATTGGACTCGAACCATGACTAATCATCAAATGGTGCATTTGACAACAATGTCAAGTTAATAGAGTCAAATTAATGGAATAGTTGAAAAAAAATGACTAATTAATATTTAGATTCTGAATGAATAAAAAAAAAAAAAAATAGACAAAACAATTGACCATCATGAAGAGATGATTTTTGTCAAAAATGTAGTTCTTGTACATTAATATAAAAATAGTGGGTGCATTCTGATAAAGGAAGTGGATGGTAAGTTAAAAAAAAATTTATTTTTTAAAATTTTATTATATTTTTTTTAAACATGTGTTGACTGCTGTCTTGTACTTATGTTCCGAATATAATTAAAAAAAACCAAAAAAAAAAAAAGTTCCGATCAAACTTTTCAATTGGAATATTAACTCTAAGCTGATATACAATCCAGTCTCTAAAGTGTAACACATGACATTAGACAAACTACCAAGATTTGTTGGATGTTTATATAGTATAAGAGTCTGAATCATTTGTGTTTATCTAACAAAACTTAAACTTAAACTTAAACTTATTTTCACACGTGACCGTCTTTGAATGGAATGGTCAAAGCTACATAATTTTGATGGATGAACAAAAATAGATTTTGATTGTTCGATGTATAAGTCGAATCATGATCGGTCTGAGCAAGTGCACCGAGCGCTCCGGACCCCATATTTATTGATGTACCCAAAATTCACATGTAAGTTATTAGTTATAAAAAATAATTGTGACGTAGTGTTTAACATTAAAATAATTATGGTGTAGTAGTTAACATAAAATAATTATGGTGTAGTGGTCAACACATTAGTCTTGCACTCTAGAGGTCCTTAGTTTAAATTTTAGTGAAAAAAACAATTAATTTTTTTTTTTTTACATTATATATGGGAACCATTTTCAAAGTTTGTCTTGGACCCCATGAGCACATGACTGATCCTGAGCCGAATTCTTAAAAAAAAAACTTGCAAGTGTTTCTCAGCTGCTTTAGTATCTTATTTTTTTCCCACATTTTATTTTACAATATTCTGGAAAAAAAAAATCTTGAAATGTCTAGCGTAACGTTCGGGACTTTGTGTATGATGTGTTGTATGTCTTTGGACCCACTTTCCCATAACTCCCACCATTTATAAATGGAAGAAATAATACTCCCCTTGTAGTTCGATTCACTGATCTTCCGTCATCCACCTAGAGTCTTATACCTCTTCTCGATAACCACAAGGGTCAATCGAGTTCGTTTTATTATAAAATTGTTCAAATTACATATAATGTTTGAAAAAAAAATGTTTAGACTTTGAACCAAATTACTAAAATTTTCTACATGAATATAAGAAATAAGATCAGAATAAGATGTCCAAAACTGACTGTCTCATTTCCTAATAACTATAATTTAATAATTTATAACTACTAAATAAGCACAAGGCGCCTGTAGCTCAGTGGATAGAGCGTCTGTTTCCTAAGCAGAAAGTCGTAGGTTCGACCCCTACCTGGCGCGCAGCTATTGGGAATTTAAAATTTTGTAATTAGTTTTCTTTTTCTTTTTCGTGTATACGACAAGTTAAAGAACAAAATGTAACGCACGAAAACTAACATCACACCAAGAAGCATTAAAATGGGGTTGTGATAAAGGCACTACAAAGTATACTCAGAGCTAATTCAGTATTGGAGCTACTCCAACTATAAAGAAAATTTACTCAGGCTAGTCCAAACTTTACTAGGGCTGCTCACCCTCTTTACTTCCCTCATCCGCTCCTCCGCCTCCATCGTTCACCACCGTTTTTCGCACGTAGCAGCGGCCTCTTCCTCCACCGATCCTTGTCGTCCCCACCGCTCGCTGTCGTCCCCACCGCTCACCACCGCCCCCGCAAGCAGCAGCGGCCCCGTCCTCCACCTCCGCCCCCGCGTGCAGCAGCGGTCCCGTCCTCCACGGCGCGTGCGCCTCCGCCTCCTCCCCCGTCCTCCACCGCCGCCTCCCGCCGCCACCTTCTCCTTCTCCTTCTCGTCTCCCCTTCCGGCCTCCACGCAGCCCAGACCCCGTGGTCACCTCGCGTAGCCCTCCCTTCCGGACTGTCAAATTTTGACAGTCCTACCAATTGAAAGTACTGTCAAAATTTTGGCAGTCCTTAAAAAAATTAATATATATTTTTAGGACTGTAAAAACTTTAACAGTCCTACCAATTGTTATGACTGTCAAAATTTTGGCAATTTTAAACTGTCTCGAGTGAATTTTGTAGTGACTTTATCAAGAGCCTAAAATGATGGTGTATGTTGAATACAACTGCTCTAGGCCGCCCATGGGTGAGTTCTCAATTATTTATTCTCTACCAGATTCTACCAATAATGATATACATCCAAGTACTAAAATATTCCAAAAAATTTAACCTCCATTACATATTATTAATATTCATTTTTAGATTTAAGGTTTCCATATCTTTTAGAAACGGTAATAGCATGACTCCTAAATCGTCACAAAAAAGATTATTTTTTTGGTGAGTGATTAAAAAATAATATTTTTTACACATGGTCCTCAGAAACAAATACCAAATAATAACTCGCCTACTTTTGAATCGTCGGTGCTCCCTTCCTTTTTGAAGGTGGGTAGAGGTTCAAGTATAGAAACATCCAATGTCACAGTCAAGTCTAAATATGCAGTAAGAAAAAAGTTGGTCATTGATATATATAATTTTTTTTTTATATTTTTGTTTTTTTCTATATAAATCAGTCCATACTTTTCTGGTTCCAATTTTTTTGTTCCATTCCGTCCTTGTCTTGACCCATAATTAACAAATAACCATTGAACCAAGGCCGGTCTTAAAGATTCAGAGTACCATGTTCAAAAACTGAAAATACGGTTATATTTTAAGTAAACAAAAAACAAACCAACAAAACGATTGCCCATGTCATCTATTAATGACGCTAAGTTTAATTTATTTTTTCTTAAAAAAAATGTGGCATGCGTGTTAAGTAAAAATCAATAAGAGATTATTGTTTAACTACCATGTATGATAAGAAATATATTGATCGAAAAACTATAAAGTCTGAATATTAGAAAATTACTACGCAAATTTTAAAAATCTACCATAAACGCATTTGCAGAAGAATCTTGGTAGCAAAAAAAAAAAACGAAGCATGTTGATGAAAATATTCAATATACATACTAGCAAGACATTTTTTGATTCAAGGACATTTTGGTTTGAACAATCTTTTATTTTTCAAAATTTTGTGTTTCACTTGGTATGATTACGTTCAAAAATTATACCAAGTTATTTCTTCCAAGATCCAACCTTATTTTTTTCGCATAGGCTACGTAAAACCTATTTTTAAAAAATATACCAGGTTTCTGGTATGTAAAAGCTATTTTTTAAAAATATACCAGGTTTCTGGCATGTAAAAGCTATTTTTACAAAATAAATTAAAATAATATGCATCGAAAAAATTTAAAAGCACACTTTTTTTTCAAAAGCCTTGTGTTTACCTGTTAATTAAGATTTTGTTCAACAATATTTCGAGTTATTTTTTGAAACCTATTTTTTTTTTCTAGTAGAGGCCAGTGGTTTTTGGATATGAAAATTATTTTTAAAAAATAATTTAAATATTACTATATAAATACGTCCTCATATTGCTAAACAAATTATTCTTTCAAATTTTAAAACGATACGTATGAAAAAAAAAATATTATAAAAAAATAAAGATATAAAAGGAATTGAATCCTAAAGCACTCTACCATTTGAGATTAGACCTTTCAATTGGGGCGGACAGCTCAGCTCGACACAAGTAGGGTCCGAAAAAATAGTCTATGTGTCGGTCCAGTCCAAATAATTTTGGGTTCGGACTGGTCCGGTCCAGTATATCTGAACGTGTCGGACCTCATATCTCAACCCATAAGAAAGACGATCCAGTCCGAAGGTCCAATCCGACCCGGTCCGATCCGGTCCGGAACGTAAAGTCAAGACTAGAAGTATGTAGTAGGAGAAGCTGCCAGTCCAATGTCAAGTTCCTCTTCTTCTGTACTCAAGGAAATCACCAATGGAAACTGCAACTGACATGAGAATATATTTTTCTTTCTAAGATAAAAGGATCGCTTCAAAGCAGATTCCAGACCAATATTATTATTATATAAGATAAAATACACGTAATATATAATGTAATCTTTTTTTTGCTGATATAGTATTGCAAAATAAAGTTATATTTAAGCAGATGCTTCCATTATAAATATAAAAATTAGCATATATTTTTGTTTATTTTAAAAACTAGCAAATGTTTTATTACAAATATAAAAGCTAGCATAAACTTTCAATTATTTTAAAAACTAGTAAATATTTGCATTCCTTTGTATGCAATATTTAAAATTTTAAAGTATATCTCCACTATTTAATCAAAATTTTAATTATTTTATTTATAATAGAGATATTTGTTAATTTTTTAAATAAGTTGAGTATAAATTAATATGAGACGAGGATCAAGAAAGCATAATAGAAGTCCACCAACGAAAGTGGCAGATGAACATTATACATATAATTATGTTTTATAATTGTAAGAAACTTCACAACAGTAAGACACATATGAACTCAACTAAGTATGGCCTCTTGCAAATTTGTCCCATCTCATCGGAGAAGTGATGGATGCATCAGCTCCACCCCCAAATTCTCCTTTCCCTTTCTTTTTCGTTCTTTCCTTTCTAACTATATGATGCATGCATGGTGGTGCCTCAGATGTCTTCTTCAATTGACATTTGATTAAGTAGAATGATGGCTGCTGATCATAGAGAATATAAATCAACATTGTATTTTAATTATTCCAAGTCCGGCCCGGCCCGGCCCGGCCCGGTTCAGTCCTACCGAAATTTATCGGACCATGAGCATCGTGTCGGACTAGACTTAAATTTTAACCCTTAGGTCTTGTCCGTTATAGTGCATGGACTTCACAGACTCGGCTCAGGCCCGACCCAGCCCATCCAAATTCGAGTCGGACCGACCCGGCCCGACCCACTTGACACCTCAGAGCTACATCCCCACTTTAAATAGTTATTCATTACAAAAAAAATTTATAACACAAAAAATTCAGGGTATCAACTTAGCACCTATCAAAGTTGAGGGTATCAAGTTGAACATTTGGAATAGTTAAGGGTATCAAGTTGTAATTTATTTTTTCGTTGTTACAAAATCTTAGCTGAACTCGAATGATTATTGTGGTTTTCGGAAAGAGACATAAGATTTTGATTGGGTGACGGAAGATCAGTAAATTGAGTCACGGGAAGATATTATTTTTTTCATTTATAAATGGTGGAAGATGAGAATAGTAGACCCAAAAGACACAACGCAATGTGCGTAAAGTACAATTTAGATAGTTCTAAAATACCGAACAAAACTTGACCGTCCTAGGATTGCAAAAAAGCGTGATACCTCTTTAACAACTTTTATTGTACCTTTAGTAAAAGGCTTCATTTTTTTCCTTTTTATTGTTAAGAAAATATTTTAGGACAAGTGATTCTACATTTTGTTAATTCGGACTATAACCAGATATTTGCTTTTTAATAAATATATAGTGTTAACACTTAAAAGTATAAATGTGGTCTATTTTTCATAATTATATAATCTCTACTAATATAAAGGGGTTTAGAAACGACTCAAAATTGACTGTCTAAACCGTATGTATATCATCAATTAACTATTTTAAAAAATTATTATGTAAAAAATATTGTTAAAAAAAAAAATTTGTTATAAATTTATTTTAACTACTCCAAGGATTCAAATACAACCAACTAGAAAGAATACCTTCCAACTTAACCACATGAGTTAGAAAATTTATTTGTTTATAATTAGATAATATTAAGTAGTTAAACAATTAATTATTTTTTTTTATTTTTAACTACGTGAGGATATATAACCGTTTTCAAAACTCTTTATAAAAAGTAGAAATATATCAATAACAAATTATAATTAAAATATAATCAAATATATAAATAAATAAAAAAATATAAATATAAATATAATTATATATTTTAATTCAAATATATTTACATATTTAATTAATTTTTACATTAATCTCATAAGAAAAAAAAAAATTTATTGTAACTAAGGTGAATTTACTAGTGTACTTTAAAAGAATGGATGTTCTAGTTAGTTATGCCAACTATAGCAAATTTTCTAAGAGATATAGATTGGTTGGCACAACTATATCTAGTAGTAACTAAGTATATCACTTCCTATTTTGAGTGTGTACAATGCAATAAATAAATTTTCTTAATTTTTATCAATGATCCGTATCAATATTTAAGAGTAATCAGCACAAATGTTCAGGAATATATGTAATTTTTATTTAAATTTTGCACCTTTATATTAGGCATTATCGATCCCTATTGGAGTGGCCACCCTTGGTGACTGGTATAACTATACCCTTCTTAATATATTTTTTTTTTTCAATAAATGATGTAAAAAACTATTGTAAGGATGCAAAGTTAAAAAAAAAGATAATGAAATTCAATCACGACATTTTGATATTGTACTTGAAAATTACACATAATATATTTTTATTTAAAATTTTTGTTTCCCCCTCTTTTATAACTTCTGTAAGTAATCAACAAATAAAACATTCACTTCAACCAAAATCGTATGTTTAAGAACAAAATTTTCAAAAGAAATTTGAGATTTGGTAACTTTTTAGAAAAGTTCTGAAGTTTAGTAATCTCTAAT
The DNA here is from genome assembly GCA_036927795.1 of Iris macrosiphon. Classification (NCBI taxonomy): domain Eukaryota; kingdom Viridiplantae; phylum Streptophyta; class Magnoliopsida; order Asparagales; family Iridaceae; genus Iris; species Iris macrosiphon. The sequence continues at coordinate 8,556,228 of JAYESA010000010.1, read as the reverse complement.
TGTAAACGGAAAAATAAACTTCTTAAGTGTAGTTAGCAAAAATTTTAATTTTTGTGAGTTTTTTTATTTATGAAACTACATTCTAAACTCTAGGTTGCTTATATAACGTCAGTTGATCGAAGTTTTATTGTTCAAACTATCATTTTAAATTTCTCTACTCCCAAATAAATTTATTTTTATTCTATCAAACTTTGACTTTCTTTTTGTTCATCTACCAAAATTTGTATGATATATATCATTTTAATCAAAGGTTATCACATGTCAACTTAAAATCACTTTTGTTTCTAATTTAAGAAATATTTTAGCAAATATTCCTACTCAAATTATATAAACTAGTACATACCTCTACTTTTTTAAAAATCTACGAAATGTCCTATTTTTTTGCAAAACGGTAAAAAAATCGGTTGAAATAGTGGGGGTATACATTAAATTTTTAATTGTTCCATACAAAGGGGATTGAGGGCATTTAGTCAAAAAAAATTAAATGAAGGAATATACTAGTTTCTACCATTTGAGTGGGAGCATTTGCTAAAATATCTCTTAATTTAATTTACGGAGTCACGCAAATCTCAACAAAATTAAAAGGTAAATTCTATAGACACTCCACATTTTACTTAGGACAGTCCATTACTTCATGACAGTCCAGATTTTTGTAACTTTTACTCATGGCAACCCAATATTTACTCAGGACAGTCCAATCCTTCAACATTCTTGAAATCCTTCATTCTAAATTTCTACTATCTCTTCAAATTTTCAAACCCCAAAACCCTAACCCTAGCTGTCGTCGTCAGAGGAGGCGGGAGGAGGAGGAGGAGGCGGGAGGCGGAGGAGGAGGCGGAGGCGAGCGGTCTCTGCTGTTGCTGCTGTCGCCGGCCCGCCGTCGCCGCCGTTCGCCTTCGCACCCAGCTGTCCTCTCCCGCACCCCGCCACCGTCGCCCACCCCCGTCCCTGTTGCTTCTTCTTCTTCTTCTTCTTCTTCTTCTTCATGGACTGTAAAAAAAATTGACAATGTTTTTTACCGTCATAATTATTTATGATTGTCACAATGTTGCAATTGGAAGGATATGATGAAAATGGGCCGGGGAAAGCTTGAACCCAATTCCTATAGTGATGGATATGAGCGCAATTGAAATTCCTCGGAAGTTATACATTTGTGTATTGATTTGTGTATTGATAAGACCATTCACTATTTCTTGAAGCTTGATCTCCTCTCCCCCCTCTGATGAACCATATACCAAGAGAAACCATGAATCAGAATAAAAGAGCCTACCCCACCCATAAGTAAATATTTCGTAGTAGCCTCATTAGACCGTTGGAATGATTGTCAACATTGTGACAGTCTTGAAAAAATAATTTGGACTGAAAAATAGAAGTCATTGACTTTGGCAAATTCTATAGGCACTACAACACTTACTTCGAACAACCCAATTTTTTTTAGTTTATTTACAAATTTGTCATCCAAAATTTTTGCTTGAGGGCAGCCAAAATCCTTATATAAAAGCCAACGACATTTATGTTTCAGCCCAATTTTTTTTTCCAGGACTGTCACAATGTTGACAGTCCTAAATAATTAGGACTATAAAAAAAATTGACAGTCCTTCATATTGGCAAAGTTGCACGCGTGCGGAGGGGCTGCACGCGACTGAGGCACGCGAACAGGGGCGGGCCGGCGACGACGACAGAAGAAGAAGCGGCAGCAGCAACAAGCAGCAACGGAGGCGAGCGCGTGCACCTACGCCTCGCCGCCGCCCGCGCGCGCGCCTCTGCCTTGTTCCCCGCTTTCCGCCACCGCCTCCTCTTCCTCCTCCTCCTCCTCCTCCGGCGGTTGGGGTTGGGGTTAGGATTATAGTTTGGGAGTTTGGGAATAGAAAGTAGAAATTTAGAATGAAGAATTTTGGAAAGGTTTGGAGGATTGGACTGTCCTGAGTAAATTTTTGGTTGTTCTAAGTAGAAGTTATAAAAGTCTTGGATGTCCTGAAGTAATGACTATCCTAAGTAAGTGTTGAAGTGTCTATAGAATTTGTCTTGACTTTTACATAAAAATTTGGAATGTCCTCTAGTAAAAAAAAAACTAGTGATAAACTTAACAAAAAAAAATAATTTGAATTGTTCTAAGCAATATATATAGTACCTTTAGAACTAGCCAATTAAAACCCTCGTTTCTCAAATAACCCCCCAAATCCCTATAATGCTAGATACACCATCACCAGATCTCATCTGAAGCTTTTTATTCTCCTCGCAAATGCTGAAGCCGAAGAACCGCCTCCTCCTTTTCCTCCTCATCGTCTTCTCCGTCTCCACCGCGGCGGTCTTCTTCGTCCGGACTGCCGTCGACTCCTGCGACTCCCGGCGGGACGACGGCCTCCGCCGGCAGGCGGAGAAGGAGAGTGGCGCCGAGCGTCGGAGACCGCTGGCGTTCATGCGGTCCAAGAAAGTCGTTCTCGTCTCCCACGAACTCTCTCTTTCAGGTGCTCCGCCGATGTTCTTAGAATAATCCAGATCTCATCTTTGATTCTTGTAGTGATCATTGAGAAATTACTCATAAAGCAATGGTAGATCTGGACAATAAAAATCTAAAATAAAAATCTAATGGGTTTGATCCGCTTCATTTCAAAGTTCACTCTATATCCGCGATATCGAGCGTGGAGTTACTGAAGCTATTTAGCAAGTGCAACTGTGCAATCGATTTGTGTGTGTAGATCTAGTCAGCGTAATCACTATAGTTATGATTAAATTCCGGAAAGTCGGAAATTGTCGGTAGAAAAGTAAATGTGTGGATACATGCACAGGGGTGGTTTAATTTGGAGCTATCTTGAAGGAATATGGACACACATACAGATAAGGGCATGATACGGGTACGGGATACAAACATTTACAAATAGGTACAAGGTAGTCATTTTTGTTGCACAGGTACGGACACGATACTGATGCGGACACCATTTTCCCATGTCCATGCAACATAGAATTCTGGAGATATTACGAAATGTTGGAAGTATTAGGCATTTATATTGATAGCGACGTGTAAGCGTAAATGCTGGGTAGTAGAACTTGAATGTCACCCCACGAAGCGGATGAACTCATTGATAATATAGTGTTCATTTGTGCATTTCATGTTGCCAAAACCTCAGGGCATCACTTGGTGCAAGGCTTGTGCTTGCATCATGGAGGATACATCTTTGAGTCACGCAAACATCCTCTCGAAATATTGGGATTAAGGATGTGTGCATCTTGATCCTCTCTAGACCCTGCATTAGCGGGAGCCTTGTGGCGTCGCCCTTCGTTTTGTAACCAAAACCCATAAAGATTTACTTCCCCTTGTTCTTCAAGGGGCACCAATTCTCGTGACGTTGAATCAGAGGAACTATGTATTCTTTACGGAGGAACCCTTACCCTTTTAAGTTATAATGACTTGTTGAGGTTAGCTAGGATAGGGGCTCCGATTAGAGTTAACTTACAAGACAAGGAGGAATAGACGAATTACTCATGAGAATATTTTGTACGATGTACTCATTGGTTATTGTTGATATCACTGTCACTAATTCATAGGTATCAAGAGAGAACTCATCTCGCTATTAAGTTGAAATAGGAAAGAGATCTCAACATCATAAAATGCAGTAATTATAAATGCTAGGATAATTTTATAGAACCATACTATATGAAGGTATTAATTCTTCATTATTTCTGATATACCATTTGGCACTACGTCTACATATATTATGGTACCTTCCTCAAAATAATAGTGGACATCTTTATGTAGGTGGACCGTTACTGTTGATGGAATTGGCATTTCTTTTAAGAAGTGTTGGTACACAAGTGGTGTGGATAACTAACCAAAAGTCAATACAAATGGACGAAGTTACTTATAGTTTGGAGCACAAGATGTTGGATCATGGAGTGCAGGTGAAATTCTTTCATGTTGGCTATAAGCAATATATATTACATGGCTTTGTTCTTTTGACATTGTTATTTCAGTATTCACTCTAGTTGATTGTTTCAAATTTTCAATCACAAATATTTCCCTTATAACTTTATGGATTACCAATAAGCAATGCCCAAAAGGTAAAACTACTAAATTCTCATTTTAATTTCGAGGGACTCGATTATACTTTCAAGACTATAGCTAAGCACCAATTAATGGATTGTCAGACTATTTCACCTCTTATAATGAATTGCTTTTTTCAAGACAAGTGTTATCTTTGCCAACCCGTACCAAGTAACCATTCTTTCCTCCAGGAAAACCGATCTGCACAAATAATGCCAAATATGACTTTTTGAGTACATAAGTGATTCTCAATTTCCTTCTAGTATCTTTTTAAAAGTTTTTACGGTATGGACTTGTCATGGGCAACGTAGTGGAACTATAATTGTCCTGAACTTTGTTAAGGGGTAATTGGAAATTCCCTTAACTGATTCTACCAAAATGAATTAAATAACAATATCTACTGAATTTTTACAAAATTCAAATTCCCTTAACTGATTCTACCAAAATGAATTAAATAACAAACTCTAGTGAAATTTTACAAAAGGAATTTTTAATCTCATTGGAGTAGGGTAAATATGTCTTCCACGGAGCGTTTTACCTTTTGTCTCTACTTTAATGTAAAGATATTGATGAAGATGTTTGCTAGGAAGAGTTGTTGCAAAATTCTTCGAGGATAGATCATCAATCACCGAGACCAAGCATTCTTTTAAGAAAAAGGCAACTTCGCTTTTATCATTTGTGGTGTTCCATTATCATTTCATGCCTTCTATCATTAAATGCCTTTGGCATATTATAACTGTGAAAGTTTAGGTTAGCTAGTGTGCCTATAATGTATGCTCACCAAATCCGTTATTGTTAAGGTCCTTTTGTCTTCAACTATGTCACACAGACACGGATACAACATGACACAGTTAGGACATGGCGACACAGACATGTCACCTATTTTTGGCATTGAGGTAGAAAAAATACACTACTATTGTAGGTAAATAAAATTGGTCATTTTTACATGTCAATGACTTTGATCATTGAAGGATCAAATACACTATACCAAAAAAGTTACTCTGTTTGCTTTAGGATAGTTCTTTATTGTAAAAGTTGACCCAAATAATTATTAACTAACGAGACTAAATACTTTTTCTGATGCATCATTGCTTCACTGACTGAATCATGGTTGTCAGAGGCAAAAACGTTCTCAGACCCCATGGTCCACTCGAGCCTATGCAGAAAGGCGAGGCACACGTCAGTGAGCAAGGAAAAGCTCATGTACAGTATAAAATGTATTTATCATAAATATACTTATTTCATAGTCATAAATTCACAAATTTGGGATAAAGGCTTTGTTGTCGTTGTTGTTGTATACTTATTTCATAGTCATAAATTCATAATCAATCAAAACACAATATATTAATCTTGTATTGAGGAGGTCATTGCTGCAAGGACAACATGGTGAGGAGGAAACATTGAGGTGAATGCCTCTAGGAAACCTCGAGGATATGTTCACTGCTATGAGGAGATGCTGGTTGCTGCGAAGAGGAGACATTGGCTTCTGTGTGGAGATGATTGGTGGAGGTGGCAAGTGCCCGAGGAGGCGATTGTTGGAGATACTGCTGGTAGTAACAAGGAGTTGGCGTTGGGGATCCAGCTTCCAGGAGCTGTTGTCGGCAATATCCATAATAGTAAGAGAGAAAGAGAGAGAGAGAGAAGGCATTGGTGCTCAAATATATATAGAGAGATCACAGAGTTATTATTTAGTTAACGGGTCGAAATTGGGTCAGTTTAGAATTGGGTTCAAGTCGGATTCTAAAAAACCTCTTAAATTTCCCATCATTCAGGCATGCGTCTAGGGACCTTACACCTTGCCCAAGACACGTTCATAGGCGATGCTTTTGCCACTGCACTGCAGTTTGGATGAAGCGAGGCTCTTTCTTGAGCTTCGCGCCTAGGCTATCTTTTAATAACTATGGACTGAATGTCAATCTCAACAGTGTTTTACATATACGAGTAATGCTTATATTATGTTTATTATTCAATCTCATCAGTTTTATATATAAGACAGACCAATGCATGTTTCTTGTTTGGCAAATCATTATGAACCATCTATTAGTAAATTTTGTGAAGGTTAATAAAGAGAATTACTCCACAATACGTTCGGTAAGTTGCTCATGTATAAAATGAACACTAGATCTTTGATCCCGCTAAAGCGAACGCGATAATTGTCTTATGTCAATGTTGTAAGTTTCTAGTGCAACTATATCGTGTATAAAATGAACACTATGTCAATGTTGTAAGTTGCTGTTGTGTTCTCTTCATTTTAGGACGTCACACTGCCACGCAGCTAAAATCCATCCTTACCGTCGTGTATCCCATTTTATGGAGAGTCTGTTCACACAACTCTAGCCCACATCCGTCTGGACACAAGAACCAGCTCTCACCATCTTCCCAAGCTACATCCTCTTCTATGTGACCCTTTTAGGTTAGATTAAATTATTTCCTGGACGAAGGTGTTATATGTTTGGAGTAGACTAAATAGTTCACATAGGGCAAACATGATATATTGTTTTCTTCTAGTTTCTTTGTGCATAGATAACAATGTCAATGTTTTATTAGATCTATGTATGAGTTAGGGTGCACGAGAGGAGGATTCCTTCCTGCACTAATAGCTATGACCGTTTGTGATTTGTTATCCCAATTGACTTTGAGTTTTGAATTGGGGTCTGATGCTATAAGAAGGTGCTGTTGTGTTCTCCTCTTCAATTTAGGATGTCACACTGCCACGAGGCTAAAATCCATCCTTACCCTTTTGTATCCCATTTTATGGAGAGTCTGTTGACACAACTCTAGCCCACATCCGTCTGGACGCAAGAACCAGCTCTTTCCATCTTTCCAAGATACATCCTCTTCTATGTGCCCCGTTTAGGTTAGATTAAATTATTTCCTGGGCGAAGGTGTTATATGTTTGGAATAAACATTATCTAAATAGTTTACATAGGGAAAACATGATATATTGTTTTCTTCTAGTTTCTCTGTGCGCAGATAACAATGTCATTGTTTTATTAGCTCTTGTTAGTTCAGATATCATTTTGAAAGCTTTTCTTTGCTCTCATATTGCTTCTTTTTGTCTTAACAGCTCCTTCCTGCAAAGGGCCAAGAAGCAGTCGATAGTACTGTTAAAGCAGATTTGGTTGTTTTAAACACTGCTGTTGCTGGAAAGTGGCTTGATGTTGTTCTCAAGGAACGTGTACCTGAAGTTCTTCCAAAGATTCTGTGGTGGATTCATGAAATGCGAGGTCATTACTTCAAATTGGAATTTGTCAAGCATCTTCCTTTTGTTGCAGGTGCCATGATTGACTCCCATACAACAGCTGAGTATTGGAAGAATAGAACTCATCAGCGCTTAGGGTATGCTCTAAGTACAATAAAGGTTTTTCAATGGTTAAAATATTTCCTTGAGGGATTTTGTTTCTAATCCCCTCTTTAATGAAGGCTCTTACATCTATCTAATAGCTAGAATTTAGGTTCTTCATTCTTGCCTCTTCATCATACCTTTTCCTCCCCTTTTCCTCCTTTAGAATAAGTTGGTGCAACTCTAAGCCGAGAAGCCAACATGGATGAATTGGCAATTTTTACAGTTGATGTCCTAACCCTCTATCCTCTAAATGGCACCAAGTTCCTAGTCCAAGGCAACTATAGGAAAATGGGGCTTCCTTGTGGAGCCTAAAAGGACTACTGGCAGGTATGAATTTTACGTACTATTAGTGCAGTTTAAGCTCATGCAGTCAAGGAATAGAGGAAAAATGCTCCGCCTAAAAATGCTATTGGTATATATGGTTTGCATCTTGTTATTCAGCAGTTTAAGGTCATGCAATTAAATCCTCGAGCCTCTAGAGTATAGAAGTGTCTAGTCAGATAGGGACGTCAAAGCTTGTTACTGAAAATTGCATACATCTCTTAGGCACATTTGATTGGAAAGCTCAAACTAGGAATTGTTTGCACCTTATGTCATTGAAGAACACATGTGACTAAACAATGAATATTTGCTGCCAAATCATTGCCTTTTTCATCAAGTTTACTCCATGAATTAGCCTCTCAGATTTGTTGACTTCTTTGTAATCCGTCTTAAATCTAACTTCATTTACAGTATATGCCAGATATATGCATTCTACTCCTATGTATATATTTTGCTGGATAGTAGTTGATAAATGAGAGCTTTTATGATCTGACCAAAATGATCATGGAAATCTAAATTTTATCATGGATGATAGGAAATGTCAAGATCTTCTTTTGTATTATCATCTTCAGTATACTTGATCTTTTCTTCACCCCATCTGTACCCTTCAACTTCAAATAACTCTAACTACTTATGTGTAGCAATTATCATGTATTTCCTCTCATACATGTTGTCTTCTACTTTACCTGTTTATTTTGCTATTTGTAGGATCCAGATGCCACATACCTTTGTTGTTCACCTTGGTAATAGCAAAGAATTGATGGAGGTTGCTGAGGACAATGTAGCCAGAAGGGTTCTTCGTGAACATATACGCGAATCCCTTGGAGTCAGGAGTGAAGATATCCTCTTTGCAATTATAAACAGTAAGCTCCTGTTTATCAGATGGCTTATTGAAACAAGTTTGTGACTATCCAATATATATATATATATATATATATATATATATATATATATATATATATTTTGGGTACAAAGTTCCAGTTTCCTGAATATTTATTTTGCTTGATATCTGTTCTCTCATCTTGTAAATTTATATAGTGTATGCATCTGTCCGAAGCTTCCTTTAACTTTATCATAAAAAACATGTATGCTTTTGCCATGTAATTGCTTAAAACGTTCCATGCAAGGTGAATGTTCTGTATGTTAAAGTTGCCGTACAAACATAAGAGTTTTCTGGAAGCTAGGTTGAAGCAAGCGATGCAGTAAACGAGTAAAATGCCAGTATTATGAAATGTATGATGTAGGCAACTGAGGGGAGCACTCATCTGCACTAACTCTACACCCTTAAAATATAGGGCAGTAGTTAAATATTATCTAAAATGTATTTTAATGATGCTATAAAGCAATGAAATCATGAATCTAGATAATGCTATGAAAATACCATACAACCGAACCTTAACTAAGAAATTCCAGAATTTAAATTAGCAGAAATATGTCCTAAACTACATGCTGAGTGTAAAATACATTTAATGCTTGAGGTTCCGTTAAATCTCACCCAACATTAAGGTCTAATATAATTTTGAGAAATAACTGTACATAATAGACCAGTAAAATCTTCAAGGAAGTTCTAACCATACTACAAATGATCAGAGAGTGCATAAAGATGGGTGTTTTTAAGTCGAGTCTTCTTGAGATTCATTGACAATTGAAATCAAACCCTTCTCAATTGGCATCTTCCTTAAAGTGTTTGCATTACAGATTTGAGAGACAAGGATTAAGGTTATGAAATTGAGTAGGAACTACTGTAAGAATTGAGGGTTGGAGCAAGAGGACTGATGGCTTGTTTCGAGTTTGTTGGTAGAGTTGGAGGATAACCTGCTGTTAATCTGGACAATAAGTTGCAGGAAGCAGTTAGGGACAGTTTTTGGGGTTCTCTGATCTTCTATGACTGAGGGACGGGTCTTGAGTCACTGTAGCGTTTCAGTTGCAAGGGTAGTGGAGGGAAGGGGTAGTGGAGGGCAAGTCTACCCGTGCAGTCAAGTTGATGTAAATGGGTAATGGGGCCATTAATTAGGATATTTATTCCGTATTTTTAGATTTATTTCAGATTTTGTAGCAAGGAATTTGAATTTGAGTTGAAATTAAAATGTAGATTTGGATTTAAATCTGAGTTAAAATTAGAATTTAGATATGCTTCTCTCTAATTTGGATAGTGTCTGTCTTATTTGGATGTCTTTCTCTCTTATTTAGATAGAGCTTATCTGATAGAGTTTGAATAGGATGAAGTGTCTTATCTTTTGGTCGGCTCTATGTAAATGTTGAAATATATAATAATTGAGGAATTTTTAGGATAAGTAATTAGGAACTTTTTGGACCAATAAAAGTTTGACTCTTTTCTACCAATTGTGTGATGCAATTTTTGGTGGGTGCAATTCTGCGGGCGTAAGATCCGAATCGTAGAGCTACGAGGACTCTAAAAAGTGTTGGACATACCCAATGGTAGGCAATACTTCATTTTTTATTTGAAGGCTAGTTTTTACTGTCATTTTCAGTTACTATATTGATTTTTTCTTTTCCAATTATTTGTGGCTCTTATGAAATTAGAAGTGTTATTTAGGCTGTAACTGTGATGACAGCCTTTAAATTCTTGGACATTTTTATCATCAATGTGAACCAAGGCTTCAAAGCTTTTAATTTTGTCCAAGTTCAATATTGACTGATTCCTAAAAGCATATTTCCTTTTTCTCCGCTAAAAATACTCACACATAATAGAAAAACTTAAGGTGTTTCACGCGGAAAAGGACAAGATCTGTTTCTACATTCGTTTTATGAAAGTCTGCAGCTGATTAAGCAACAGAAGCTTCAAGTTCCATCAATGCATGCAGTAGTAGTAGGGAGTGATATGAATGTTCAGACCAAGTTTGAGACAGAACTTCGTGACTATGTGGCAAGTAAAGGATTGCAGGACTGTGTTCATTTTGTCAATAAAACACTGGCAGTTGCTCCATACTTGGCTGCAATTGATGTGCTGGTCCAGAATTCTCAGGTATGTTTTTGTGCTTGAGCTGATCTTCATGGCATCTCTGTATAGTTTCCCTTGAAAGAGCCATCAGGGGTTCTGTTTTCTGTCACTAAATTCTACAATGCTTCTGTATTATGTGTTTCTGCAGATTTTTGCTGCCTATTATGATGTGCCTATTTTGAGTTCTTAATCTCCATCCCTCCCAGTTTCTAGTTGATAAATAAGCATGAAGCCATGAACCTATTTAACTAATATTATGTTTGATAATTGCAAAGCAAACTTCTTTACATACTGTTGACTGTTTTTTCCTTGCTTCAATTTGGAGTCTGACCAAATGCTAATTACCTGGGGCCTAGTTGGCATGAAGTGCCCTATTTAAACTAGAATTTACTTTTTAGTGCTCTAGAAGTTCGTTAGAGACGACTTAAATCTTTAATTAAAAAAAGTCTTTTAAGTATAAAGTCTTTTAATGCTGCTATGTAAATAATAATAAAGGCTTGAAACAGGTCATTGAATAGATATTCTGAAAGTAATATTTGCTATCTTAATCTGATGCAATGACTGATTACAGTTTAGCTGGCGTAAACTATTCCTTGTTGTGGAACTAAATTATGAAAATAATGGAAGAACGGGTGAAGTAACATGCTTATGCGTGTATAGATTGATGTGTGTAAGATGATACCATCTCTCTTAAAAATGTGGTAGCATGACATTTACTCGACATTGAGGACCACTTTTCATTAGGGTGCAGTCTGCCATTAAAATTGAATAAAAAGACTTTAGACTATTGGTTGCTCTGGAATCATCGGAAGGCTCCGGGATATACTTTTGTAATCAGACAGTTGTTCCCTTGATGCATCCTTTTATAAAATTTGGCTCATACAAATCACAAGTGTTGAAGCCATGAGTTAATATTGAACTTCCAGCTTACTGATACATGTCTAAAATCTTTTTAATAATAAGGCTTGTTTTCTGCTAATATAGGCACGTGGAGAGTGCTTTGGAAGGATAACAATAGAAGCAATGGCATTTCAGTTACCAGTTCTGGTAAGTCTCGTTCCTCATTTATGTCTTCCAACTATTAACCTTCTTTTTGAGAAAATTAACCATTTTTTTCTTTTTTTTTTCTTAATAAAAGGTGATTCATCTTTTTTCTTATGATATAAAAAGCTGCTTGCTTTGTTTTAGAGCTGCTTTACTTAGCTGCGAGTGCAAGAACATTATTCCTCGAATGAATAATGCCTCCTGGCATATCTTATATAATGATAGGCTATAGAAATAGAACCGTCTATTTTAACTGATTATCATTAAAGTGATGCCAAGAGCTATTTAAACCAAAACATCATATATATCCTTTGCTCCTAATGGACATATGCATTCGCTGCCTTTAAGAAGAAGATATTGGAACAAGATAATCACCTCATCTCTATACATTCTCTTTTGATGTTCTTTCTATGGCATCATAACGTGTAGGGGACAGCTGCTGGTGGCACCACAGAGATTGTTGTGGATGGATCAACAGGTCTCTTGCATCCTGCAGGAAAGGAGGGTGTCCCCCCGCTTGCAAAGAACATCGTAAAGCTCGCCACACACGTCGAGCAAAGGCTGACTATGGGAAGGAAAGGTTACGAGAGGGTGAAGGAGAGATTCATGGAGCACCACATGGCTGACAGAATCGCTGCAGTGCTCAAGGAAGTTATTGAGAAATCAAAGGGCCGCTCACATTCTTGAGGCGTCTTTCACTCCCATACCAAACCCCATGGAAACAAGACTTCCCATTTTATCTTGGAAGGATCTATGGGGCCACCCACTGGTGTACATTAGAGTAAGAAGAATTAGATCAAGCCAGCTATGATGTTACTTCCATATGTTGTAACCATTTTTGCCTGTATATTTTCCTTTAAGCTAGTTTGCAAGCATTGTTCTATTGTCGAGTTTGTTGAAAGATGCCATTACTAAAATAAGAGGCACTCTGCAAGTATTTTTCGCATCACACTACTTTGAACATGGTGACAATTTTTTTTTCATTCGTACGGTGCTTCATCTCTCTCCTTTCTGGTTTTATGCAATTGGCCTGAAGTGAGTAACCTCCTGGAGATGCTGAACTTTTCGGTGTGCAACTTGAGCATCACCAGTTGCAAAAATTGGAGTCTGGGCATGCTAACAGTTAAAGCAATCTGACGGCTCTGGTGCTTATATCAAGTATAGGGAGAGTGATTCCCAAGTATTATTTTGGGTTTATCTGCAACTAATACCCTTAGCTTTCTCTGGTTTGCAAGTAGTTATTTAACTTTTATGGTTAGTAGTTGCTACCCTCAACTATTGTTTCCATCCTAAAATTGTTTTTCAATTTGCAATTTGTAGGTAGGCTATTATCAAGAAAATTGGCTAAATCGCACCCAAATATCCTCAACTATCAAACTTGGTCACTTGAATACCAAAAACTATTTTTTAAGCAAGTTAACATCCTGAATTTTCTAATTTTTTGCAAGTTAGTCCATCGTCCTATTCATGTAAAGGTCATGAGCAAATCACATGATCATTTATAACTTTTTCATACCCCAAATTTGGTATTTTACTTCGGTAAAAAGTGATTAAAAAACAATCCAAGAAATTTCATAAAAAGAAAATAGTCATCTTCATGTACAAACCCTAGATTCATATCCAACCTCCTCCATCCCTCTCTTAGCTCCTATGGGAGACCCTCTCTACTTCCCCTTAGCCTGCACAAGAAATAGCAACCAAAGGAGGGAGGGGACCGGAATTTTCCATAGCGGCTAGGAGGTAGTTGGCGAAAATTAGAGAAATGTTGGAAGGAAGAGGACACGTGGAGGGGGAGTAAATATACTTAACTATTTTAATTAAGTATGTGGGGTCGTGGTTTGTTGGTTACGATAGAAGATTCCGTATAAATGTGGACGGTTCGAAATTTTTTTTATTTTGAAAATTTAATTTCTAATCCTGTAGAAAGGACATATAAAAAAACTATTTTAATTAAGATCTGAAAAATTAGTCAGTTTTAATGATTTGGGTAATGGTTAGGACATTATAGTCCTTTTGTACTGCAATTAATTCTATCCTTAAGAAAAAGAAATAATACTTCAGGCTATTAAGTGAAAGTTAAAAGTTTAAGATATTAACTTACAAAAAATAATAATATAGATATTAAAGTGTCAAAACTATTCAAGTACAATTTAGCCCTAAAATAATTGTAGGATATTCATAATTAATTATACTAGTTCAACTTGCAAATAGGAGATTTTAGAAAGTTTGAGATATTTTTGTTGCAAATTAGTTTAATTTCGAACAAGTCACTGATCTAGTCATTTAACTCCAAAACTACTTGAAGAATTCATAATAAATAATTATTTGTTACTTGTTGCTTCCATCATCTATGTTGTAATTTTTTTGTATAAAGAATTTTTTTTTACAAAAAATGACTAAAATGAAAGAAGTTTGACAAGATAATTTCCTAAAAAAATATTCTGCCAGGTGTTCTGGCATAATTCTTATATATATATATATATATATATATATATATATATATATATATAATTTTAATAATTGTTTATGGTGTAATGGTAATGTATTTGATGTTGGTTTAGAATGTTGTGTGTTCGATTCACATTGAGTTCAAATTTTAATTTTGTATTTTTTTATTCTTGTGACCAAATTGGAAAAAAAAAAAAAAAAAACTCACTATTAAGTAGGAACATTTTTGTTAGATGCACGAATTAAAGTAACATTTTTTTTTAAATTGAATAACTTTGTAATACCGATTCAATTTTAGTTTTATTAAGTAGTGCATAAATTCTCACTAGTATTAAAGAAGTTCAAAAGAGAACCCAAATAAAAATATATACAACACTACTTACAATATTACTTCATTGTTTTTGAGTTTTCCGGCAAAGGCCAGGAACAAAAAAATTCTAACTAAATTTTATTAAGAGAAAATACTTTTACCTTTTAAGAATAAGTTACACACGTTTTCTATGACTAGGGATCTTTTTAGGTGTAGCGAGTCCATAAATTTTACGCAAATATTGACCAAAATTAAAATTATATTTTTTATGTTCTTAATAATTATAATTGTTCGCGTCTGTAATCGTAATGTAATTTATACAATTTTTCTGACTTTTTGCTCAACCATATTCTATTTCTTAATTAGTAAAATTATTATTTCTTGAGAAGATCCCTTACACTATCTGCTTACAAAATTTAGATTTTGTTCCAGTTTGTCAGAAGAATTAAAAAAATTAAAAATTAAAAATTCAACCGACGTGAATTGAACACAACTTTCTGAATAGTAGTAAAATGTATTACCCTTACACACACTACAAACAATTATTAATTTTTTGAAAAAATATTGTAAAAGAATTCCGTAAGACCACCTGACGGACGCCAGACTTCTTCTTTTTTCACTCATTTTTTGTAAAAAAAAAATTGCTGTACAAACATTTCTATAAAATAATCTAAGAGTTTTCCTACAATTTTTTAAAATTGTTTATGCTTGGCTGTCCTGGAAAAGTATTCTGACATTTCTGTGCAAGAAAAAAATATATATTCCAAGAAAAACTGAAAAAGTTAGAAAATAAACCTCTTTTTTTTTTGGGCTTGCGATAAAGGCACTATAAAGTAAACTCAGGACTAGTCCAATACTGATGCTAGTTCAGTTATAAAAAAAATTTACTCAGACAAGTTCAAATTTTACTAGGACTGCCTACCCTTTTCACCTCTCTCCTCATGTTCCCCCTCCCGCTCCTCCACCGCTCGCCGTCGTCTCCGCACACAGCAACGGTCCCGTCCTCCACCGGTTGTTGTCGTCCCCACCGTTCACCGTCACCCCCGCGCGCAGCATCGACCCCGTCCTCCACCGCACGCGCGCCTCCGCCTCCTCCCCCGCCTTCCGCCTAGGGGTGAGCAACGGTTCGGTTCGGTTCAAACCGAACCGAATATCCAAAAACCGACTAAACCGAAAATTACTTTTTGTAAAACCGAAAATCGAACCGAATTTGTAAAAACCGAAAAAAACCGAACCGAATTAAATCGGTTCGGTTCTCGGTCGGTTCGATTTTTTAGGTCCAAGTGGTGAGTGTATACCAAATTCATAAAAACCGAAAAAAAAACAAACCTAACTGAAAAAAACCAAAATTGTGTACCAAAAATAACAATAGACTAATTTTATACCCAAAAAAAAATTAAATCGGTTCAATTTTTTTCGGTTTTTTTTATATAGACTGAAGGGTAAAATAGTAATTGTATCTAACTGACTGATTCGGTTTTCGGTTCGGTTCGGGTTTCGGAATCCAAAATCGAAATCCGACCCGATAACCGAAATTTCAATTTCGGTCCGGTCCGGTTCGGTTCGGTTTTCGGTTAAAAACCGAGAATTGCTCACCCCTACTTCCGCCCCCTCCTCCTCCTCCTCCTCCTCCTCCCCCTCCTGCTTCTCCGTCTCGTCCCTCTTCCGGCCTCCACGCAGCCCAGCCCTCATGTCACCTCGCGTAGTCCTTCCTTTCGGACTATCAAAATTTTGACAGTCTTACCAATTGGAAGGACTGTCAAAATTTTGACAATCCTAAAAAATTAACATATATTTTTAGGACTGTCAAAATTTTGACAGTCCTTCCAATCGGTAGCACTGTCCAAATTTTAACATTTCTGATGATAAAAAATTTAATTAAAAATAAACAGTCCGATTAATAATTTTTGAGAATAGCAAACTTGTAATTATGGTAAAAAATTTGGGATGTCTATGTCACTTTTGTAGTGCCTTTAACAGGAGCATTTTTCTTTCTTTCCAAAATTATATATCTACAGTGAAGTAATAAACAACTTCACCATTCCAGCACCAGCAGAAAGAAGAAAATGGCGGGAGCAGCGTCAGCGGATCCGTGTCCGACACGGGAGAAAGCGGAGTGGGAAGCGGACTACTCCCGCTTCTTCAACTTCCCCCGGCCTTCGCCGACGGCCGCGGGGCTGCTGCATCCGCTGCCGAAGGGGAAGATGCGGTCGCGGGGCACGTGGGTCTCCGCCGCCACCCCCGCCGCCGTCCGCGTCGCCCGGTCCCGATCCGGCGGCGCACAAGCCGTCCTCTCCGTGTCCGTACTCGGACTCGTCGTCGTCAGTTTCTCCTCTTCATTTTGTTCTTCTACTTTTTTGAAAATTTTCAAATGTGTTCTTCTTCATGGCGATATTTCAGCTCCCTCGTGTTATTTTTTTTCTCTTGGATTGATCTATCCGTTACACGGACACGGCTTCGGTTTTCTTTTTTAGGAACGTTCTTTATTACATACTTATGCTTGTTCTAGATTTTTTTTACCCTTTTTTTCCAGGCCGATTGATGATAAAATAGTAATTCATCTATATTCTCTACGGATTTTACATATTTATGACTGTTTTTTTTTCTTTCTGGACGGATTTGGCTATCTAGGTTAGATTTAATATGGTGTGTTTCCATACTTTATTTTGTCTCTCTAGATTGTATGCTTGATTTAAATAAAATATTGAATGGGCACTCCAAAAACCAGAGGTGTCGGTCGTATCATGTAGGACACGTATGGGACATGACGCAGGCATTCCAAAATAGATCAGGACACTATATTTTTGTACCGTATCTTGTCATATTCGTGTTTCCGTGACCCCGTGCTATGTAGCTTATTCCTTATTCATATGACTTGTTCTGGAGATTTTCATTTAATTTCCCCACATTTTTACAGATTTGATGGTCCTACTTGAGTTTGATGTGTACACTGTACATTCTTAATTTACCACCATCCTCGTGTCATGTCGTATTGTTTCCTTACACCATATCTTAAGGTCGCATCGTGTCAAACATGTTTCTGATAGGACACATGCACTCTAAAATTCACTAGGACATGCCGTAATCAATGGTGTGTCTTTGTTACCATGCCCGTATCTGTCGTATTTGTGTCCATACAACATAGCTTACCATAGTTATCTCAGCGTAATAAATTGGAATTTCTAAGCTTCGGAGTTTGAAAGTTAATTGTTGTTTCTATCTTGACAAAATAACAGGAGGAGCACTTTGTTTACAAACTCCACTTCTCTTGGCCACAGGTGTCGTGTGTTCCTCAGTGCCCGATACGAGGAAGCAGGGCAGTGTTCCTGAGTTACCGTAACTGTTCTGGCCAGGCAAGTATTCTTGCAATCTAATGCTGCTTAACTTCACTTATCACGGAAAGATCGGCACTACACACGTACAATGATTTGATTGTTACGAAATTTTTTTGGGAAGCAAAAAAACCTACCCAGCTTGCTCAAAAACTGATTTGGCAGTGTGCCTTCATGGCATAACCTATAGAGTTCTACTGAAAAGAACCCAAACATAAACAGCCTCTGCAGTCTTACACTGAAGGCTGTATCAGAATCATGATGTATTTGTTATGTTCCAGGTCATTAGTTATATGCCTGGCTCTAGTTTTACTAAAGGAATACTAATGAATAGTGAATATGCATCTAAGGTCAACGGGCTTTTATTAGTCAATTTCCATTTAGTTTGTTGTGTCTAGGTATGCATGTATGATCCTTTTTAGCATGTTTTACTTTTACCACCTGGAAAAGGATCATTTAGTTCATAACATATTGGACACATCGGCAGTTTTTGTTGATGATGTTTTACTTGGTTAACTTCTTGGAACAAAAAGATATTACTAGGCGACGGTTGTCAAGTCTTTGAAGTCATTCTAAGATTTTGTATTCTTTTCTGGTTATGTTTCATGTTGGCACAATGTTACAACATGCTGCTTGCTGTCAAACTAGTAACGACGACTAAATTTGCTCTAGCATTTCTGTAACTTTCTAGTTAGCTAGGGATTGTGAAATGCAAAATGTATCCATCGGCACATACATGCACATAATTGATTATTGGGATCATATTCATTTTACCGCTGGAGGGATAAAATACAAAGAAGATGAATTTGGTTTATTAATGTTTTAAAATGTGAAGGCTACAAGGAAATGTGGATCATTCATCTCATTGTTTGGATGATCACAGTTGAAAACTGGAACCCTTTTGTGCTTATGGTTCCAGTGCAGGCATGTCTGTCCTTCAGTTACATGTGCTTACATATCTCAGTATCCAGCATGTGTCTACAAACACAGGCAAGCATATCTAAGTGTATATATGTATATCTGCAGCACCACATGCTTGCTTGCGTAATCATGAGCATGCATATGTGCTTGATCACGTTGGTGCACACCCTGTATCCCTGTGCCGTGCCCAGGCATGCTGTGCTTAAAAACTTGTAAAATTCTAAACAAAGAGAAATTATTAAAAATTAGTAGGTTAAGTGAGACCAAGTTGAACTTACCTGCTGTAGCTGTATTTCGAATTCTTCCAATTCTTATTGTCACTAAACATTTTGGTAAATCTAGGCCAGAAATTACTGATCAGCTTGCCAAGTTATTTTATTCATTTCCAAGTAAAAGTAAATTTGCTAACCAGTCGAAGCCTCTTTAAGTTTCCTTTCTAGCCTTGCCATTACACACCCTGTTACAATTGCTCTGGAATGTTGATATTGCATTTCACGACACTTGTTATATGAGGACTAAAGTGAATTGCAGTAGTTCCGACACAAGAAATGCAATTTATCTTGTTGTCATTTGAAGTTTCAATTATATACTCTCCAGATAATACATCGTAGCTTTACTTCTAAATGTTTTCTTTCACTTCCATAATGGCAATTAACTAGCAACTCTGCAGTAGTCTATCAAATAATGAATCGTGATTTTTTTTATATAAGTATATCCTCTTCTTGTAGCTACAATTCACAAAATAAGTAATTCATACTGATAAAAAGAGAATCAATTGCGGTAATCAAGTATCAATTCATACTTTTGGAAAAAAAATGAAGGTCTAAGTAATTGAAGTAGATTCTTTCTTTAGAGCTCTGGAGCTAACCTAATGAATATGAAGCTCTGAATGTGAAGAAAGATGAACTGTTTCCATTCATTCTTATGTTTCTCTTATAATATCTGAGCATCATTAGCCAACCCGGAAAATTTGGGATAAAGACTTTGTTGTCGGCTGAGCATCATTCAACATGCTACGAGACAGCAATGAATATTTATTTACGAGCCTTTGAAATGGGTTAATACATTTGTATTTGCAGACCAACCACTGTTAGACCAACACTGTGTGCTTTTCTCCACCCCAGTTGCATGCTGTAATGGTTATTGAAGCCGAGTTTATGTATGGCCCCACAAGGTCTTTTGTGTTAATAAGATTTGATCTGCTATTTTACTTACCAACTACTTTTTTTGCCCTTTTTCTTTTTTCCTTCTCTTGTATATCCTCAATTTCCTTGAGAGTGTTTCTTTTTGCAAACTTTTGATAAAAAGGTCGGTCCATTGAAAGAGGTTCCAGATGCCCATACTACCTTTTGACTGTTATGAACAATATAGGAATAAGGATGATTAGACATCGAAGGCAACAGTGTGTCTCTTATACACACACACTAACTTCGGAATATACTAACTTCTCATCTTAAAACTTCTTAATATATCTGAAAACTTCTCAATTAGATTACGCCATATCTAATTTGGTTTTCACAATTTGCATGGTTTTGATCATTGTTGTTAATAAGAACAAATGGTAAACTTGCAGATTCAGAAATTCGCTGTGCGCTTCCCTACAAGTTGTTCTGCAGAAACATTCATAAACTCTGTGAAGGTTCGTCATCAATTTTCCAATATTCATGCAGATCAATTTATTCTCGAGAAATTTTCATGTGAATCAACTTGCTTAGTACTGTGCTGCTGTATTAGTCAGAACCCTCTGGCTAGGTTCCTTTGAGCAGCCCAGCTGAATATCTTGATGTTTATTGAACTCATATTCCTATTATGATATATATTGGTCTGCACTCACCTCTATCCTTTTAAAACTGGCCTTTGGCTTTTCTGCTAATGTTTCTTGGGTTCTTGATGTATGTTAAGAGGCACACATAAGAAGTGGTACGCAGTGATGACCAATAAGTTCAGTTATTAGTTACCCGACATTGAGTGTTTTAAATGAAAAGCAAAAGCATTATTCCTTTTTCTGCATATTAGTAAAAGATGTCTATATTTTTGGTTCACTTCACATTTGAATTCCATGTATATCTAGATGTAGCATACTGTGTCTATTGGTGACTGTCTATTCCTAGCTTCCTATACATAGATATGTTTTTGAAGGATAAAGGAAAATATTGTACAAAATACTAGGACAAGACACATGATATTTTCAACATACAATAAATGGATGGGCTTGGTTTGGTGGGAGATGAGACGGAAAAGAAAAAGGAAAATGTAAGTAGTTTGTGTTGAACAGGATCCCATTTACATAGGATTAAGTTTCATTTTCCTTTCTCACTTTCCACAAAACCAAACAGAGCCTATATGAAACTATTTAGCCAGCTCTGTTTGTTGGACTAGATACCTGTTCTGTAATTGACAGAGTATTTTGTACTTTTGTAGACACTTTATCTAAGTCATCTAGAATCATTTTCGAAATACCATTCCATTATACTATCTTTACATCGTCAGAGACTTCTAAAGGTTCTTTTTCTTATTCATGTAAGTATCAGATAGACACAACTACATAGTACATACTGCTATATAGGTACAATATGATATATATAATTTTATTTGTATAAACAATAAAAAAATGATAACCTTTTGTAGAATGGGAAACATACATTACAATATTTACATAAGATTATTATATTTGAGATATCTGCTCAGAGGTTAGTAAGACAATTCATCTAAATTGTCATATTAGGATATATCACTATTTTTAACAAAAAAAAAATCATTTATAAGTGCCGATGGTATCTAGAGTATTGTTATTGGTATCGTGTCAATATACTTTCCATTAGGGATGGAATGGATGTAATTTTTGTTCCAAAGGAAGTAGACGGTTGTGCAGTAGGGGTCCATTATATTTCTGAAACTGTCAAACGTCTGTTATGAACATGTTCAGGATATCAGTGAGTCTATAGATGATTAAAAGGGTTCTGCATATATGTCTTAGTTTGGTCTGTCATTGACTAATTATCATTACACCATTGTAAAATTAATAGCACCGAACACAGGAAGTTAACCAAAATGTGTGTGTTTGACGTAATTGTATTATTTGTTATTTACTCTGATCCTTAGGTTTTGGTCTGTCATATTCATTATTCCACTGTACAATTATTAATCAACAATGGCACCAAATGTTGGAAGGTAGTGCCACTTTCTTGTGTTTCATTGTTGTAATAGTTTTGTTCTTTGGATTACTGTTGTCCCCTAGGAATGCTTACACGATGCAATGGATGTTGCACCCCTAGGATGTGACATTGTGTGTGAGAATTCATCTTCATCCGAATTCGTCGCTTCAAATGGACTTCGCAGGCAAGAAGCTTCGCTCTCCAGTCTTGCCATTTCTACTCATCATTTTGGCTGATAGATGCTGTTTTTTTTTTGTATTGGTTTATTGTGTTTACAGATTTGATGATGAGTCCAGATATGAACAGCCTATTTCAACTAGTACCCCGGAAGTGCCTGCTTTGACCTACAGTATTGACCAACCTGAAACCCCTCTTCAGCCTTTGCTTGCTACCAACATCGATACCATATTCTCAGGCTTACCACCCAGCTTTACTGAGCTACTAAATAATTGCTCAGCTGATACAGAAAAAGGTAACATGAACAATTAGATTTTGTTAACAAAAGAATTCTCCTTTTCAGCTTACTTATGCTGCTAACTAATGTTTCTTTGATTGTAAATTATGTCAGAGCAATGTACTGTCAGGGTCAAAAGTAATTCCACATCTCAAAACGAGGTATAACCATTAGCATGTTTCCGTGAATTAGTACTACAACATGCCTTGTTAAAAATACGCTCAAAAACCTTGTTAAAACCTCGTTGCAGGGTGACTTGCAGAATCCTTCTTCGCACAGTAAAGGGCTACTCACCCTCCCTCCATCTATTATGCAAAAGGTTCCAAAATATCTTCTGATTTCCTGTCTTTTTAACTGAAATTTGCAGATGCTACTGAACTGCCAGGGCTAACAGAGGAAGTCGATCTTAAGACTCAAATTGTGGTATTGCCCTTCACTTCTATAATGCCCCTACTTCCATATTATGCAAGTTGAAGCGACTCCTCACCAACTTGTTTCTCTTCTATGTTCTATATACAATTTTGGCCTCAGAAGTGCATGTCGGATGCTTCTTTCCATGGTATGAAATTTCCATCCTTCTGACTTCACGAATCCTTGTGCATTTTTAGTAGACAGTCGTATCCAGGACTCAAAATTTGTGCTGTTCAGATTCATTTGACATTTACAACCGTGCACAATCTTTTTGTTTGTGTGTGTTGTTTGTGTTCGCCAGATATGTTGTTCAAGATAGAGAAAGTCATCGATGAACTGGGAGGTGATCTGTCACTATAGACTACTGTTTTCTCCATCTGGGATTCTGGATCAAAGGCGAAGCAACTTTTTTTGTTAATTGCTGATGCTGGATTTGTAATTAGTGTGCCGCATAGAAAAGCTACAGCTAACTGAAACTCAGACTGATCCGTTATATCTGTTGCTATGTTAATACACGCAAACCTTTTCTTTCTGCTCTATGAAAGCAGTGCAAGATACAGTTGAAAAATGTATATGTTCCATCCAAACTTTTGATTCAGACAGTTCTTTCTCAGGAGCGTATTGTATATATTCTAGCCATTGTTCTGAAAGCTTGTCGGAGTTGCTACGGTTACGATTTGTGCGACCAGCAAGCATTTGTTGTTGTTGCAGCATTGGCTGCAGGAGGTAGTAAACATTCCGAGTTTGCATTGGATTACGATTGTTACAGCTGATGAGCCACTGTAGAGATTTTTGTCATCAACCTGATCGATCATATTAAATTATTATGAAGTGGAATTTGGTTATGTTGCCATTTTTGTGAAACTAATAAATCGCTTTTAAGAATACAATAATTGCGGCCGTGATTATATATATATATATATATATATATATATAGAGAGAGAGAGAGAGAGAGAGAGAGAGAGAGAGAGAGAGAGGGGGGGGAGGGGGTTATTTATACTAACTACTCCTATATTTTTAGTTTATAACACAGGGTTCCATTGCTTTTAAAAAAGTTACACTGACCATCCTTATTTTTTTGATTTATTACGTAAAATATTAAAACACTAACTACCTCTATTTTTTAATTTTTATCTAAAGGGAGGGATGGTCAGTGTAATTTGTTCAAAAGCAGGAGTATTTCGTGTTCTAAACCGAAAACATAAGGATAGTTAGTGTAATAACCCTATATATAAAGATGCACAAAAAATGAACTACAGGTAAAAAAAGAAGAAGAAGTTATTTACACTAACTACTACTATGTTTTTGGTTTGTAACAAGAGGTATCCCCTGCTTTTAAACAAATTACATTGATCACCCTTCCTTTTAGAAAAAAAAATAAATTAAAAATAAGGGTAGTTAGTTTTATAACTTTTTATTTTTATCTTAAAATAATGATTGTATGATTGGTTAGTGTAACTTTTTTAAAGGCAGAAGTACCCTGTGTTATAAATCTAAATAACCCAAAAAAATAAAAACTCTGGTTCAGGTTAGACTGGTTCGTGTCTGGATCTAGCCAGGGATTGGTGATCATGTATATATTAAAGGCGTGAACAAAAAAATGAATTAGAGAGAGATTCTCCATTTCAAGTTGGATCTGGATCGAGTCTGGTTGGAATCGGTTCGTATCTGATTGTTTCAATCTGGTAAAAAGTTTTCAATGCGGTGAGCGTGGATCGAACACGCGACCTTCAGATCTTCAGTCTGACGCTCTCCCAACTGAGCTATCCCCGCTTTGTATGCATTATAACATATTCAACTAACTTATATTAGTAGGACGTAAGTGGTTTCGGCTCAAAATAATTCACCAAACTCACAAACATCGGTTGACTATGGTTGTAGTAAATTTCTGTTTTTGGAAGAAATTATTCAACCGGACAGACTCACCAATTGAACAGTGAAAAATGGTGAACATGTCCAATGGTATAATAACACATGACAAAATCAAAAGCCATAAAAGAAACTAATTAAACAATCGTCAAATATAATTAAGATAGGATTACAAAGAAATAGTAAGATATTATTATGTGTCATTGTTACTATTGGACATGCTCACAATTCCATTTACATATTTTTTGCACCTATAATGGTGTTCAATTATCAGAAACGGAATTTCCTCAAGATTGGTTAATAGACGGTATTCAGATAAAGATTCTATTTCCCTTCTGTCTGAAACCTTGGCAAGGAGCTAAGGTACGCTCTCGTCATAGAGATAAAATACGGAAAAAAACACAAAAGGACGACTTTTGTTTTTTAACAGTTTGGGAAAAGGAGGCAGACCTACCCTTCGGTTCTGCCCGAAAGCGGCCTTCTTTTTTTGAACCTATTTCTAAAGAAATTGAAAAAAGAAGAAGTAAAAATACAATTGTTTGGAGTTCTAAGAGTTTGCAAAGAAATAATAAAACGGTTTCTAAAAGTTTCAAAAGAAAAAACAATGTGGGTCATGAAACTAGTTATAAACCTAATAATGAAGGAATTCCAAAATGTAATAAACTCCATATTTTTATTTAAACGGGTGGGGGTGGGGGAGGGGGGTATGAATTAAATGAAAACATAAAAGATTCCAAAATGAATGATAAGATCATCCGCGGGTCGACCATTCAAATTCGATTTACGAATTTAGAAAATGATTCATTCATAGAAACAAAAATGATGGATCTTGCTAATAAGACAATCACAATTAGGACTCAAATCGAAGGAATCACAAAAAAAAAAAATTCTAACTTGTGATAATAGATCGGAATTACCATTGTCATGTGATGAGTTCGTTGGACTGAATAATTTCTTCATAACCAGCATCTTGCTGAAGCTGACTTATTTATGGATGGCCAACTGTTTGTGTTTTTGCCTTTGGACTAGTAAAGATAGTCTCACATTGGCTATATCACCAAGTGGGTATCTCAATATAATATTTTGTATGAGTTGAGGTGTGCACATGGGGTGTGGTGGGGCACATGGTTGCCATGTGGAGGTATTTTTCTAGGAGAAAAAAGGATTAACTCATCATGAAAGCATTTATACATTTTGTCATGCTCTTGGAATTATTTTCATAGGAGCTAAGCCTGAAAGGGGCTTGCGACTCGGACTCGGATTCAAGGGCGCAAAGTGACACTTTGTTGGCGCACTTAGCACGTCAGCATCGTCGCAAGACGCTTGTGCATTGTTGTTGCGCTCGTGCGCGAGTTTTATGCTAGGGTTGCATGCGTGTGTTGCATACGCATGTTGCATGAGCGGGCGCTGAACGGGCGTTGGACGGACGCTGAGCGGGTGCTGAACGGGCGCTGAGCGGGCTATGCATTGGGCTACGATTCTGGGATATCAATTTTGTATATTGGCATTTTAGTCCCACATCTGAAAGAAAAAGAGGATGGGCTTTCATCATTCCCTATATAAAGAGCCCTCTACCCTCCTTTTGAGACAAACCAAAAAGTTAAAAAGAGGAGTCCAAATGAGTCCGTTCGAGTCACACAAAGAGGTGACTACGAGCGTTCAAGAAGTTTTCTTGTGAACTTGCTGGATCCTGGGAGCAGATCATCTATAGAGAACAAATCTTATTTTGAGCACCGGTGGTCTTCACCACCCCAGTAATAATTTTTTTTTATTCTGTCTTCTTCTCCTTTTTCTTCTTGGTTCGTTCTGTCTAATTGCAACTTCGTTTTGCAAGAAAGAACGAAGATAGTTTTCATTTTATTGTAACTATGTTTTGTCCGTCTGCAACTGCAATTGCAAGAAAGAACGAGAAGTTTGGTTAATTCTGATTCTTTTGTAATCTTGAGAGCAAGTTGTAATCATAATCCTTATATAGTTCTTCGTAAAAATCAAGAATAGTTAGAGTAAAAACTTTTGTGTGAACCTCTGATCTCGACCACGCATTCTTCCATCTTTGGTTAAGCCTCGGGACTAACAATCTCAAAGCAAGATTCGAATAAAGATGGGGAACATCCGTTCAAGTCTTCTGGACACAAGTTTTCACAAACTTGAGAAGATTGACGGAATTTACTTCGAACATTTGGATGAGGGAATGAATCATTGGTCAAATATTGAAAGTGAGTTGTCGGTACCTACCATTTTCGAGGATGGAGGAGATAGCGACTGAAGGACGCGCATGTCACGCCCCGATCTCCCGCAGACAAATCGGCCGTTCCCGCTAGGCGAGAATCACCGCGCCAGCGCTCCCGCTGAACGATCGCTTTGACCCATCCGGACGTGATGCCGCACGAGCGTGAGCTACGCCCGTACAAGGCCGTAGTTCATTGGCTGGCGGTAAGAGTTCTAAGCCACAGAGTCGCACAGATTGTCCGAGTGCAGCGGAGTCATGAACGCATAGGCGATCGGTAACAAGTTCACTGAGTCGACAGTATAGCGGAAGTATTGAAACACAAGTTGAGGTAAAGCAAACTCTTTTATTGATATAAACATGTGTTACAGGCGGCGTATAGCCGAGATTACAAGTCGCTCAAGCCTCTCTCTCTGAAATAGTATAAGCGTGCCAAGTGGCTACAATTGTGAAATAATTGTACAGACGATGTTCAGGCGATGTTCACAACATTATGTCTTGTATATGTGTAACACCCTATTCCGTTCAAGCGGACTGCCGTCTCAATCGGCAATCGTGCAGCTGTCCCGACCCGCTTTGCCTCGATCAAGAAGCAAAGGATATCCAGACTTGCCCCTACAGGAACCCCGGCTTGGACTTTCATAGGCTCGCTCAGACGTATCGCTCTACCGAGGCAAATCATCGCTAAGGTGGGTGGCTACGATGAACTTGTCTTTGCTTAGCCAGCACACATAAAATCTGAAATATTCATGCTAGTCGCTAGGCGATAACCCTCTGCATGCTAATAAATCTAACGCACCTAGCTAAGGGAATAATCCCAACTGGTATTGCTTGCTAGAACATGGAAATAAAATACTGCTTATATACAGACCCTCGCATGCTAAGTCCCTTAACGGTTTCATCTCTCGGACTACCTTCGGGCCCGAGCAACGTGCCTGCTTATGTTCCTTAGAAACGCATGCTTGTCTGCTTGAATGTTACCGTATTTTCATCCATACCCCGGAAGACTACTACGTAGTCGTTCCGTGCCTGAATGTTCCTGCAAGTATCCGTGACCGTTAGGTCACCAGGCAGCCCCAAACCAGGGGAATGCATCGAGACAAGTTAATCACTGTACAGAATCATGATTCAAACATCTCCTGTAATACTGTATCACTGTACCACTGTACCACTGTACTACTGTTCTACTGTACCACTGTACCACTGTACTCCTGTTCTACAGTACTCGAGTATCTAGTAAAGGGGAAACTGACCCTGACCCTGACCTGCATGTCGCGGACAACTCAGAAACGAGGCATAGTTCCACGGACGGTCTCCGGGGCACTGGGGCCACTCCGATCCGGATGGAACTCCACTGTTTCAGCCAACTGTACTGGACGAGATAGTGTGCAGCACCTACCGTTCTTTTGCTGCATACCATCCGCTCCATGGCTGAACTTACTGTATAGTCTACTGTACTAAACGAGATGGCTTGTAGCACCCACTGTACTTTCGTTGCAAACTACTCTCGTTTAAGACTAGTGTCCATAATGGCTTTGCCAGCGACCGTGTTCATATAGATAAGTCATCCTCGCTTAGCGGCTATCCGCGTGCGAGTCACTGCATCGCAACAACTGAACACCTGAACGATCATGTTTAAACGACCCTCGTGTTGCATATGCTTGCCTCCTGAATGTTTATACATGCCTCTGCTCGAATTAACAAGTTGCCTTAATGTTTGCCTTGGACAGGGAAGGAGATGGTAAGTTGGTAAGTCTCGCCGTGTTTCCTCTAACATCGCACGGCGCACTGCCCGACACGTTAGGCTATTCAATATCTGCATGAAACTGATCCTAAGGCAACTAGAAAGACAACTTAATAGTTGTGCACGGAACCTGTATTACGTGTTTGGATTTGTCGAGCGGGCGAGTAGCTTCCCCACCAGTGCATTCAATGTACTGATAATCCACCAGTTTGTATGCAGGGTGCGGGAGAACCTCGTTCGGTGCGGATGCCTCCAACGTGCGTGCTAAGGCCAGGAGTTCTCTCTGAAGCCTTACAACGGTACGTCCGGGACTGAAGCACATATACAAGACATAATGTTGGAGCGTCGCCTGAACATCGCCTGTACAATCATTCCACAGTTGTAGCCACTTGGCACGCTTTTACTGTTTCAGAGAGAGAGGTTTGAGCGACTTGTAATCTCGGCTATACGCCGCCTGTAACACATGTTCATATTAATAAAAGAGCTTGCTTTACTTCAACTTGTGTTTCTATGCTTCCGCTATATTTCTCGACTCAGTGAACCTGTTACCGAATCGCTATACGTTCCTAAACTCTGCTGCACTCGGACAATCTGTGCGACTCTGTGGCTTAGAACTCTTGCCGCCAGCCAATGGACCATGGCCTTGCACGGACGTGGCTCACGCTCGTGCGGCATCACGCCCGGATGGGTTAAGCGATCGTTCCGCGGGAGCGCTGGCGAGGGTGATTCCCGCCTAGCGGGAATGGCCGAAATAGCCTACGGGAGATCGGGGCGTGACAGAATGGTATCAGAGCCTGGCTTCTACGCCTTTGGACTTCGATTCGATATCTCTGTTTCGAAAGCTCGTTCGTGGGTTATGTGCACGCTCTCTCTCAATGCCTCGATGGGATGTTCCAACAATAAGTTTAAATACTTTCAAAATACGTTTTGAATGTTATGCTTGCTTGTCTGGTTGTATGCTGCGAGTGGCCTTTGTGCCAACCTGTGCGGACTCATCGAGTGTATCGCTAGTAGCTTGTCCGATTTTCACTAACCCTAAGTTTGGTTGAATGCATCTATTCGAGGGACGCCTTGAACTAGTGCACCATCCAAGACTTAAGAAAAGGTGAAACTCGAGTGCTGAGACTTCGCTATCACTGAGCTGGTTGACGTGTTCACGCTAGAGGGGCCCTTCGAAAGTGCGCACGATCCAGTCTAAGCGGTATGCTGATTTTGAAGCTTGTGCAAGTGAAGATCCAAATGAAATAAGTACAATGACTTGTCTAGGATTGCCTCAACCCTAGAATACTGCTTGTCCTTAGTAAGTCTCGAGGACGAGACTTTTTCTAAGTTGGGTAGGATGTAACACCCCATTCCGTTCAAGCGGACTGCCGTCTCAATCGGCAATCGTGCAGCTGTCCCGACCCGCTTTGCCTCGATCAAGAAGCAAAGGATATCCAGACTTGCCCCTACAGGAACCCGGCTTGGACTTTCATAGGCTCGCTCAGACGTATCGCTCTACCGAGGCAAATCATCGCTAAGGTGGGTGGCTACGATGAACTTGTCTTTGCTTAGCCAGCACACATAAAATCTGAAATATTCATGCTAGTCGTTAGGTGATAACCCTCTGCATGCTAATAAATCCAACGCACCTAGCTAAGAGAATAATCCCAACTGGTATTGTTTGCTAGAACATGGAAATGAAATACTGCTTATATACAGACCCTCGCATGCTAAGTCCCTTAACGGTTTCATCTCTCGAACTACCTTCGGGCCCGAGCAACGTGCCTGCTTATGTTCCTTAGAAACGCATGCTTGTCTGCTTGAATGTTACCGTGTTTTCATCCAAACCCCGGAAGACTACTACGTAGTCGTTCCGTGCCTGAATGTTCCTGCAAGTATCCGTGACCGTTAGGTCACCAGGCAGCCCCGAACCAGGGGAATGCATCGAGACAAGTTAATCACTGTACAGAATCATGATTCAAACATCTCCTGTAATACTGTACCACTGTACCACTGTACCACTGTACTACTGTTCTACTGTACCACTGTACCACTGTACTCCTGTTCTACAGTACTCGAGTATCTAGTGAAGGGGAAACTGACCCTGACCCTGACCTGCATGTCGCAGACAACTCGAAAACGAGGCATAGTTCCACGGACGGTCTCCGGGGCACTGGGGCCGCTCCGATCCGGATGGAACTCCACTGTTTCAGCCAACTGTACTGGACGAGATAGTGTGCAGCACCTACCGTTCTTTCGCTGCATACCATCCGCTCCATGGCTGAACTTACTGTATAGTCTACTGTACTAAACGAGATGGCTTGTAGCACCCACTGTACTTTTGTTGCAAACTACTCTCGTTTAAGACTAGTGTCCATAATGGCTTTGCCAGCGACCGTATTCATATAGATAAGTCATCCTCGCTTAGCGGCTATCCGCGTGCGAGTTACTGCATCGCAACAACTGAACACCTGAACGATCATGTTTAAACGACCCTCGTGTTGCATATGCTTGCCTCCTGAATGTTTATACATGCCTCTGCTCGAATTAACAAGTTGCCTTAATGTTTGCCTTGGACAGGGAAGGAGATGGTAAGTTGGTAAGTCTCGCCGTGTTTCCTCTAACATCGTACGGCGCACTGCCCGACACGTTAGGCTATTCAATATCTGCATGAAACTGATCCTAAGGCAATTAGAAAGACAACTTAATAGTTGTGCACGGAACCTGTATTACGTGTTTGGATTTGTCGAGCGGGCGAGTAGCTTCCCCACCAGTGCATTCAATGTACTGATAATCCACCAGTTTGTATGCAGGGTGCGGGAGAACCTCGTTCGGTGCGGATGCCTCCAACGTGCGTGCTAAGGCCAGGAGTTCCCTCTGAAGCCTTGCAATGGTGCGTCCGGGACTGAAGCACATATACAAGACATAATGTTGGAGCGTCGCCTGAACATCGCCTGTACAATCATTCCACAGTTGTAGCCACTTGGCACGCTTTTACTGTTTTAGAGAGAGAGGCTTGAGCGACTTGTAATCTCGGCTATACGCCGCCTGTAACACATGTTCATATTAATAAAAGAGCTTGCTTTACTTCAACTTGTGTTTCTATGCTTCCGCTATATTTTTCGACTCAGTGAACCTGTTACCGAATCGCTATGCGTTCCTAAACTCCGCTGCACTCGGACAATCTGTGCGACTCTGTGGCTTAGAACTCTTGCCTCCAGCCAATGGACCATGGCCTTGCACGGACGTGGCTCACGCTCGTGCGGCATCACGCCCGGATGGGTTAAGCGATCGTTCCGCGGGAGCGCTGGCGAGGGTGATTCCCGCCTAGCGGGAACGGCCGAAATAGCCTGCGGGAGATCGGGGCGTGACATATGTGCTTCAGTTCCGGACGCACCGTTGCTTCGGAGTGATCTCTACACCTTAGCACGCACGGAGAAGGCATCCACACCGAACGAGGTTCTCCCGCACCCTGCATACAAACTGGTGGATTATCAGTACATTGAATGCACTGGTGGGGAAGCTACTCGCCCGCTCGACAAATCCAAACACGTAATATATGTTTCGTGCACAACTATTTAGTTGTCTTTCTAGTTGCCTTAGAATCAGTTTCATGTAATATTTGAATAGCCTAACTCGTGTGACAGTGCGCCGTGCAACATGAGAGAAAACACGGCGAGACTTACCATTTAGCCTTCCCTGTCCAAGGCAAACATTGTTAATTCAAGCACGGGCAAGTATAAGCATTCAGGAGGCATAGCATATGCAAACACGAGGGTCGTTATAACTTGATCGTTCAGGTGTTCAGTTGTTTCTTGATGCGATGCAATGACTCACACGCGGATAGCCGCTAAGCGAGGATGACTTATCTATATGAACATGAGTCGCTGACATAGCCATTTATGGACGTAGTCAAGGACAAGGATAGCATGCTACGAGAGTACACGAGGCACACAAACACGATGCGTTGCAAGCTATCCTCTCCCGAACATGATGACTACACACGAGCTCCATCCGGACCGGATCGGCCCCAGTGCCCCGGTGACCGTCCGTGGAACTAGTCCGCGACATGCAATTGGGGTCTTCCAATTATCACGAGATACACGAGAACACGAGAACATGTGTGCACTAGAACATGAGAACACGAGTGCACGAGAACACGAGTACACGAGTACACAAGATACTTGAACAAGGATTCACTTAGCCATTGGATGTGCACAGTCTCTTGGGCTGATGTAAGCCCGTTCGAGGGAGACTTGCAGAGAACCGAATACCTGAATGAGTCTTGCCTTGATGCATTCCCCTGGTTTGGGGCTGCCTGGTGACCTGACGGTCCCGGATACTTGCAGGTTCAATCATTCACGGAACGACTACTTAGTAGTCTCCCGGGGTTTGGATAAAAATAAGGCAATATTAAAGCAGACAAGCATGCGTTTATAAGGAACATAAGTAAACACGTTTGCTCGGACCCGAAGGTAAGCAGAGAGATAAAACCGTTAGGGACTCATCATGCGAGGGTCTGAATATAAGCAGTATTTTAATTTCCATGTTCTAGCATAAGCAATACAAGTTGGGATTATTCCCTTAACTAGGTGTGTTGGATTCCTTATTAGCATGCAGGGGTGATTCACCTAGCGACTAGCATGAACATTCCATATTTTATGTGTGCTGGCTAAGCAAAGACAAGTTCACCGTAGCCACCCACCTTAGCGATGATTCGCCTCGGTAGAGCGATACGTCAAGCGAGCCTCTGAAAGCTTGAGCCGGATTCCTGTAGGGACAAGTCTGGATATTCTTTGCTTCTCGTTTGAGACAAAGCGAGCCGAGACAGTTGCACTTTTGCTGTTTGAGCCGGCAGTCCGCTAGAACGGAACGGGGTGTTACATCCTACCCAACTTAGAAAAAGTCTCGTCCTCGAGACTTACTAAGGACAAGCAGTACGTTTCAATCAATTTTGATTTAATGATACAAGGCTGAGGCAAACCTATACAAGTCGTTGCACTTGTTCATTTGGATATTCACTTGCACAAGCATCGAGATCGGCGTATCGCTTAGTCTGGATCGTGCGCACTTTCGAAGTGCACTTCTAGCGTGAGCACATCAACCAGCTTAGTGATAGCGAAGTCTTAGCACTCGAGTTTTACCTTTTCTTTAGTCTTGGATGGTGCACTAGTTCAAGGCGTCCCTCGAATAGATGCATTCAACCAAACTTAGATTTAGTGAAATCGGACAAGCTACTAGCGTTACTTTCAAGGGTTCGCACAGGTTGGCATAAAGGCCACTCGCAGCACAATATCATACAAGCAAGCATATCATTCAAAACGTATTTTGAAAGTATTTAGACTTATTGTTGGAACATCCCATCGAGGCATTAAGAGAGAGCGTGCATATAACCCACGAACGAGATATTTGAATCGAAGTCCAAAGGCGTAGAAGCCAGGCTATGATACCAATATGTCATGTCCCGATCTCCCGCAGGCAAATTGGCCGTTCCCGCTAGGCGAGAATCACCGCGCCAGCGCTCCCGCGGAACGATCGCTTTGATCCATCTGGGCGTGATGCCGCATGAGCGTGAGCCACGCCCGTGCAAGTCCGTGGTTTATTGGCTGGCGGTAAGAGTTCTAAGCCACAGAGTCGTACGGATTGTCCGAGTGCAACAGAGTCATGAACGCATAGGCGATCGGTAACAAGTTCACTGAGTCGACAGTATAGCGGAAGCATTGAAACACAAGTTGAGGTAAAGCAAACTCTTTTATTGATATAAACATGTATTACAGGCGGCGTATAGCTGATATTATAAGTCACTCAAGCCTCTCTCTCTGAAATAGTATAAGCGTGCCAAGTGGCTACAATTATGAAATGATTGTACAAGCGATGTTCAGGCGATATTCACAATATTATGTCTTGTATATGTGCTTCAGTTTCGGACGCACCGTTGCTTCGGAGTGATCTCTACACCTTAGCACGCACGGAGGAGGCATCCGCACCTAACGAGGTTCTCTCATACCCTGCATACAAACTGGTGGATTATCAGTACATTGAATGCACTGGTGGGGAAGCTACTCGTCCGCTCGACAAATCCAAACACGTAATACATGTTTCGTGCACAACTATTTAGTTGTCTTTCTAGTTGCCTTAGAATCAGTTTCATGCAATACTTGAATAGCCTAACTCGTGTGATAGTGTGCCGTACAACATGAGAGGAAACACGATGAGACTTACCATTTGGCCTTCCCTGTCCAAGGCAAACATTGTTAATTCAAGCACGGACAAGTATAAGCATTCAGGAGGCATAGCATATGCAAACACTAGGGTCGTTATAACTTGATCGTTCAGGTGTTCAGTTGTTTCTTGATGCGATGCAATGACTCGTACGCGGATAGCCGCTAAGCGAGGATGACTTATCTATATGAACACGAGTCGCTGGCATAGCCATTTATGGACGTAGTCAAGGACAAGGATAGCATGCTACGAGAGTACACGAGGCACACGAATATGATACGTTGCAAGCTATCCTCTCCCGAACACGATGACTATACACGAGCTCCATCCGGACCGGATCGACCCCAGTGCCCCGGTGACCGTCCGTGGAACTAGTCCGCGACATGCAATTGGGGTCTTCCAATTATCACGAGATACACGAGAACATAAGAACATGCGTGCACTAGAACACGAGAACACGAGTGCACGAGAATACGAGTACACGAGTACACGAGATACTTGAACAAGGATTCACTTAGCCATTGGATGTGCACAGTCTCCTGGGCTGATGTAAGCCCGCTCGAAGGAGACTTGCAGAGATCCGAATACCTGAATGAGTCTTGTCTTGATGCATTCCCCTAGTTCAGGGCTGCCTGGTGACCTAACGGTCCTGGATACTTGCAGGTTCAATCATGCACGGAACGACTACTTAGTAGTCTTCCGGGGTTTGGATGAAAATAAGGCAACATTAAAGCAGACCAGCATGTGTTTCTAAGGAACATAAGTAAACATGTTTGCTCGAAACCGAAGGTAAGCCGAGAGATAAAACCGTTAGGGACTCAGCATGCGAGGGTCTGAATATAAGAAGTATTTTAATTTCCATGTTCTAACATAAGCAATACAAATTGGGATTATTCCCTTAGCTAGGTGCGTTGGATTCCTTATTAGCATGCAGGGGTGATTCACCTAGCGACTAGCATGAATATTCCACATTTTATGTGTGCTGGCTAAGCAAAGACAAGTTCACCGTAGCCACCCACCTTAGCGATGATTCACCTCGGTAGAGCGATACGTCAAGCGAGCCTCTGAAGCTTGAGCCAAATTCCTGTAGGGACAAGTCTGGATATTCTTTGCTTCTCATTTGAGGCAAAGTGGGCCGGGACAGTTGTACTTTTGCCGTTTAAGCCGGCAGTCCACTTGAACGGAATGGGGTGTTACAGCGCATTCAAGTTGGAAGAAAGATTATAAGATGACCAAGGATTACAGAGTATGCGCAAAATGAGCAGACCTTTGCGCATGACATAATTTGGCGCTTTGCAAGACTTGGCGCATGACAACGCATTGGAAGTCTTGGCGCATGGCAGAGCTGGGTGCATAATATCTTATTGCGCATGATAGTCTCTACGCATGCAGGACGTGCATGAAGGCTTATGCGCATAGATTGGCGCATGCGCATGGATTAGCGCATGATGGCTTATGCACATGGATTGGCACATGGTGGCCTATGCACATGAAGATCACTGCACTATACAAGACTTAAAGCATGGCTGAAATTGAAACATGGAAGTAGAACCAATCTGAACCAATATAGCAAGGTATAACTAAACTTGGTTCCTTTGATTTCTTAACTTGGTTGCTATGATTGCACATGTTAAGTCCTATGGCGTGGTTGCTGAGCAGTGGATGGAAACTGGTGCATTTAGCCACATGTGCTTTAGAAAGAGCTATTGATCAAGGTCGATGTCACGCCCCAGTCCCAAAATATGAAGGATTAGGAACACGTAAGCATGCCAACCGTATATATATGGCAACTCCAATATATGGATACCATAATATACACATACGCTGTAATATGAATAAAACTCACATGTGGTATATATATTATCACAAGTCACAGAAATACTAATCTCATCCACACAATAAATCATATAAAGGAAATAACTATACTAGAATAAAGAGAGACAAATCCACTACCAATGACTATAACAAAACTAAAATGAGGGAGAAGAGTAAAATCTTCAATATATATATAAGATGATGATATAAAGGTATCAGCGAAGCGATCCATCGCTAGAGATAATCAAAGATGCTCCGAAGGTAAGACCTCCTCGGAAGAGATAAGTGGTAAGTCCTGATCCGTGCTCCTACGAATAGTCATGAACATCTACACCTGAAAAGGGACCAGGTCCTCAGAGGGACGTAACAAGATACATAGAAGCATGCCAATTTGAATACAGTAAACATGCAATATAGACGAAAAATATATAAGTACGTTGTACAAGATAATCTATATGAATGCAAATGAGGACAACTTTTCGATGTATGGGCAAGGGTAGGCTACTCGATCTAAGCCTCATAACTCACACACCCGTCTAGAACATCAGAAATCGATATACCTCGGGGGTAGCGACCAGCGCGACTCTACAGAAATTAACATACCTCGGGGGTAGCGACCAGCGCGACTCTACAGAAATCGACATACCTCGGGGGTAGCGACCAGCGCGACACACTACCATAGTGCGATCTAGATACTACGGTTTACCAGAGTGGTTAAAGCCCGTACGCCTAATGATTGTCCTCTCATGATACTAGGTGTCAAGTGTGTGTCAACATATCTAATATATATTAGTGACTGAACGAAACTACACATGCAATGAATATACAGAAATATAAATAGCATGCAAAATACTGTAAATAATTTAGCAAGGTATACTTGTCTGGCAAGAAATCTGTAAAGTTCCAACTCAAGGCGTCGTCCGATCTACCCGTCACATAAATTAAACAAGTTAGGTTACAAAAGTGAGTGAATAGTTTCCGTCATTTTAATCTATTTTAATTCTGAATAAAATAACATAAAATAGTATTTTAATATTATTATAATATGATTTTATTGTTAAATTCTAATTTTGGTCCAAAGAAAGTCAACTTTACAAATTTGTGATCCGTGACACGCAAATCGAGGGAATCCGTTGATCAAAAAGTCAACCGAATCAAATCCTTGATTTGTGTGTAGAATTTTATATATTTCAGTGCTATATAAATACCGAAATCGACGGTTTCATAAAATCACATGTCGGTAAAGAGTTATGTCCACAAGGGTGCACAGATGATAATTTTTGGTGGTTTTCTATTTACCTCTACGTTGCACGAATTTTACAGTAAATTAAACTTATATGTTAAATTATGAAAATATTATTTCATATAAGTTCATCATGTCAACTTTTCAAAACTTCAAACGGTTCATAATTTCGAATTCGGGATCTCCCGAAATCTCGAAAATACGGAAACACGTCTGATTTCGAACAACTAATACTTTTAGAATCTTCTGGAAAAATAGATTTATAAATTATTAAAATAATTTATATATTCAGAAAACTAACCTTTATATAGTTCTAACAAAAAAAACTAGAGCATATTTGAAGTCCGAAGCTAGGAGATATCATCTTTTTAAGTCGTCATAACTACTAGAAAATGAGGCTGAATTTATGACGAATTTTGACTATTTTTGGACGAAAAAGAGGAAAATATGGGAAAGAAAAATATGAAAGATGAGGTATTTATAATGGTGGACACTACTTAATTGAATACGACTAGGATTGGCTAATTTGGATATGATTATGATCAGTTTAAATAAGGATAGGATATGCATGAAAGTTGCTTTTCTAGTAGGCTCAGGATTTGAATTAATTTAAAATAGAGTTTGAGTTTATCTCAATAATTTATAATCTTAAATAGAAATTAAAGATAATACAAATAATTTATATATAATCTTATTAATATATATTAACATTAAATTAGAATCTATCTAATATTAAGACTATATATATCCAAATAAATCCTGAATAATTTCAAAAATCTAAATAAATTTCTTAAAATTCTAAATAAATTATAAAAAAATATAATTAAATATTTTAAGCTAAAATAAATATTTGGTAGGAATAATATGAAAGTATGATCTCATAGTAAATCATGGAAGTCCTAGAAATTTACGTTTCTAATGTTTTAATTACCTAAAAATCTAGAAAAATCTCCAAAAATCTAAAATAGCCTAAAAATGATTCTAAATAAATATTTACATAAGTAAATATACTAAGAAATTTATTTTCTAATTAATTAAGAGAATACTCTAAAGTAATTTAATATTTAAAATAATCTATAATAAATATAATAATATAAAATACACACAAAATACATATTTTGGGTGAGGGGGTTTACAGTCGAACCTTTCAGTGGTGAAGGTCTTGATGGCAAGCAAGGATCAAGCAGAGGACCTGGGGATTGGGACAATGGTTCTGAACTTCGAGAAGTTATAGTCAAAGGAGTGCGTGTAGCAACGTACTAATGATTACCAAGGACCTGATCTCATGAAGTATGTTGCAGACTTGAGGGCGAACATCCATGTTTGTCAGATGGTGATATCTTGGCAGGAGACATACTTTAAAATAAGGCGTTCAGTTTTAAATGGATGTTCGAGCTTCTGCTTGTGACTGAAATCTTATTGTAAGAGTTGTGGAACCCCAGACTAGGACATGTACTTCGTACTGCCAGATGTCTAGTCTATGGTTTATCTCCAAATGTGAGGGTAAGGAGGTAGAGAAGTGTAAGGTCTGTGCACAGACAAATATCACAAAAAGGCCGTTCAAACGGGTAAACCGAAGTACATATCTTTTGGAGTTGGTTCACTCAGATATCTGTGAGTTCAAGCAGTTCTCCACAAAGGCCAAAAGGAAGTACTTTTTACTTTTATCGACGATTACTCGAAGTATGCATTTGTCTATCTGCTCTAGTTAAAAGATGAAGCATTCAGAAGTTCAAGAAGTTTAGGGTTGAGGCTGAACTTCAAATGGGGCAACAACTCAAGAGACTCAGAAGTGATCTAGGCGGAGAGTATAGGTCTATTGAGTTTGCATCATTCTACAAAAAAATAGAATTATCAATGAGATAACTTCTCTATATTCTTCGTAATCAAATATAGTAGTTGAAAGGAAGAACATGACGTTGACAGAGATGATAAACTCAATACTGTTGACTACGGATCTTCCAAACTACTTCTGGAAAGAAGTTGTGCTGACGGCTATGTTCATTTTGAACAGAGTGTCATAAGCAACTTTCGATGTCACTTCTCAGATACTCTGGTTCAGAGTCAGACCCAACTTAAACATCATCTGAGTGTAGGGGTATCTGGAAGAAAGAACAGGATGTTGACAGAGATGATGAACTCAATACTGTTGACTACGGGTCTTCCAAACTACTTCTGGGGAGAAGCTGTGTTGACGGCTACGTTCATTCTGAGTAGAGTGCCATACGCAGCATCTGATGTCACTCCTCAGGAATACTGGTTCAGAGTCAGACCTAACTTGAACGCCATTCGAGTGTCGGGGTGTCTGGCGTCTGAGAAGCTTTCGGAATTAAAGATTCAGAAGCTGGAATCGATGACTATGAAGACAATCTTTCAGGGTGATGCTGAGAAGAGTAATGCTCAGAGATTTTTTGATATCGAATTAAATTATATCATTGAATCTCGCGGCACAGACTCCTTGAAAATAAATTTGCAAGGCACAAGAACATTGTTATCGCGGATATTTCAAAAATAGTGTGGGTGCATAGGAGACTGAAGCTTCCAACAAAGATATAGTCCAAGAAGAATTTGTCATCCCAACAACAACGATCAAACCAGAACTTGCATAGCCGGTGTTGTAACGACTCGCTCCGCATCAATACGGATAGCCGATTCAAACATCACAAGTGCAATAACCCGACCCACTTTGCTCAACGAAAAGACTCGTTCAAGGCAAATAATTCTAGACTTGGCCCTTCAGGAGTTCAGACTTAGACTTTCAAAGGCTCGCTCGGAGTATCGCTCGACCGAGGTGAATCATCGCTAAGGTGGGTGGCTACGATGAACCTGTCTTTGCTTAGCATGTGGACTTAAAAATATGGTTGATATATACTAGTCGCTAGACGAATTACCCCTTCCATGCTAATAAAGAATACCACACACCTATCTAAGGGAATAATCTCATCTTATATATATCTTTGCATAGAACTTGGAAGTAGATCAATTGAATGGAATGGTAGGCTCGCTTTACAGTTTTTATAATCTTACCCTCGTAGCGTTACTTTTATTCCTTATATGTTCCTTCAAGTATATTGTTTCATATGTCTTGAAGTGCTTGTCACATAGATATTGCCTCAACATATAAGCACAACACAGATCATGGTTCACTTACTTGTGGCAGGAAGACTATCAAAATAGTCGTTCCAAGCCAAATAATGGAAACATAAAAAGTCTTCGGGACCGTTGGGTCACCAAGGCATCTCCCAAAATATGAGCTGCAATAAGTAGTAAAACATCAGCATAAACGGTGTATTGAATGGAACACACCAGAACATGAGATTTCTGAACGAGTATATGCATTCGCACTGTGTCAAGTAGTTATGTTCATTCATGGCCTTAAAATGTTGCATATAATAAAAGCTTAGTGTTGATCGTCAATGGTCATGGACAACCTGTGCACAGGCTTATGGTTCCTGCGGACGGTACGCTGGTCGTACTGGGGCCGATCCGAACCGGTCAGGAATATTCAGCTAGTCGTTTGCTTCGGACGGGAAGGCGTGTAGTGGGGCTCGCTACCTGCATTGTATCATATTCCTGTGCCGAGACTATAACTTGTCCATGGCAGCTCGTCAGGTCATAAGAGCAATTATGTATTATTAAGTATATCTTATACGTGGCGGCAACCCGCGTATGGGCTCGTATGAACTTGTGGCAAGTAACGAATGTACGGCACACTCTACGTGCAGATCATTAATTTAACCAAGTAATCTGAAGCTTTGAACACATTTGAAATAGTCTGAGTATAACATGACTATACAAGTATAACATGCCTGTGTAAAATGAGTATAAAATATCTGAGAAATCTGTATGGCCTGAGTATAACGCATTGCACAACCTGAGTCACAAAGCAATATGAGTATAGTAATGTGTGTAAATTGTGCACCTGATTTAGAAACACGCTCGTAACATAAATGTGTTCATTATGCGATCTTGGGATATATATATATATATATATATATATATATATATATATATATATTCATGCTTGATTTAATTTGGTTTTATACTTGGACAGGGACGGACAAATGGTAAGTTGGTAAGTATCGCCGTGTTTCCCGTATTTCGCATGACGCACCCCCACACGAGTTAGGCTTTGTATCTTATGCCATAAAATTGATCCTAAGGCAAGACTAGAAAGATAACTTAATAGTTGGTGCGCAGAACTAATATAACGTATTGGATTTGTCGAGCGGGCGAGAAGCCTCCCCATGTCACCCCCATATTTCAGATTAAGGGTATTTTTGTCTTTTCATAATTAAGGTATAAATGATTGCATGATATTTAATTATATTTAATTTTTGTGATTTGATTGTTGTACTTTACCGTTGTTTCGATAAATAGAGCACTACACTAGCCCTTGTCTTCCAACAGATTTTACACCCTTGTCCTAGACATGCTAGACTGTTATTTTGATCCTCGTGTGACTCGTAACCATGTCTTGTTGTTCTTCATTTTAGTC
The DNA here is from genome assembly GCA_036927795.1 of Iris macrosiphon. Classification (NCBI taxonomy): domain Eukaryota; kingdom Viridiplantae; phylum Streptophyta; class Magnoliopsida; order Asparagales; family Iridaceae; genus Iris; species Iris macrosiphon. The sequence goes on along the minus strand of JAYESA010000010.1, from coordinate 8,513,882 downwards.
GCATAACATTCGTCACAAATGACTATATTTAATTCAATATAAATTCAACTTTGTATCCTTGTGTGTCCAATCAAAATTGGAGACATAATCTCGACCCATTTTGAGCAACCCAAATTAGGATAATATTCTATTATGAGTCTACTTCATTTATAACACTTGTGTTCCACTTAATTTCAGCCCCTTATACTTCTAATAAATTTTAGAACACATATTGTATTTATTTTAATCAATTAAAACCATAAACCTCATTTTGTGTAATTTTCCAATTGTTGGGCACTTTTGTGCAAAAGTGAATTAAGGTATCCACCCCGTTGGACACGACACGTAAATAAACCCTTTTTTCCCTTCATGTGTATTTTTCCATAATTTTCAGGATTGTGTAATTTAACATTAATCTCCTTGAACCCTGGCCCTCCAAACCTTGAACCAATGCATCATAGCCATTCATTTTAAATTTATTTGAATCATAGCCCTTGAAATACCTACATGAGAAGGCCCTTTTTCCAAGGAGTTGACCAAAGTCAAATCTTTCTAGGTCAAACCAACCCCTTTTATGTATAAATACTTTTTTTACTTTTTCTTTTCTTTTCCTATAAACCAAAGCATCATCTGACCTCCCCTTTGCCCAATACTGTTCACCTCCTCCCGTCGTTTTTACCGTCGGAGCTCAGCCTTGCCGGAGACCCTTCTCCATACGACAACCCTACCGCCTCACCGTTCTCCTCCGCCCAGACAATGTGTGACCCCGTCGGACGCCCTCGTCACCACCATCCATCTCCACTGTTCCCATCTCCCTGCCGACCAATCCCCTCCACGATGACAGAAATGGATCAGTCCCGAGCCGGCTTCATCTCCCCTCGTTACAACCTCGTCGACCGGATCACGAATCCCCCTCGCTGACACGGCCATCCCCGACAGCATGAGGCCGGAATGACGCGACCGACGACTCGCTGAACTGAAGCCCGACCATCCCGCTGCTCTCGACCGGACCGCCGACTTTCAACTCGCCAGAACTCGCCTACACACGACCGGAGGCCTAAACCCGACGCTTGGAGCTCGACCCCGCCGACCGGAGTCAACTCACCAACGACTAAATCAGGCTGCCAGACTTCTCCGCGGCCACCCGACTGCACCGCACTCGACCGAAGTTCGACCGAAGACGCTCCCAACTCGCTGAACGCTGAACCAAGCCGCTGTCAACCCTTCGACGAACTGAACCGGGCACTCCGCGATGACCTCGACACGCACGACTCGTCCCACGTACCTAGGTTCGAGTCCCCTCACACATCAATGTACACGTACACGCATACGTGTATTTCTCGTTTGTATGCATACGTATATTTTTAGCTATATTAATATACGTGTATTGTGTAGTTAGTATATGTTGGCTTATGGATATAATTGATATGTACGTATTGGCATACGTATTAGTATATGTATAAATGTATATTAGTATATATATACATCTATATATATATAGTATAATTCTCAATTAGCATATATACATACGTATATGTATTGTACATGTATCCCTAGTACATGTTTAGTGTATATATATATATATATATATATATATATATATATATATATATATATATATATATATATATATACGTAGTATAAATTCTATTAAGTATGTATATAAATATATCTATTATATATGTAATTAATTAGTATTATTGTATATATTAGATAATAATATGTATTATATGTCTATGTACTAGATGACCCGAGTGTAACCACGGATACCCCGTAGTTACATTGACATGTGACCACGTAGTATGATAGCAGACTGCCATGTGTACACCGACGTACTGGCAAGACCGTATCATTGTCTGTCTGTTATGCACAACTACAGACATGACACCCCTAGCGTAGTCTCTGAGATCATTGTGTTTTGATTATGTGTGTAGTGTAATGTCTGATGCAATATTATATTATATGATATGCCTATAGGACTGTTGGATCATTCAGACGATACTTTGGAACCAGGACATTGGTATTGCCAGCTAAGGACCACAGGCGAGTACATTCTCTGACAGTTTCCATTATGTTAATTATCTCTATAATTCTAGTTGTATAGCGTGCATGACTCTGACACTGTTGTTTACACGAGTTGGCATCATTGAGACCTGTCACGAGGAGTCGTGATTGGGATCCATCATGCTAGCTGGGGAAAATGGGGAAATATTAGTAGCTTATGTGATCATATCCAAACTTTACATGAATCATAGCTCACTCATACCTCACGTCGGTGCAGCCTTACTATTACATGCCTCATAGCCTGTTGTGTATGATTAGCCTGACTATTACTTGCATCATAGCTATCCGGATGGTTAGCCTGACCTTACATGAATCATAGTTAGTCATACATAGCAAGCCTGATCAGTCCCAAGCTGATCACATGATATGCTGATGTTTCACATACTTAGCTAGATTTTCTTGACATGTATCTCTAGTATATTGATCTAGCATTCCTTATGTTCTAGTCATGTTTCTAGCATTCACTTATATACCAGTTCATTGTTCTAGCGTGTACTTGTATTTCTATTTCATTGCTAGATGTACATTGATGATGACATATGCTCCAGTATTCTATTTATTCCAGTATTTCTTCTTCCAGTATTTCTTGTTGCCAGTATTCATATATGTCTTATATTTTTTTACACTGTGTTATAGTTTTTGTCAATATATGTGAAACTGCTATTAGTTCTTGTACTTCGTTCCAATCCTGACTGGATATTTTTTCAGAGGATCTTGAGGATTTCTGTACCATACACTATGGACCGGGTATAGATGCAGACTACACACCAGAGATCTTAGAGGAGACTATTCCTTTAGAGAAGATATTACCTGCAACTATCTAGATAGTATTTATCTTATGCACTGAGACTTATTGAGGTTTATTGAGTTTATGTTTAGACTTATTCTTAGTTATGTTGAGACTTGTGGAGACTTATGTTGGACATCTAGACTGTGGATTATCTATATTTTGAGACATAGTGTTTGACTATGTCATTCTTCTTATCTTTATCGTGCCTTTATACTCTTATAGTTGTTGTGATTGAGTTTATATTATGAGCTATTGTGAGATATATATTGTCCTCCTTATGGAGATTGATATCATTGACATGTATTTAGTTATGTTAGTATTTATTGTGACCTAGACATCATTCTACCGCCGATGCTGCGGCGTAGGCTGGACGTACCCATGACTCGTGCCCCTATACCGGGTGCAGGTCATGACACCCTACCAGTGCATTCATGTACTGATAACACACCAAATTGCTTGCAGTATGCGAAAGAACCTCGTTTGATACGGAATGTCCCCTCGTGCACGCTAAGGCGTAGAGTTCGCTCTGGAGCCTTGGAGTATTGCGTCCGGAGCTGGAGCACATATACAAGACATAATTATGGAACATCGTCTATGTATCATCCCAAGTTGTAAGCCGCTTGGCACGCCTTTATTGTTTGAGAGAGAGAGAGAGAGAGAGAGAGAGCTTGAGCGACTTGTAAGACCTACGCCACTTGTAACCTTATTCATTATAAAATAAAGATCTTGTTTATGTATCATACTTGTGTTTATTCTATGCTTCCGCTATATCGACTTGGTGAACTAGTTATCAACGACCGTTTCGGTATTTGCCTCACGCGAGCGCAACTCCAGGCTCGCGCGGCATCACGTTCCGATGGAAACGATCATCCTGCGGGAGCGCTGGCGCAGTGATTCACTCCTAGCGGGGATGACCAATTTCTGCGGGAGATCGGGATGTGACAGGTGTCTAAGAGAGTGAGGAGAGTAAAGGACTTCGAAGAAGATTTTATTACCTATCATGTGAAAGCAGATCCTCTTACCTATGATGACGCGATGAAGACCATATATGATATCTTCTGGAGAGAGGCTATAAATAATGAGTGTGACTCAATAACCTCCAACCACACTTGGGTGTTGGTCAATCTGCCTGAAGGAGCTAAACCAATCAGATGCTTATCAGATCTTCAAGTCGATGAAGATGAAAGCAGACATAACAGTTGACTTCAAGACAAGGCTATCTGCCTAGGGGTTTTCTCAGACAATAGGAGATTGAGTTCTTTAGTACCTCGATGAAGGTATCATAGATCAGGATAATGATTGTCGTAGCTGTTATTCACAAGCTGATTATTTAGCAGATGATGGAAAGACATCAAGTCTTGGATGAAGACAGACTTGAGAGATTCACGGACAATAGTCAGAACTATTGTCATTCAGGTTTGAAGACAGTCTGCGAGTTGGTGATATCTCGATACGGCCTGAAGCAATTTCCAGGATGTGGCAGCAGGATTTTGATAAGTCATCTAGTCAAAGTTATCGCAGGATCAGTAATACGGACAAGTGTGTGTACACAAAGTTTACTGATAATGGAGAAGTCATCGTTTGTATCTATGTGGATGACTTGCTAGTTCCAGTTGTGGACACAAAAGTGTCACTAACAAAGATGTCATTTTTGTCCAAACTCAGGACATGGGATTGCGGATGTCATCCTGAGGATATAAGATAATCTGGATGCCAGGTGGGCTTGCTTAGTCATAAGCTCTCAGAATAAAATATTGATCACACGCTTTGGGTATCAGGGACGATACTCCCCAGGTATGACATGAATATGAAGCCAAATCTAAGAAAAAGCGTCAGACAGTTGGTGTACTTAAGTATCATCATGTGTATGATTCAAGCTGCATGTACCACCAGGCCTGACATAGCTTTTGCTTTAGGGATGTTGAGTCAGTTCACAAGCAGTATATGTGTTGAACACTGAAAGCTATGAAGAGAGTCGTTATAATTCTCAGAAGAACTCAGTAGTATATCCGGTGCTACAGCAGTTATCCAGATATGAAGGAAGGCTTCGGTGATGCCAGTTGGTGCTTAGAAAAGAAGAGTGAAAGATCCACATGAGGATGTGACTTCTCCAGGGGTGGTGTTGCTATATCGTGGAAGTCGAAGCAGCAGTCTATACTCTCAGAGTTCTTTGCACTATCAAGCTGCAACATATAAAGCAGAATGGCTCTGGAAGCTCTCAGATGATCTTCCTATGGTTAGTACACAGATTTGAGTGATACCGACATACTGTAAAAACCAGAAAGTTATAACAGTGACATTTTTCCATCTCTTCAACGGTTTGAAGAGAACTATGTGGATAGAACACAGGACACTGAATGAGTACAGATTACGTGGATTATTACAGTGCTTTAATGGCCGGAGTCAGGTAAATCTAGCAGATTCGTTCATGGTAGGCCTCAAGGGCTAGTACAGGACACTGAATGAGCGCTGCTAGCATAGATCATTATAGTGTTTGATGATCGGAGCCAAGAGAGTCTGGCAGATCCGTTCATGTAAGGCCCCCAGTGCCAGATGATCCTAAAAACTATAAAGGAGGGTAGTACTCCATGTTACAGTGGCATGACACCACACGAGGGATTGAACCTCGGCTTTGGGTCATGTCACAGCGGCGTAACACCGCATATAGTCAAGGACACAATATATATGGGCTTGGAGGACCTCTGATATTGTGTCTTTGCAATCCTACCATTTAGTTTTATGTTATTAGTTCAAAGAGAAATCTACTAGGCATCTAGATATTGGTTCAAGGGAGGAACATTGACTGGGAGAATATCATGAACAGTGGGTAGTCCTTTGAGATATTGAGGGATTACGGACCCAGAACTACTGTTGTCTACTATTTGTTCTTTTATGTAGAACAAGTCCTGTGGGATGATGGCTTATATGCCTTAATGAGTTCTCAGATATTTGAATATCTGGTGTGCTTAACAGGAAGCATGGTAGCGCAACACTACAAAGGAGCGTAAGGTCTCCATACTACAGCGGGAGACACCACCAAGCGATTCCTCGGTAAGGGTAATGCCTCGGCTTCGCGAGCCATGTCACAGCGGCGTAGCATAGCACATAGGCAGGTAGCCTAATTCTGTAGAATAAAGAGTGTAGCCAGCACTACAAAGAGGCTGGTGTCCTCATGTTACAGTGGTGTGACACCATAGAGGTAAAAGATGTAAATCCTCGGCTACGCGTGTCGCGCCCCGATCCCGTAGGGGCCGATCGTCCTCGCTTGGTCCCTACGGAACCGCCCGTCCTCGCTTGGCGCGATGCCGTGCAAGCTTAAGTTGCGCTTGCACCAGGCACGTACCTGCACAAGAAACAAGTTAGACGAAAATATACATATATAGGCACAGAGTAAATACAGAGAACCAAAGTTGAACACATTTGATAGCACACAAAATACTTTCTTTTTTTGAATACTGAAGATTTGGATTACAAGTGCTTGCTTGGCTGAGTTACAAAATATGCCTTAGAAGGCTTATAACTCTTTTTACATTCCCAAAATTAGCCACAATGCCCATTATATTACGTCCTTGTAGTAGGACCAAAATAACAAAACATCTAGCAGAAGAGAAGTAGCCCACTGGAGAGGAAGGCAACGGAGGAAGCAGCACGAACACAGTCCTACGGAAGGGTGCGCACACGCTGATTCAGATTCAAGATGCTAGCCAAACTCTTGCTTCCAGTACCTGGATATTTTCCCACAAATGTGGGTCAGTACTGCCACATGTACTGGTGAGCGACCGTGGCCAAACTCACCTTAGAAATCCACACTAAGTAAGCATATGAAGCTAGCATTATTAGGTGATCTTTCTCGTTGTCTAGTTTCTTTTTAACAATTAATGTAAGGAAACACAGACGATAATATAGCATATGTATATGATAATTCTTACCCACAGCCGAGCGGTTATCCCTACAGCAGACACACAAGTTAGCCACAATTTGCATATGAATAACTTGTGAATGAACATAGGCATCAAGTGTTAGGTATGCAAGAAGGTAAACCTAGCATGCTTCCTAACTATGTGATGGTCCATGGGTAGCCCATGATTATCAACGGTTGCCCAAGGTTCAGCTCTTCACTGGCATGCGCGGGTGTCGGCAGCTGTGACCCAAGGTTCAGCTCTTCACCAACACACCTGTAAACCCCCGATTTTCAAGAATTTTAATTTGGAATTTTCCTGAATTTTTTGTATTTTTTTGGAATTTTTCTCTAATTAAACTAAGGTTCTTTAATTATTAAATAATTTTTAAATAATGTTTAATAATATTAAAATACTATAAAAATAATATTTTATGGTGTAAAATAAAAAACTAGACATAGGGTAATTTTCTGGGAATTTACTGGACCCCGAAAATATTTTTAAAAGCCATAAAACTAATTTTTAAAATTAAATTATTCAAAATGCACTTAAGGTATAAATATTGGGTCTTTAATATCAATTCATTGATCCTCATCATCTTAGTCATCCTTCTAAATTTCTCAAAATTACAATGACTTGAATCTCCCAATCTAATCTTACTTGATCACAATCTAAAAGAAATTCCTCTCAAGTTGACAATGCACTACTACCCAACTTAGAATTTATCCACCTATCACCTAAGGCTATATACCTTAAGAAAATATCCCTTAATTTATTTACTCATGTCCTTAATTACGAAGAATAATCCTCAAGTATGTGATCGGCCTATGGGGTATATCTAGTACTCTCTGTGTATCAAACTTTATACCCAGCACGAGGTTTCGTCTTTCCGAAATAAGGGAAGACGAAGAGCAATAATAAAGAGTTCAAGGGCAGCGTAATAGAATAGAAGTATTGGGATCAAGGCGTTTAAAGAATTTAATTGGAAATTGTCAAAGCAGTTGTGGATTAAAGTCCTATTTTGGTAATTCCTATTCACATGCTCGTATTAGTACAGTTATGTAGCCGATACGATACGCTCAGACATATCTAGAGGGCAAGTACAGGTGTCTACTAGTCAACTATATATCTCAATCCACGTAAAGCATCATTGCGAAGGGCGAATCAAGCGCACTATGGTTGATCAGACCGTAATACACTGATTCTGATTAGACAATGTATTAGTAGGCGTCCCCAATAATACATATCTCATGATCAAGCTCGATAAAAGAGTAAGCTTGCAAAACTAGGCTATAATAGCAGCATAAGTCAAGGTAGTGCAGCAATTATAAGTACGCTAGATGATGATGAAATAAGATAAAAATTAATTCAAGTTCACAAAACAAAAACAACTAAGCAACAATAATAAAAGACTCTACAATCCCTACAGTTATCATACAACCTCCTTGTCTAAGTCGCTAGTCGACCAAATAGGGGCAAGGACCTCTAAATTCTATCGTCTGAATAAACACTGTCGTCTTTTGCTAGCATGCAATTAATGTCATTCAGTTACACTACCTTGATGGGTCAAGTGGACTATGTGATACTAGGTTGTGAGGCATACTATCCAACTTAAAAGAATTAAACTAATACTGTGACAGTCTTAATAGGATCCTACAAAATAATCTTGCACATGTAAATAAAATAGAAACTCTTTATTAGGGTATATGAGGAAAGATCTTGGTACTTATTAGGGTCTCCTATTGCATTATATAGGTCATGGTCGTCTTAAGCCTTAGTCATAGTGCTTATAAAACAAGTATCAATAGTAAGGTTAGAAGAGTTACTAGCCTCAAGGGAAAAGGGGATATAACTTATATTGAGGTGGGGTACAAGTTACGTGACTTAAAACTAAGGGGTAATCATTAGGTCATAATCTACAATAATAACTTAAAATGTCAAGTTCTAATTACCAATCACATAATTCAAAATTTTAAGAGTAACAACCAAAATCCTAGCAAGCTATAGATATCCTAAAATAGAATAAAATCACTTAGTCTATAATCAGAAGTGTCAGATGGCACGAGTTGAAAGAGGAAGAAAAGAAACGTAATTAGCCGTCGCAAAATAGCGAGCGTTATGGTCGCAGGGAAACAATATATAAAATAAAGATAGAGGTTCTAGATAGCATCATGGTTCTCTAAGAGGAGTGGGGTGTTAGTTGCTATGTTCGGGTATAATCAAGGGAGAAGTGTTGGTTACATTCCTCTAGGCTTCCTAGGGTGCTGTCTATTAATAATAAGACAATGATCTAAGTTTATAGTTCCAATATTATCTAACTATGAAGGTTAGGTTCAGTCCAAATATTAAGTTTTGGTTTTCTATTGGTTCCTCAATGCTAGGGGCAAACATTATGGTAACCTTCTAACTAACTCTAGTAGTGTCTATACTACTCTCAAGTCCTCATAATACATCCGGGTAATGGTAAACCAACTATAGGGATAAGAGATTCTAGGGTTCACTAGATATTCTAAACTTAGTGGTGTATCTACAATCTCGTTGTATTCTAAATAGGTGTGCTACTCTAATTATCATCCTAATAACAGGGGTTCCTATATTCTAGCAGAAGGCTATACTCAAAGAACTATTAAGGAAGTACAGGAATCAAGCAGGATGCAATTGTTCAAATAGAACAGATAGGAGGAAGATGAATCATAGTCAATTGTGGATGAGATCCTATATTCTAGTCCTAGGTGCTGGCTTGTTCGGTACAGTAACGTAACCGAGACAATATGCTCTTGACCTGCATGGGCCACCACAAAAACATATCACGCTCCAGTCCCAAAAATACGTAGGACTAGGACACGTAAGCATGCCAGCCGCATGGATATGGCAACTCCAATATATGGAAACCAAATCCATACGTACGCTGTAATATGAATATAAAATCCACAAGTGGTAAAAATATAATACAAGTCACAGAGTAAAATCTAAATCTCATCCACCAAAATCATATAGAAATAAATAACCAGTATCTATGAAACTAGATCTCAACAAGAAGTATCTAAAGATGATAGTTGGATGAAAACAAATCCACTACCAACTCAAATGGGAAAAGTAAATACAATATAAGTACAACTCACTCAAACAATATGAGTACCAGCTACCAATCCCGGCTCGAAGAGAAGACATCCACGAAGCATCTATATCCTTCCAAATCTGTGCTCCTGCAATACTCAAGAACAGGTACACCTGGCAGCGGATCAGGTCCTCAGAGGGACATAACAAGTATACTTAAACACATGCCAATAAAGTACTGAAATAAATATCTAATGGGTCGCCTAACCATCTATGTAAATGCAGTTAAAAACACCTTTCCCCACAAGTGAGCTATCTGGCTGAAAACTGGGATTTGGCATGGTTCTCTTTTGAAGAGCCAGGGGCCTAAAAGGCACGTCGTTTTTTGAACGCCGGTGGCCCGCCTGATAGTACATAATATATAAGGGTCATCATCACCCGTATCTCCAGCGGAGAATCCGGGCTTCACAGAAAAAGTGTAAAGGAGCTCAAATGCGGTACTTGTTGTTCTCCCCACCCCATGCTCTAAGCATGTCGCATCCATGACACGATTTGGTCCATAGCCTATTCTTAGTACCCTAGCCCAATCCTGCAACCAAACAAGGACAAGGATGGGACCACCGTACTACAATAAGCTATGTCCCTGGACCTCTAATAACTGCCAAGTCTACTAGCATGCAAAGTTTCTAACATCAGTTATCCCTAACGCACGTCCCACACGTACCGATGATCAGTCAATACGTGCGTCCGTGATCTATATGAGACTCACAACTCGTGTAAAATATGTGTCACAGTCAAAGGAAACCTAATGGTGCTACATGATAATGGGGTAGTCTCATGAACAAGGTCAATGCAATATATAAATAAAAATATATCGCGACGTCACCGCCGCGAGCATTTTATATAACAATTAAAATATATGAACTAAGGACAGAAAGTAAAGATGCATGCAACATATGAAATATAAATAACAGTACAATGGCAAGGTATACTTGCCTGGCAAGAAGCTGCAAAATGTCACGTCCATATGTCCAGTACACAGGACCAGAAGCTATGGCCACAGAACAAATATCTCCGGATGCTGAAATAAACATCACCAACGTTTCCGAAATGAGCAAAATAGCTAAAAAGCACATCCCTTTCGTCCAATTTGGACACAGGGGCAAAAAGGTAATTTTGGGTAAAAGTGGGGTCCACGTGTGGCCCACTTTGCACCGAAAAGCGTGTTGAGGGTAACAGTCTCTAAATGGGACAAACTATGGGTCAAACAACTCTAAATGTCAATACGAACCCAACGGTATGTCCAAATTTGGATTCCGATGAGCCAAACAAAATTTGGTCCAAAAGTCAACTGTGGGCCCGCCAATTGGCGATCTGGTCAACCGTCTCAGAAATGCGTGAAAATTGGGTCACAGGACCAGCACGTTACCACGAGTCCAGTGGCACAAGTTTCGTCGTATTCTGACAAGCGTGCACAAAAATACGCACGAGTTCCACAAAAGTGGCGACACAAAATGTGTCCGCGGATACGGTCTGATTCCGGCGCGCACACGCTTCCGAATCAGTCTCCACGAATTTTTACATGTCCCGTTATGCTGCGTGCACCATTCGGTACACTTGGCACACGGCGGGGCGGTCCCGTTTGGCGGGGCGCACTCCGATCTCCAACTTTTGGAAAACCGGAAAAAGTGGGTGCGCGCAGTTTTGTGACGAATATATTTTTGTCCACAGCAACTAATAGCACAAGGTTATAATACAGAAAATAAACTAGGTCATGTAATCTACAGGTATCAAAAAGAATCACCGAATTCGGATCTCTGTGGTGGAAGATACGAACTCGGCAATATGGGTGGTCATTCTGGAATTCTGCGATTGCAGAATTCTGTCTGCTCGCGCTGACTTGGGCACTATTTTTCACCTAGGGGCACACGTTTTCCGAGGTTGACTATAAAACAAATATTGGAGAGGGTTGAGGGAAGATCATACCTATGAAAACGAAATAGCGTTTGGTCGAGCGAGTCAACGGGAAAACACGCCGGAGCGAAGGTGCCTCGAGTGGGAGACTGCAGTTCGCGATGTCGGCGTCGACGGGATGGTTGGATGGCTTGGCGGGGCTTCTCTGGCTACGTTGACGGCTCTAGATGGGAAGAGGAGGTCTGGAATTATTAGGTTAGGGTTTTATGAGCTAACTATATATATATATATATATTATATATTTAGGAGAGAGAGAGAGGGATAGATTTGATCGGATCCGCGGGTTTTGGAAAGCAAAGGGTCGGGCTAAGTGGTAATTGCAAGTTGCTGGGGTCTGTGCATAATATGGTGGAAAAAAAAAGGTTAAGTTGGATGTATACTAAGGTCGGATAAAGTGGCTGCAACTTTCTAAGTAGAAATTCCTAAGGAGGGATCAGAGATGCTGAGTTGAAGTTTAAATAGGTTATTATTATACTATTATTATTATTATACTTATTATATTAGTATTATATTTAGTATTATTTAATTCTTTTCTTTTCTTTCTTCTTTATAAAATATATATACATATATATATATTTGTATATACATATATATATATATATATACTCATAAGAAAAATTTATAGATTAGGGTAATGCACATCGTTAGGCTAGCAATTGCTCAAGGGGTCTCCTACATGGAATAAAATCCAAAAAATTCTTGATGGTCCCATAAGTCCTCTAAGTGCCCGAACACCTAACATAAAAAAAATTATTAAAAATCTATTTCTCCTATTTAGACCTAATTACTACAATTTAATTAATAATCAATAAAAAAGGTATATACGATTTTCTAGGAAGGGGGTTTTACAGTTCAGCTCTTCACTAGCATGCGCGGGTGTCGGCAGCTGTGACCCAAGGTTCAGCTCTTCACCAACACACCTGTAAACCCCCGATTTTCAAGAATTTTAATTTGGAATTTTCCTGAATTTTCTGTATTTTTTTGGAATTTTTTTCTAATTAAACTAAGGTTCTTTAATTATTAAATGATTTTTAAATGATGTTTAATAATATTAAAATACTATGAAAATAATATTTTATGGTGTAAAATAAAAAACTAGACATAGGATAATTTTCTGGGAATTTACTGGACCCCGAAAACATTTTTAAAAGCCATAAAACTAATTTTTAAAATTAAATTAATTCAAACTGGGCTGAACCGGGTTCAAACCAGGCTGAACCGGCCTGAACCCGGTCCAGCTGAACCGACCGGGACGACCGCTCCTTAGCGGGTCGGGTCGGGTCCGCCCGACCGAACCCGCACCCGCCCGAACCCGCTAGTCTCTTCTTCTCCCTGACCGCTTAGCCCCGACCCTGCCGCTTCCGCTCCGTCGGCCGCACCCGCCACCGCCGCCCGCTCGCGTCCCCGACCCTCCGGATCCCCTCCCCTCACCGGCCACCGTCCGTCTCCCATATTCGCCCTATAAAACCCTAGCCGCCCTCCTTTTCGACTTCCTCCTCCGCCTCGACGTCTCCCTGGCCAGCACCCTCCTCCGCCCAGACACCCCACAGCACCTCGCCGCACCGCCCTCGCCAGCGCCGCCGTCGCAGACCTCCTCCTCCTCCTTCCTCCCTTGACAGCAGCCCGACCCCGCAGCAGCCGGCTGCCCAGCCGCCTGTCGCCGTGCTCCGCCTGCGCCGCCTCCCGCGCGTCGCCGTCGCCTCCGGCCGAGCCTCCCCCGCTGCCCCCAACCTCCCTCCAGCCGACCTCCCCCGCCTGAGCTCCGGCCAGCAGTTCGAAACCCTAACCCTAGGGTTGGATTCGACTCGGACACTGGACACTTCGCGTCTCGGACACGAAAAAACTTCGGTTTCTCGAGCCCTGTTCAGGTACCCATATCTCTCTCCTCGCTGCCCCGATTTCTATTCCGTTTATTGCATCGCGTAGCCTGCATGACCCCCTCGATGCCAGTGCAAACCGCTCGGTGCATCGCGACCTGTGGTGATCGCGAACCGCGATCCAAAAACAGGAAAATCAATGCCCTATTTCACCCCGGAACTGAGTACGCCCCGCCAAACGGGATGACTTGGTCGCGTGCGGTCTTCACAGATACGTGCGCGTCATCGATACGGATGTGCGGGATTTCGCAGAAATTGATTCGGATGTGCGTGCACATCGGAATTAATGCGTATCCGCGGACACCGTCCCGTATCCGATATTTCTGGTTCTCGTCGTAACTTAGTGTACACACGTCGGATCGAGACAAAACTTGCGCCATCGGACTCATATCAATACGCTGGTCCTGTGAGCCAAGTTTTGTTCGATTATGAGAACGTTGACAAAATCACGTGTCGTGGACCCCACAGGCTCCACTTGACGGGCGATTTTGTGATCGGCTCATCGGAATCCAATTCTGGAAGTTCTGTTGGGTTCGTATCATCGTTCCTGACCTGTTGACACTAAATTGGACAGATATGGAGACCTTTGACCCTGACACATTTTTTGGTGCAAAGCGACCCACATGTGGACCCCGCCTTGACCTGAAAATATCATTTTTGTCCCTGTGTCCAAATTGGACTCAAGAACAGGCGTTTCTAGCTGATTAATATTTTTTGGATCTAATGGTGATATTTATTTCAGCAACCGGAGTACTCTCTGCAAATCCCGCTGAGGTCAGAGCTACAATTGGAACCAGAACCCCAGGCAAGTGTACCTTGCCAATCTCTGCAGTTTTGATACTTATTTCCTTGACATATATACTTGTTGTACATGCTTAAACCTAGGGCCGTGTGACGTGCTTAGCGTCCGATTATAGTCGGGTGCCAACACTGTACGCAGAGTTGTGCAACGTCACCTAGAGATGGATATCGTGACCCTTTGCATTCTCGTACTTGCTTTATCAAGTACGTTATAACCCAGGACACCTGACACTATTCATGATACAGAATCGTCCTGAGATATTCATGGTGATTCTGTACAGGATACAGTTTTCATGACTTATTCCTTTGCCTAGATATTATATGACTGGATGCATTAGTTATGATCCTGCGTGGCATGGACATGAGACGTATGATTACATTGGATGGGAAGAGTCACACAGACTATAGGTTGATTATATATATTATGCCGGCTTCTTAGTCTCACTACGAGCTAGACAACCACATGATATCACTGCTACCGGCTCTCCGACACAGAGCTTGTAGTGGTTTCAGCCTGAGTTCTAGTGCTACTCTTATCTTGCATATCACTTAGATGGTTATATAGTCTACCTTATTGTTTCATTTATTTCCTGCACTGCATTATTATGGCTTGAGCTTTCTTGTACCTTGTTATGTCCCCTGAGGACCTGGATCCGGATTATGTCCCCAGGATTAGCGGAGGAGATCCACTCTGAGGTTTACAGGACAGGAGCATTAGCAGGAGCAGAAGCAGGAACAGTAGGAGGCACTGGAGCAGTACCAAATCCAGTAGATGGATGATCTCATCGGGTATCTTCTGAGTATATATTGTTTCCATACTCAGTATTGTTGTTGATATCTTTATTTTTGGATCTTGAACAATTGTAACAGACTTGATTATCGGGTTATTTTCCGATTTATGTACTTGTGACTTGATGATGATGTATTTCCTTTTGTTGATATTGATAAATTCATTTTCTGTGGATGAGATTAGTAGATTTAGACCCCTGACTATTGTTTTACAGCTTAAGTATGCCCCGATGGATCCATTAAATTGGGTTTGTCCATCGGTGTGTGCTGCTGGCCATTGCCACGTGTCTAGTCCCTCGATATTTTGGGACTGGGGCGTGACAACACCCGAGTGCAAGCAGCTGTGACACATGGGTTCCGCACAACACTAATAGATATATTGCCCCACTAGACCCCCTTTCGAGCCATATACCTCAGGGCGATCCAAAAATCTCTTCCGGACCGAACGGTTCCCAGTGCCCCAGGAACCGCTCGAGAGACGAGACCTTGTGCACAAGTTGTCCGAGACCAATGCATGACATGAAACATCTAACAGATATAACACTACAATGCACAGTTCAAAGTAACGAACACACAATTTTCATCTCTTATTCTTTTTCCACATAACACATTCGAAACATAGGGACTTGCCATAAATCGGGTCGAGCAGCATAGGGGCAAGGAACATGCAACATAATTTGATAGCAAAAGCATAATTCTAATACTTTAAGCATGCAGTCCATTTATTTAGCTTATCTTTTTAGTGAGGCAATATTTACTGAACTAGAGATTCTTTTCATTAGGCATGTGAACTGAAAGATTCATCGAAGGGCCTGAGCCGCTCACCGAATGAATCGAACGAGAGGATGGGGAAGCCTTAAGCGACGTTCACTCTTTGGTTATGCGTCCTGAAAATGCAACAATACTTGGTTAGCATACTTCAATCTCTTTCCCTTACGATTCGAAAAGAAAGCGCAAGCGAGAAAGCAAAATCATAAAAACCAAGTCATCGAAAGCAACTCAAAACATAAAGCAACACAAAACCAAGAAGCAAAGCAACCAACGAAAACTCTTGGACTTATTTCAATAGAAGTCGTTCGATTAATTTGAAGGGTTCAATGCACTTTGTCCGTGTTGATTTAGCGGTAAGGTTTTCCCGAGACTCGATTCTCAACCGAGTCGAAGCAGCTTAGTGTTCCATAAGTAACCGTTCAGAGCGGGGCGTTACATACTACCCTACTGAGAAAAAGTTTCGTCCCCGAAACTTAAGAGATCAAGGGGGCAAAGATCAAGCATCAAGAGTTCAAAGGAAACAGACTCACCAACATCGTGTCCACTCTTATCACGCTCAATATTCAACTGGTAAACTCTCGGCCTCCTTGTCTGATCAGTTGGATCCGTTGTGGGACCCGGAGGGGTATGAGTCTCAATACCATATGCTGCCAAGGCCTTAAGGGTTGGGCAATCACGGATCATATGATCCAACTTTCCACACTTAAAGTATCCCTTAGTAATGTGACGACACGTCTCTCTGGTGTGACCCTGACGGCCACAGAAGCTGCACACTTTTCTGCGGTTTTCACCTGCGTCGGCCTGTTTCTCTACATCGGCCTTTTTCTCACCATTGTGGTATCGTTTTGCAGGAGGGTTCCGAGGAGCCGGTGCCTTTTCTGGAGCACTTTGTGGCATAAACTGCTCATTCTGCACCGCTGCCTCAAATGCTTGGATGTACGTTTTGCACTCCCGGTTCATAACATCTTTTCTCAGATTATCGTTTAAGCCTTTTATGAACCGATGTGTGCGGGCTCCCTCATCAGGAATCATCGAGCTAGCGAACTTAGAAAGTTTGGAAAATTCTGACTCATAATCTTCGATGGACATGTTCCCTTGCTTAAGTTCGGTAAACTCGTCTTCTTTTCTCTGTCTGACGGCTGGCGGAAGGTAATGTGCAAGGAATGCTTCCTTGAACATTCCCCCAAGTGATCCTACCATCCTGATACTTGGTGGCTAGATCTGCTTTCTTCACCTCCCACCAGTCGTGTGCACGTAACCCCAGCTGCATATCTGCACACGCCACCCTCTTGTTCGCAGGTATTGAAGCAAAGCTAAATAAGCTCTCCATCTTTGCGATCCAGTCCATCACCTTATCCGGCGTGGTCCTGCCTTCAAACTCTGAAGGGTTAAACTTCAGAAACTCAGCACCTTTAAAGGTAGACTTCTCGGCCACACGATGAGGCTCATTTGTTTCTGCCAATCCTGCTCCTTGAGGCATGGTCGGGGCAGTCACAGGTGTTGCGGCGGTTCCCGATGCACCACTATGTGCTACTAGTGTTGTCACTATCTGAGTCAGAGAGTCAAGATATTGTTGTTGTGCCAAGGCTCTAGCATCAGCTCGCTGCTGCTGAGCCTCAAATCGTTCTTGTTGTGCAGCATGACGATCATTCTGATTTTGAAGCATTGCAATCAGTCTATCCATTTGGTCATCGCTCACGCTTGCTGCGCGCGATGTCTCAGGGTTACTAGCACCTGTTTTTGTCATCTTTGCTGCAAAAGAGAGTAGCTTGCATTAGTCTCATAACGTATTATGGACTTATTGCATGGGACATTGGGTTTTCATACTCTTAGGGATCTTTCACACTCTCAATTTACTTCTTATAGATTCGAAATCAATTTTCAAAATCCGGGACTTTTGAAATCGCTTAAAAACTTATATCATTTTCGAAAACGATGTTTGAAGAGGCCAAGGGCGTAAAACCATGCTCTGATACCACCTGTCGTGCCCCGATCCCGTAGGGGCCGATCGTCCTCGCTTGGTCCCTACGGAACCGCCCGTCCTTGCTTGGTGCGATGTCGTGCAAGCCTAAGTTGCGCTTACACCAGGCACGTACCTGCACAAGACACAAGTTAGACGAAAATATACATATATAGGCACAGAGTAAATACAGAGAACCAAAGTTGAACACATTTGATAGCACAGAAAATACTTTCTTTTTTTGAATACTGAAGATTTGGATTACAAGTGCTTGCTTGGCTGAGTTACAAAATATGCCTTAGAAGGCTTATAACTCTTTTTACATTCCCAAAATTAGCCACAATGCCCATTACATTACGTCCTTGTAGTAGGACCAAAATAACAAAATATCTAGCAGAAGAGAAGTAGCCCACTGGAGAGGAAGGCAACGGAGGAAGCAGCACGGGCACAGTCCTACGGAAGGGTGCGCACACGCTGATTCAGATTCAAGATGCTAGCCAAACTCTCACTTTCAGTACATGAATATTTGCCCACAAACGTGGGTCGGTACTACCACATGTACTGGTGAGCGACTGTGGCCAAACTCACCTTAGAAATCCATACTAAGTAAGCATATGAAGCTAGCATTATTAGGTGATCTTTCTCGTTGTCTAGTTTCTTTTTAACAATTTATATAAGAAAACATAGACGATAATATAGCATATGCATATGATAATTCTTACCCACAACCGAGCGGTTATCCCTGCAGCAGACACACAAGTTAGCCACAATTTGCATATGAATAACTTGTGAATGAACATAGGCATCAAGTGTTAGGTATGCAAGAAGGTAAACCTAGCATGCTTCCTAACTATGTGATGGTCCCTGGGTAGCCCATGATTAGCAGCGGTTGCCCAAGGTTCAGCTCTTCACTGGCACGCGTGGGTGTCGGCAGCTGTGACACATGGGTTCCGCACAACACTAATAGACATATCGCCCCACTAGACCCCCTTTCGAGCCGTATACCTCAGGGCGATCCAAAAATCTCTTCCGGACCGAACGGTTCCCAGTGCCCCAGGAACCGTTCGAGAGACGAGACCTTGTGCACAAGTTGTCCGAGACCAATGCATGACATGAAATATCTAACAGATATAACACTACAATGCACAGTTCAAAGTAACGAACACACAATTTCCATCTCTTATTCTTTTCCCATATAACACATTCGAAACATAGGGACTTGCCATAAATCGGGTCGAGCAGCATAGGGGCAAGGAACATGCAACATAATTTGATAGCAAAAGTATAATTCTAATACTTTAAGCATGCAGTCCATTTCTTTAGCTTATCTTTTTAGTGAGGCAACATTTAGTGAACTAGAGATTCTTTTCATTAGGCATGTGAACTGAAAGATTCATCGAAGAGCCTGAGCCACTCACCGAATGAATCGAACGAGAGGATGGGAAAGCCTTAAGCGACGTTCACTCTTTGGTTATACGTCCTAAAAATGCAACAATACTTGGTTAACATACTTCAATCTCTTTCCCTTACGATTCGAAAAGAAAGCGCAAGCGAGAAAGCGAAGTCATAAAAACCAAGTCATCGAAAGCAACTCAAAATATAAAGCAACACAAAACCAAGAAGCAAAGCAACCAACAAAAACTCTTGGACTTATTTCAATAGAAGCCGTTCGATTAATTCGAAGGGTTCAATGCACTTCGTCCGTGTTGATTTAGCGGTAAGGTTTCCCCGAGACTCGATTCTCAACCGAGTCGAAGCAGCTTAGTGTTTCATAAGTAACCGTTCGGAGCGGGGCGTTACAACGCGAGCCATTTCCCATTGGCATAATACCGCAAGGAAGCGTAAGGCTTCATGCTGGATAGTTTGGTACTACAAAGAGGCTGGGACCTCACGCTACAATGGCATGACACCAAGATAAGATTTAGCCTCGGCTCTGGGCCATGTCATAGCGGAGTAGCACCGCAAGAAAGCTCGAGGCTTCATGCTAATGACTCTTTAAAAGAACTCACCTAGAGTGTATAAAAAGAGATATAGGCCGTCTCTTGAGGAAAAACTTGTAGATGCCCAAAATACATACACCAAAACCAGACATGCATAGGGCCTTTAATGTGCAACCGAAAGCACAGCTGATGTCAATGTGTGGGTGGACAAAATTGCAGCTATGGTGCAGAATTCAAGGCTTAGTCCATTCTTGTATCATACTGTTGTTCGACCCATGCGGGAAGATTCAAGTCGAAGCGACATGTATCCTAATGCATGATAGACAATCACTATGGGGAACGCTCAACCCATATATATTGAGATATGTGGAGGATTATTGGTATTTTTGTCTTTGGACTAGTAAAGATAGTCCCATATTGGCTACACCACTAAGTGGGTATCTTAATATAATACTTTGTATGAGTTGAGGTGTGTACATGGGGTATGGTGGGGCACATGGGTTCCATGTGGGGGTATTTTCCTAGGAGAAAAAAATGATTAACTCCTCATGAAAGTATTTATGCTTTTTGTCATGCTCTTGAAATTATTTCCATAGGAGCTAAGCCCCAAAGGGGGCTTAGCGACTCAGACTCAAACTCGAACTCGGACTCGGGCTCAAGGGCGCAAAGTGGCGCTTTGTTGGCTCACTTTACACTTAGCAGGTCAGCATCGTCGCAATGCGCTTGTGCGTTGTTGTTGCGCTCGTGTGCTAGTTTTATGCTCGGGTTACATGCATGTGTTGCATGCGTGTGTTGCATGAGCGGGCGCTGAGCGGGCTATGCGTTGGGCTGTGATTGCGGAATATCAATTTTGTATATTGGCTTTTTAGTTTCACCTCGGAAAGAAGATGAGGACATGCTTCCATCCTTCCCTATATAAAGAGCCATCTAGCTTCCTTTTGAGACAAACCAAAAAGTTGAAAAAGAGGAGTCCATTCGAGTCACACAAAGAGGTGACTACGAGCATTCAAGAAGTTCTCTTGTGAACTTGCTGGCTCCTGGGAGCAGATCGTCGATAGAGGACGAATCTTGCTTTGAGCAACGGTGGTCTTCACGCAAGAATATTTTTTTTATTCTTTCTTCTTCTCCTTTTTCTTCTTGGTTCGTTATGTCTGATTGTTACTACGTTTTGCAAGGAAGAACAAAGGTAGTTTTTATTTTATTGTAACTCTGTTATGTCCGTCTGCAACTGCGATTGCAAGAAAGAACGAGAAGTTTTGTTATTTCTGATTCTTTTGTAATCTTGAGAGCAAGTTGTAATCAGAATCCTTATATAGTTTTTCATGAAAATCGAGAATAGTCAGAGTGGAAACTTTTGTGTGAACCTCTAATCTCGACCACACGTTCTTCCATCTTTGGTTAAGCCTCGGGACTAACACCAACCATATAGCCTCAACTTATTCCTTTCCTTCTCTTTTATACTTAAGAAGAATTCGTGACAAGCACCTTGTTGTATTTGTTGCACGGACACACCATGACATTGTAAGGACACGGGGACACAAATACGAAAACTATTTTGATATGTTCTAGTATATTTTATAGTGTCTAGATTGTCCAATATGTGTCCGACACGATATGACCTACATTTTTGGAGTGTTCGTACTTTCTAGAAAGAAATAGAAGCCTTAGCTCTTTGAGTAGTCACCCTTTTACTCCAGCCTTGTTCCAACGTTACCTCTGCCAATACATTTCCTCCTCAATATGGTGGAAAGACGAAGAAACCTAAAGTTAGTGGTAGTTAAAAAAGTCGATTATGTGCTTGCGTTCGTAACCATAACATTATACACTAGATTTTGTACTATGATGGTTGAGTTGCAAACATGGCCTGCCCAAGAGGTTGGGTTGTCCTATCCAGAGCTAATTTTGGTTGTCCCTTGATCTTTATTGTAGATCAGTCATGGGGATCACCCACGACTCTGACCTCTTGTGGGATCATACTGAGTCTGAGAGCTTGTCCCAGTGGCGGATCCACATGCAGAGCATGGGGGTTAGGCCCCTGGTGATTTTTATTTTTTTTGAAAATAGTATTAACATTAAACGAGTTGTTTAGTAGAAAAAGAGGGGACTGGGCCCAGTTCCTATTTTTTAAAAATGATTGTCTTATATGCTTCATAGAAAAAGAGTTGCTTAGTAATATTACAAATGATGTTGTATGCAAACGCTTTAAAAATATGAAAACTCGTAGAAAACAATTGTGAAATGTAATACTTTATTGTATAAAAATAGTACTATTTAATATAATATTATATTATTATATCAAAATAAAATCAGTGACGTTGTTCCCGAACTCCCTTATGATTGTATCCCCGGTGGATTGTAATCCTAGATCCGCCACTGACTTGCTCTAAGCAGAGGAGTTGTCCAAATTCGAAGTGTTGTCGAATTTATCCCTGCACCGTCACCGTTGCAAAGACCAAGTGCTGCCATAACTGAACTTATTTTGTATAATTTCTGCTGCCATTCACCTACATTATTAACATTAGCCTAAGGTTAATTACTTTAACTTAGGCCAAAGTTGACAATGTTTCAAATACCGATGACCTTAATGAATACTAGAAATCGCACGTGTGTCGCAATTGTCTTTTGTCTGTATATTTTTTTTGGAATATAAATTTGTATGACACTCATTTTGAAAATAGTATAAAATATTCTAAAATATATTTATTTTTTAGATAATAAAGATTTATTGTAATTAAAAATGTATAATTATTAGTACTTAATAATTATGTTAGTGAAAATATGTATAATTTATATATTTTATTTTTAGTTATTTAAGTATATTTTGATATACATGAGGTTGAAGAGCGATACTTTTGAAATATAAAAGTTTCAGTGAGTTAAATAGAGTTGAGGGGCTTAGACCCTCTTAAGTCCTCAAACCTCAAATGGAGGGAATGTCCTCAAAATCCATCTCCAACCAAGCCTAAAAATAAGAGAATTTATTCAAAATTTTTGATGGAAGGAGGATGGATCCTCAAATTTGATGATCCACTATTTATGACTAATTTGTCTAATTAACTTACCATATTGTCTAATTTATAATTATAAATAATATAATAATTATATGATTAAAATGTTCTTGTTGAAATCTTTCAATAGAGTCTAATATTGAATATATTTGTAAATAGTATATTTTTATTAGATTCATTTGATTAATAAAATAATATTTAAATAATTTGACAGAAATTAATAGAATAATATTAAACTTTCTAAAATTGAAATAAGTAGACTTTAAAAATATTAATGTATATATTGTATTAAATAATTATGAAGAAATAAATTTATGTATAAATAAATAATGGTTGTTTATTATTTGAGGATTGATGTATTGGAGATATAAAATTAGCATAATATATAAATATTTTTTTCTGAGACCTCAAATTGAAAAAAAAAAAAAAATTTTGAGCATGGGTTTGAAATGGCCTAAACATTAAAAAAAGAACAAAATTCATCTTTGGGTAAGTACACCGGGGGAGTAACCATACCAAATTGACCGCGTAAAGATGGAGACTTACCAATTTCCATCCCCTCCGTTTCTTCTTCGAAGCTACGCCCTTCCCTTCCTTGTCAAAGTAAGTGAAAAAAAAAAAGGGAACCACTCCCAACCCCATCTCTCTCTCTCTCTCTCTCTCTCCGCCGATCGATCGCCAAGCTCCTTCCAAACGGTTAGGATTTGCTGTGTAAACCCTTAATTATGCGTTTCTTTGTGTTTATTTGATCTTTTGATTGATGGAGTTTTTGACAATCTGGTGATTCAATGCTTAGATCAACGGAAAGTTGGTTTCTTTAGAGGTTTATGATGGTCTTTGAAGTGGAATCGATGTTTGAATTGGTTCGTAGGTAGTTGTATCAAACTCACTAGAGCCCTAGGAAAAGATCGTTCATGTGTCGTGTCGGACACAACACACACTGCGAAGCATATTAGGACTCGTCAAAATCAGTGTCGGGATCGCGTTTCTGTGTCGGGATCGCGTTTCCGTGTCAGTATCGTGATGTGTTTGTGTCCGTACTTCATAGATTATGAGGTATTTTTTAATTAGGTTGGACCAATCGCGGAGGAAATGTGGATGTTTGATTGGATGATTAGTTTTAGGACTATATAGGAGTAGTTCTTTTTTTTCCTTTACTAGTGTATGTTTTCGGTACTTTCTGCCATTTGTATTAATGAGCTTTTAGTATTTGATTAAACTACAATTTTGTTGTTCTACATCTCCAGTTCTTGAAATCAAAGCATAATGAGTAACATTCCATGAGAGGATCAACTATAGTTGCAAGATCATCTTGAGTTTCATGCACAGTTACCTGGGTTATCCGTGGGAAGTTAAATGTGGCGGCAGTTGAGGAAGTTAAAGGTGGCGCTAGTTGAGGCCAGGATGAGAGAACATGTTAGATGGTTTGGATAAATGTACAACACAGACCAATAAATGCTAGCTCCCCTAACGAGGAACGATAATATAGTAGTTAATGGAGCCGCTAGGACCAGAGGTAAGTCTGGACGAACATGATTTGAAGTTTTAAAAAGGATATGGTTTTTTGTTAGAATTATAAAGGGCATGTTACTTAACATAGCCGAATGGAATAAAATGATTCAAATAGCCAACCCTAATAATTTGTGATGGAGAACAATATGGTTTTTGTTAGGGATTATAAAGGGCATGCCACTTAACATAGCCGAATGGAATAGGAGGATTCAAATAGCCAACCCTAATAATTTGTGATGGAGGCTTTGTTGTTTTTGTTGCATGGAAGAATTTGTAGTGAATCCCTCGACAACCTACTCTTCTATGCTTCATTTTGATATTAATTGATTTAACTGTCCTTTATATTATCATTCGATTGATAGCTTTGTTGATCTTACTCATCTTAGTAAGATCCAGATCGCCCCTTTCCGGATCAAAAACCGCCAAAATTGGGATCATTGGTAGGGGTGGGGTGATGATCCTGGTAACTATGGTTTCATGTACACCATTCAGATTAACCATTTTGAGAACTCCACACTAAAGCATGCTTGGGGGAGAGTAGTCCAATTAATGTTGTAGATGAAGCTCGTGCATGGGTCAGGAACAGTGCCCAGGGTGCGACATAATTGGTGGAGATGGTTTGAACTTTTGCAATGTGGGCGGGTAGTTTACCACTTATGAGTGATAGGGTTGCAGTTGAAGATACTATTAGGTGACACAATGGTTGATAAACTTGGAGTTAGCTAATTTTCTAAGGACATAGCCCTTAACTTAATAGAGTCGAATGAGGAACTAGGATTTTTGCCATTAATACATGAAGCTGTTTGTCCTATTATGTTTATGAGGAGCGAGTCTTCAACTTGACCAGCAACGTCAAGCCAAAAACCTGTAACTTGTCATTTCTGAAAAGGAGAGCCCGCTACCTTATGAGAAAACTAGCCAGTTCATGGTTATGCATTGTTCCTTCAGTTTGCTTGTTGTTTTTCAGGAGATTGTGGTTCTAATCAAATTATTGCAATTGTTAGTGTCATGTATAGTATTTTAATTCTCATTCCACATTTATTTTACCCTTGTGAAAAAGTATCACATTGTGTCAAATATAACAATTCTCCTGCAATTTCTGAACTTGCTTGCCACGAAATGGTTTTACATTTCTCTACTACAACTAAGATGAGTAGAAGACGGAAATTCATTCTTTGCGTTAGTTATTTTGGTGCCGTATGAAGTAATTCATTGCCACTAACTTTCTTTATATTTGGTTGTTGTTTGTTGTCAATTTTGCAGATCTTTTATTAGATGGAAACATTAAGCTCCTTTTCTCTTCCCCCAGGATTTGGCTTTCATCCAACCGATGCTGAACTTCTTTCTCATTATTTGAAGAGGAAAATTCTTGGCCAGAAAATTGATTTTGAAGTAATTCCAGAGGTGGACATTTATAAGCACGAACCTTGGGATTTACCTGGTAATTAATTGGAATACTTTGTTACTCTTGGGTTTACAGGAATATCTTTTACGCCAAAATTAGACTTAGCGTTCACTACGACTCAATAGAAAAACATCCATTACTACATACCATCTTGTCCCTTAAAGTGACTTTATAGAAAAATGTATAATATTTTTTGGAAGAATTAAAAAATTTGTTTAAATAAAAAAAAAACATATGGAGAAATAGAAATACCTAAACACTACCCTTTATTCCAAAGCTTTGGGTTTCATGACATGAGTCCTTTTCCACTACTACAACCAAAACTTTGGGTTAGAGGCTTAGGGCCAGTTTGGATTCCACTTACATTTCATCCAGGATTCTATTTGGTACCAAACACAAGGCACTACCATGAAGCTTCACTCTACATAGACATTTTTTTCAAACGTGTCATTCATTTCGGAGTTCAAAACTTCAAGTGAGCATTTCCGAAATGCTAGCCCAACGAGGTTCCATAAATGAGTGCTTGAACAAATGGGATGAAATGTAACTGCAATCTAAATTAGCCCTTATTGTAAAGAACTACTAAGACTATGGGTTAGAGTAAAGAATTGTTGGCTGTATTTCATGGCATAAATTATGTCTTATTGATTATTTTCTTCTCTACTTTCAGCAAGATGCAATGCCCCCACTAGAGATAGCAAGTGGCACTTCTTCAATTGTCGTGACAAAAAGTATCCTAATGGTTCTCGTTTAAATAGAGCAACAAAAGCAGGATACTGGAAGGCTACAGGTAAAGATCGAAATGTCAAGTCGCACAATCGGGTGATAGGGACAAAGAAAACTCTGGTTTTCCATGAAGGCCGACCTCCTTCTGGAAAGCGTACTGAATGGATTATGCACGAATATTATATCAATGAGAACGAGTGCAAATCTGCCCCAGATATGAAGGTAGTCTATTCCGTTTAAATTAAGATTTTGATGGTGTATAACTCAATTTTAGAAAATCAATAAGTAGAAAGCTTGCCTCCTTATGGGTAATTCTTAGTCTGCCTTTCCATTTAAATTTGTGTTGAGCCTTTCTGTGAATGGTAAAATGGAAGGACAATTACAAAAGGGTGCCTAAGGATGCTTTGTACTTCTAAATCATGTTTTCTTGCTTCTTTCAAAGAGCTTCAAAATATGAGAAGTTAAAGCATCGACATAAAAGGTTGATTGTGAATCCTTTTTTTTTTTTTGAGGGACTTGTTATTTTGAGAGCCAAGTATAAAACCTAAATATATCATTCATGTCATGGATAACAATATACCATGTGTTATTATATGAGAAGTTAAAGCATCGACATAAAAAGTTGATTGTGAATCCATTTTTTCGTGAGGGACTTGTATTTTGAGAGGCAAGTATAAAACCTAAATATATCATTTATGTCATGATTAACAATATACCTTGTTTTATTAGGCCCTTTAATAACATTTCAAAGGGATGGGTTGAAGTATTTTCTTAAACTTTACCAATGCATTCCACCAAACTCTCTTGCAGTTGAACAGTTGACTTTTCTTGTAGTCACCTACGTTGTCTTTATTCTGTCACAGGATTCTTACGTCCTCTGTCGTGTTACCAAGAGGAATGGTTTGGCCTTGGAGGACGAGGATGTTCCCCCCCAAACTGATGAAATCGATTACTGTGTAAAGCATCCAAAAGAAACGGATCCATCAGTAGCTCCAAAAGAAACATCAACTCCATCTGAAGAAGTAGAGGATCTTGAAAAATGGTGTATGGAACTCTTTGACCCCGATTTTCCTGCAATCTCCACTCTTACCGAAGTCAAGACTGAAGCCAAGGTATGGTCAAGCTCTTATTACTGACTTGTGCTTTAGATTGTCGCTTATACTGAACATGTTACCATGGAAATATACAACCTAATATCTTTTAGGTTTTGATGTGTAGCACTCTGCTATTACTCTGTACATCACATACTATTAGAGTGGTGAAAGGGTCAGCTTTGTGAAAAAACTGAACCCGCGCCTGGTATAGGTTTATCCTAACTGAACACCTAATCGATTCCTATGAGATCCAAACCCGACGCTACCTGGTAAGGAAACGGTTTTGTAATGTAAGCATTTGGTTTTCACTTTCACATCTTACCTAATTATTATATATGCATCTAAGAAGCACGGACACTTCAAAGCTGTGAGGTGTGTCGTATCGGAAACGTATCGTACACAGCTCGGACACTCCAAATTCACTAGTTCACACCAAAATAAATGTGACGCCCTTGTCGCTGTGTCCTTACCGTGTCTTGTTGTATCCATGTAACATAGATGTACATATAAAATTATGAAACAGCATCATGAGAATTTCCAAAAAAAAAAAAATGAAACAGCATCATAATTTTATGATCAAAATGAACATTTAGGAAAAAAATCTCACCTAATTCTTATACATGTACACGATATCATACTTTCTATGATCAGATGATACATAGGAAAGTATCTCTTATATAAACTTGCTAATATAACATCACTAGACAAAATGCCACCAAATGAAAGTGGAAAGTGAAGATCATTTCAAAGGATGTCATTATTAAATTAGCATCGTCCCCAGAAAGTTTCTAAAGTTAAATAATCCAACTAAATAACAATGAACCAACAAGCATCTCTCTGAAAAGAAAACATCCAGACAATGTACCAAATGTACCAAACCTAGGTGCGCTCTACTAAAAGAAACAATGGGACAATTTATGCCTCTACTTCAAAATATTATCAAGATCAATGACATTATTTAGCAGATTCATTGCGTAAATCTCCTGTTAAAAGAAATGATAATGCAACTTCATTCCAATATTTTTTCATAAGAGAAAAAGGTCTTTGTCAGCAATAAATGATACCTGCCACACCAGATTTTACAAAAGCAGAAAAATTAATGGTGTTGGTTTCTAAGGTACTTAAAACCATATACTTACTAGCATTCATAGCAACATAGAAATGCATAGAAAAATCCTCCAAAATTTTGAAACATGATGCTAATTCTTACGTGATTCCCTTGCTCGAAAGCAGGAGATTCTGGACCCGGATGTTCTTCCAGAAGTTTCAGAATATCCATGCCTTGCACCACCAGTGGACAATCTTTATGACATCGTACAGTCAGATTCTCAAGACTTCGGTTCCTTTGGAGACTTCAACATTGGAAGCTTGGATTTTCTTACAGAATCCCGCGATGATGTTTTCTTTGAGATGAGCAATAGCACGGAGATAGCGATAGCCTCAGCATATGCTGCAAATGACTGCCTCTCCAGTAATGCTGAGATTCAAGTGAGACAGCGAACAGCCGAACCCGATAGTGCAACGCCTCGACAGAGGATCAGACTCCAAGCGAACAAGATGGAAACGAGGACCAACAACGGTGAGTCGCTACGTAGAAGTGTGAAGATTTTCGACCGAGGTGCCCATCTTGATCCTTGTAACGAGAAACGGGCCAGCACCAATACGAAAATGATAACGGAGAGCGCTAACTCGAGACAGAGGTCGGGCAGGCCCCCCGGTGGATTGAGTTGGCTGACAGAAAGATTGCCCAACTTAGTTTCTTCAGCGTCTACCAACTGCTTCTTCCTAGGTGCCTGCATGATGATGGGAACTGGTGCTCTCATTTCTTACTTTGTACTCCGAGATGCTCCGCGGCTCCTTCCAGCTGTGGACTTGCAGTAGCTAGCAAGAGAAGTGATGGGATTAGCAGTTAGCGACACGTGTCTTTCTTCTTACGTAGCAGCAAGTAGAATCTTGCGTATTCGGGTCATTATTCTAGATGGACACGAAACATATGTTGGAACATATAATTATCTTTTGTATGCACACTACTTTATGCATGTTTAGATATATGGTCATATATACAATAAGCACCATGTACAGAAGTTCAATTTCTTTCATATCATATTAACGTTGCATGACTTATTATTCTTGCCTATTTTGTTCTTATATATATAGGAGTTGCATAATTAATTAGCAATGGACATTTGAGTTGATGAACAACAGATATGAGATGCGAACAAGTATAGGTTGGTTTATGATCTGAAGCCAGCCTCTTATGACATACATATATATATATATATATATATATATAGAGAGAGAGAGAGAGAGAGAGAGAGAGAGAGAGAGAGAGGGGGGGGGGGGGGGGGGGGGGGGGGGTAAACGGGATATTAATCATAGTGTTCATTTTTCTTAATGAGTTATGTACATGTGGAGCACATGTGGACCAATAGGAATAGATTCCTACATCCCACGTGCACTAGTACACTATATTCCTATTGGTCTACATGTGCATGCTTCATTTAAGAAAATGAGATATATATAATGACAAAGGCAAAGAGGTTTTAATCGAGTCGAATTGCTATTTGAACTGTTGGATTGTCATTTTGGACCATTCAGATTAGATCCATAAACTATCTAATTTTTTGCGATATTTTGATCTAATCTGAACGGTCCAAAATGACAATCCAATTGTTGATATTTCAAGAATATTTGAGAATACTTGAATGGGTGGATTTCGATATATATATATATATATATATATATATATATATATATATATATATATATATATATATATATATACGTAACTAGCATCTCAGACTACGAGCCGTATGAATACACCGGTTTTCGTATACGTAATTGTCGTCTGTAAAGTTTTAGGATAAAGTATGGACAATATTAGACTATCGAAAAACTAAAAATATTCACATCTATTAACATAGAACAATATATATATATATATATATATATATATATATATATATAGTTTACCAAAAAGATTAACATTACATAAAAGGGTACAAGCTAAACAATAAAAAACTATTGCTCCTTTCTCAGAATACATTTACTCCTCGGATGCATCCACGCTATACATATGTAGTGTCTCGCCTTGTATTGTACCTTTATCTAGTGAGCAAATAGTATATCATCAAAGACATACAAGTCATCGATTCAAGAACGATGAGGAATATAATTGAAAATTGGACTTTTTCCAATTACATAAAGTAGTTCAAAATTCTCAAGGTGTTTATCGGGCTAGGTCGGGACGAGCCCAGTGTCGACCGGGTTTGACCGGACCTGGGTCAGGCTTGACTTAGCCCAAAGAGAAGGCGGTCCGGGCCGGGCCGGGCTGGACCGGAAGTGTGGATTTTCAAACCCAACCCGAACCCGGAGTGGAGGTAGGTCGAGTCTGTTCCGGGTTACATTAAAAAGTCTAAAAAAAAAAAATTAGGTAAGTTGGGCTCAAAAAAATCTAAAATAAAATTTAGACTAAATTACAACTTGATGCCCTCAACTATTCGAATTTTTCAATTTGATACTCTCAACTTTGATAGATACTAACTTAATATCATCCTTCCATTCATACCCTAACAGTTTTAATCGAAGGAGTAAAATAACAAAAATACCACCCCCCCCCCTCCGGCGACCCCCCCCCCCCCCTTCTCCGACGCCGGTAGCTGGAGGGTGGCTTGCAGCAGTAACAACGGTAACGAACAACAACAGCTGCAGGCGGCGCAGGGGTGGATGGGTCGGGGGTGTCGCGAAGGGGCACGAGCGACGTTGGGGCGAGAGGTGGCGCGGGCAGCACGGGGCCGGAGGTGGGGGATGGTGTGGTGTTGCCGGAAGGGGGCAGGGTGGGGAGGGGCGAAGGAGGGGGTAATTTAGGAATTCTATTTTTTTAACATCAAAGTTAAGTTTGACTGACGGAGGGTATCAAAATAGAAGTTTACAATAGTTGAGGATATTAAGTTAGTACATATCAAAGTTGAGGGTATTAAGTTGAAAAACTCGAATAGTTGAGGGAATCAAGTTATAATTTAACCTAAAATTTAACAACAGAGAAATTTTGCACCTATCTTTTCAAATAACATCAATATTTTATTACTTATGTTTGTATTTCGGCTTTCCAAACTCTCTTCAAAACAAATTTGTAATACTCTACAAAAAGTTTGTAGAGAGAAGTTGAAACTCAAATATAAGTTACATTAAAAAGTTATATAACTTATGTTTAAGTTTTTGTTTTGACCCTCTCTTCAAACTTTCTTTGTAATACCACAAACGAATTTTGCAGAGAGGCTCAAAGCAAAAACTCAAACATAAGTCGCATAATTTAAATATATCTATGACATATCTAACAATAATAATACATATTAAAAAATAATATTTTTCAAGAAGATACAAGATTACTAAATACACTTTTTTCGATGCCTATGTAGATTTCGTGTGCCACAGTTAGGTTTTCATTGGATTCATTTCCTACAATGCAAACATTCAACAAGAACTTCATGCGAGAATTTTTTTTTTGTATCGCGCTCATTGTAAACTCCGCTAAAATGATACCAAACTTTTGATCTTCTTTTGAATTGAGTTCCTTGTTGCGGTGTGTGTTTAAGTTGTTGATCTTGCGTTTGCTATGGTGGTTGATCATTTTCCATGACAGTATATAGTCTCTTCACACTGGATTGCTTGTTAATATTGCAAGAGAAAAAAAAATTGTTGTGATACATTTGGAATAATTATGTCATATTTATATAAATTTTCAGGTGTCAAATTATTCCAAATATCCTTCAAATGTATTAAAAACTGCCATAAATTGGATGTATTTACCCAAATACCCTCCTAAAGAAAAATAATTGTTGTTTGGGAGAGAAAATACCAAAAATACCCCTTCGACGTTTTAATTAACGGTTAAATGGAGGGTATTCTGGTAATTTACCCCTCAAAATAAATATATACAGTGACTATTAGAGTGGGGCCCGGGGGCAGGTTGAGACCGGGACCTGACCGGATCACCAATCGGACGGTCCGGAACCAGTTCATGCGAATCAAAAAGGACTGGACTGAACCAAAACAGTTTGATTTAACAAACGGGTCGGGCGGACCAAACTTTCGGACCTGATTTTTGAATCCAGCTCGAACCCGCGTCGAATGTGAGCCGGACCAGACTTTCGAACCATTAACCGTGCCCGGACTGCTGGACCGATTCAGGGTCGAGTTTCCTACTGTCCAGCTCAATTAACACCTTGACAAGATTCCAACCAAGAATTTTGATTTACCTATCGCAAATTTAACTCCGAGTTATCAAACAGGTAAGAGTTGGAAGTCTGAGGCAAGTGGCAGCTCGGTGCTTATTTCCGAACACGTGTGTCGTGGGACTGACACGTGGGGATACGTGTAATAGAAGTGATAGTGATGGTGCAGCTTATGCCGCCACATTTTTCCAGGATCTTCTGCTCCATACTTATCTGGGATTATAGGTCATTAATCCAACAATAAATAGATATATCAAAATCTAAGGGGTTGGATGGTCTTTTCCACTGCTTTTAAAAAAAAGCAGAAGCAGCCTTCAGCTTTTGAAACCATACTCTAAAAAAACTGTCAAGAAAATAACTTTAAAAACAAAAAATGCACTAGAAAATCGTTACTCTGAAATACTGCTTTATCGTACAGACAACGTGTTTAGATATTGCGCAAAAATGTAGTTACTCAAAACGTTTTTCCAAACTTTGTCATCGCTTTCACATAGATTCATAAGCAAATTCTTGTGTCCCACTTGAAACAAATACTAAAAAAATTAGGAAAACCCAGTATAGAATTGACTTGGGGCAAATTGGATTCATTTTCGAATTTCATACCCTTCAAAAATCTGAAGATATTTTCTCCCAAACCACATCAATTTATCAAGTAAACCACATCAATAAAACAAATCATTTTGCTCAAACAGCTGGTCTCTTTTAGATTGAAAGTGCATATCAGGACCAGCGATGTCACAAATCGTCTACCAAATGCCTTTGCATCCAAATGATTTCCTGCCAATCTTGACAGTAGATATACATATTGCAATAGACAAACGAACTCAATATGCAGACAGGCTACCAGCCCAAATTCATCTAACAGAGTACATTAGACACCAGATCTCCTGACAAAAGTTTTTGTGAATTACAAACAATAATAAAAAATATATTATATATACCATGCAAAACCAGAAATATTACATCTAGGAATTACAGCTACAATGATAGAGAACTAGCATTGAATCTTAGCTGTGCTATTTAAAAACATGAACAAGCTCTCTAAATACATTACTCCTTTCAGTGCGAAATTCTATAGGACTTTCAGAATATTGAGGCGAAGGCGAAGCTTGACTGCATCAGTTTGTTCCTATCCTACCTATGTTTTTTCTTCCACCACCGGGGTGCATGCTTCTCATAACAATCCAACAAATTTGTCATCCATGGCGTAGGATATTATATGATATTACAAAAAATGCTGGACTTATTTGTGGTAAAACACAGGTAGTAAGCTAATATGACTAGTTATCCAATAATAGTGTATTCAAAGGAACAGTACAAGAACCAGAGCTGTTGCTCACCTCTACACCTTCTGGTGGGTGTCTGCAATCTAATTTAATCCTTCCTGTACCTAACCCAGAAGCCCTTCTTCTTCCTTGTAGCCTCGCTCTCTGAAGCTGACCGTGCGGGCGGCAGGCGGGACCCAATAGAGAAATGACGCCTCAAGAACGGCCCACCAAAAGATGCCTTCATGCTAGAGCTGGCTTGCATCTTTGGGTTCTTCCCTCCAGATTTACAATGATCAAAGACAGGATTCCCATCAACATCAATGTCTGCAACAGCTCTCCTTGAGATCTTGTTCTTGCCCTTCAGTTCAGCTTTCCCTAATAAACTCGGTGCCAATTTTTCACCGTTTGTGCAAACAGGACAAGGTGGGTCATATCGATCAAGTTCAGACGTTATACTTTCCAAGCATTCCGCATGGTAGACATGACCACAAACTAAAACAGCAGCTACTGATATATCATTTGTAGAAACTATCTTCTGGACGCTCCATGGAGATTTCTCCTTTAATAGCTTTGAACATATTCTGCAAATTTGGATATCAGTGGACTGGGGTGATGATCTTGAGAACTTGCTATTGATCGAGCCAAGGTTTTCACTATCGAACGACCATCGATCTCGCTGGGAGGAGGCTGCTACGAGTTCGGAGAACGTTCTCATTGACCAGCCATCAGATGAACCCCCATGAGATCCTCCAATGGACATATCATTGCTGCATACGGAGAGCACAAAAGACTGCCTACTTTCGGGAGAGCAGCTGCCGCTCTCATTCAAAGATTTGAGAGATGGGATTCTGCTATCAGAGACCTGCCTTGATAGTTGACAGCCAGGGGAACAGCCTGCCTTTTTCGATAAGCCTGTGTCAGATGGAAGAGAGCATGTCCGGTATGTTGAAGGACCTGCATCTTTGAACAATGAGGACGTAGATGGAATAGAAATAGATGGCTTTGTATATGAAGCACTTGCCGCAGCTGGTGATTCAATGTAGCCCCTTTCCTGCAGGGTCAATAAAAGTTTGAAAGTAAACTAACAGCTAGTATTAGTAAAAAGAGAATCATTTGGCAAGAATGCACCAAGTAAACAAATAAGCTCGTCATATCCCAACTAACCTCGGGGGGTGAACTGCTTCCAATAGATCGATCTGAGAAAGAGAAAAATAAGACATCAATAAATGGGACCAAATGCCTATTTGTACTAACCCCGAAAACTTACTGCGCATAAAGCTCCTTTTAAATGATCGAAACAACTGGCATTATAAAAAGCATACAATGATTCTTAATTGCTATAGTCTATAGCATTACCAGATTGATGGTAGAGAGAGCAAATAGCGTAGTTCAGATAGTTACAGGACCTAAAGACAGCAAGCAGCTGGTGTACGACTAACAGGACGCCCAGTTATTAAAACAGTAAGGAAGCCTTTATCCTAAGGTATTGGGGCTGACATGCAGTCAGATACCAGTATTCAATCATGAGCAAGCTGCAAGTTATAATTAGTATAAAAAACTATAGAAGAGGGGGGGGGGGGGGGGGGGGGGGACTCCGGGGTCCCATATTGTCTCAACGATATCCAGAGAGTAGCATGTCGTCTATGATGGTATTTTTGCAACAGAGATCTTCACAAATATCTATTTCTAGAATCAAGTCTCAATATTAACTGTTCATTCACTAATCACATATTAAAAAAATTATGTAACTGCCAAAATATGCTCATGGTTGATTGGCTACCATGAACTTACCTTAGATCGATGATCAAAAGGAGAAAATAGAGTACATGTCGAGTATACTTGGAGCTTGATGTAAAACCCTCGTGTTGCTACAAGTGTTACATTACCAATGGACGGGTAACCCTCTTAAGAGGAATTTCATCATTAGTAATAAGACGCTAAAATAGGAAGTATATAGTAACAAAGAATGTGATCATAAGAAAAGTTGTAGGACTTGCACCAATTCAGGATAATAGTCCTGGCATATAGGCATCTAGACAAAGAACTATCAAATCCCCAACTTCTTTTTAATCACGGACCAGGAAGGAAGATGACAAGACCTAGCTTTACCTTGAAAGACACTCTAGTGACGTCCGATGTAACCCCTATCTGCAAATAAATTGGTAGGGGAGCCATAATGTATCTTGTCCCTATTAATTTGG
Organism: Iris macrosiphon; assembly: GCA_036927795.1. Taxonomy (NCBI): domain Eukaryota; kingdom Viridiplantae; phylum Streptophyta; class Magnoliopsida; order Asparagales; family Iridaceae; genus Iris; species Iris macrosiphon. The sequence goes on along the minus strand of JAYESA010000010.1, from coordinate 8,477,533 downwards.
GGCAAAATATTTGATGTCTGTGAAACAGTAATACAAAATAGGGAGAACAAATTAATAAGGACACCGGTTCTTTATTCATCAAAGCTGCATAATCTTAAGGAACTTCCATACCAAGATCTAATCACAAAGCAAGCACTTTAAAATATCACTTGTTTTATATGCTAATGGAAGTTTGCTCTCTGTAGGTGCCATCAAATTATATTATGAAGAGAAACAACATTCATGCCCTGAGCAATATTGCTTAACAAAATATTTCTCTCGGATCCGGAACCAACCAGAAACTATATTAAAGAGAATCCCAGCCTAAAATTTAGGCATAGGCAAGAATGCAAGAAAAGGTGATTAGTTGACTCTCGACCGGTTTCTCAAAGATCACAAGGACATTCAGTACTGAAGAACGGAACACTTCCCCACTATTATCAGGTAGAAGAGTTCAAAGGACCCAGCTTGCTACCATAGAAGAGTTGGAGAGTAACTATCCAAATATAAATAAGGAGGAAGATCATCAGAGAAGGCATCGAAATTCACAGCAACCTAATCCGCTCTCTTCTTGTATTCTCTGGTAATCTCCATTGTAATCTTTTGCTTGATAAATCCTACTATCCCACATCAAATTCAAAGCAACCTACTCTACTTTCTTCTTGTATTCTCTTGTAATCTCCCTTTGTAATACTCCTTGTTATATCCTACTATCCTAGTCTACTCCTATATTTATCGCTTCTCTGATGATCTTTTTTCTTATTTATAGTTGGACAATGACCCTCCGACTCTTTTGAAGTTGCAGACAATTGAAATTTTCAACAACAATATTATCATCCTTTCTTCTCTATTATTGTCATTTCTCCTACATTATTGCTGGTGTTGGTGGTGTGCAGTCTACAATATATTATTGATGCTTATATTTATTGTGGTAGTTGACAGCTGAAAGATGCTTTCAGATGATGTCACGAATAATGTGCTTTCGGATGATGATGTCATTGATGACGATTCTCAAAAAAATCCACACTATCAAAAAGGGGGGAAATGCTTGCATGTTACGGGTACAATTATTCGCAGGCCAATTGCAGGTCAAATAAGAGGTTTTTCTTTTCCTTTTTGGGAGCTCAAGAAAAGTTCACACGGGTACATAATTCAATATTTGCGCTTTAAATGAACCAGGCAGCAAAAACACACTAATAGGAACAAATACCTATTGTCATTGGGTCCATTACAGAATACCTAATGTTTTCTTCCAATTGTATTTTACCTATTACAATAGGCAAAAAAAATAAGACATGTCTGATCTGAAGAAAGCCAAAAATAAGGTTGAAGGTCTTTTCTTATAACTTTTAAAGACACCAACTGCTCCACCCTACTCTACTTTATTAACAAAAGAATATTTCTCATCATATGTGTTCTAATGTATGCACTCTGAAAAAGCAGCAATGCACTAGTCTTCCACCTTCAAAATCAAAGGTGCTTCCTACACATACTTAAAATGACCAGCAACATGAAAATGAAACTACCCACAGGTAATCCAGAAATATTTTGGTACTTGGTAAGTTTTGTTCTCAAAAGACAAAAGAAGCAGCGTCCTTAGAAACCAGCCTTCCTTCCATTTAACAGTGAGTACCGAACAGACTAATGCATATGCATTTCTCAAGCTTCTATTTCCCTTTCCTTCATATAAGTCATACCCATGAAAAATGAAGATGCACAACACCAAGCTGATGAAGGCATCAGTTGACATAAAGGGCGTATTGCCAGTCAACTGTCACTAGATAAAATGATTACATAATTTGGAGCCTCCAAATAAATCTACTTAATCATAACACAAATCATAATTGTACATGGTAATGTTTTCATGAAGAAGCATGAGAGAACCTAAACATAATTGATGGAATGGCTAAACCAGAAGGCCCATAAGAGAATAAACCTGAAAACGACACAGATGTCTCAGTATGCCAAGGCCCATGCCTAGCCACACCTAGGTGCAAACGAGGAATAGCGCCTCATCTCTCTTAAGGCAGCACCTCTAATGAAGTGTGCGCCTCTAACACCAGCAAATATCTTCTATTAAAGTGCAGTAAATTTGCAACGGAATTAAATGACTTCCGAACTATTTTTGGAGTAACTTCTCAAATTGTGTTATGACTTCTCAAATTCTAGTTTTGAGTGAGCTAGTATGACTTAGTGAATCTTTTTGGAGTTGCTGTTATAACTTCTAAAATTCTGCTATTCTGTGAGCAGTTATGATTCGTCAAATTCTGATTTTTCAGAGAGGCAAAATCTTGACTTTTTGGCTTCATGGTTCATAGAGATGAATCCAATTCCTTACAAAAAAAATGAATCAACTTACCTCTTAGTCTAGACACTTTCCAGTCTAGGAAACTTGACCGGTGTTCTCCATGGTTTCATGAGATAGATTAGACTGCATATCCAAAAGGTAGGTTACCTAGTGCCAACTGGTCGTCTCTGTTGTCTAGCTTTATGGAATGACATTCTCATAACTACCCTAGAAGGAATTGACGCCGAGACGTCAAGATGACAACCAATTATCATAATTTTTTTCTCAAATCCTTTATCCTTTATGGTTGTCATCTTGACGTCAACCGTCTCGGCATCAATTCCTTCTAGGGTAGCTATGAGCATGAGAAAGTCTTTCCGTAAACCTAAACCAAGACGACCAATTGACAGTAGGTAACCTATCTTTTGGAGATGCAGTCTAATCTCATGAAACCATGGAGAACACCGGCCAAGTTTCCCTAAACTAAGTTTCCCTAGACTGGAAAGTGTCCAGACAAAGAAGTAAGTTGGTTCAATTTTTTGCAAGAAATTGGATTCATCTCTATGAAGCATGAAGCCAAAAGGTCGAGATTTTCTCTCTTAAACACGCGTGTCAAATATTTAATAAAATGGTGCCTTATTCATTTGGGTGAGTGCTTCTCTTGCACATTCCAATTCAGGCAATTGGGGTTGTGGCACTGAGATGTTTGAAGAGGAACAAAATCACGTCGAACATGCCAACTTTTCCTATGTAAAGCCTCACCTAACATTAAAAAATAGCCGATCACAAATACACAAACGTGCAAGCCAAGATAGACTTCTATATCACAAATACTTCAAGAAATATACTAAAGTCGGGTATCATGACTATGATAGCACTGGCTTCCTTCCAGTCAAATGTGAAAAGTACACTCAACCTAATTGTATAACAGTGTACACTCAAAGACTTCTATCACAAACTTCTCAAAAGGACGAGGACAATCCCATAAGGTGACTAAGCTATATTTGACATATTCTACATACAGTGAACTATGTTAAGACATTTTTTATCAGAAACAGCACATTGCACAAGACTATCTACTCAATTTCAGCATACAAGCTACATTGAATGGTCATGACTCATACTTGATCCTTTGGAGTCACTTGGTTGATTTTAGAAGTTTGCAATAGACCTTACAAATCTGAAATAGACCACCTATTACAATAAACCATATATTGCTATCTATTATAATAGTAAACATTTAACTTGGAGCCATATTCTTACATCAAATTAGAAAATGTTTATTAAAACAAAATATGACAGGAAAAAACTACAAAAACATTTTACCTGTAGCAACATATTTGGAGCTTCCAGCAACTGCAACATTACTTGATGGCTTTCTAAATTTGGATATGTAGAAAGCGTCCGATGAACTCCCCCCATCCGAAAGGCCTTCAGTTTCGGTATTTGCTGTGCTCTTAATTTCAGAACTGACATTCGCACTGTTCTGGAAAGAAAACCTAGAAGGGTTGTCCATGATATCCTCTATATGGGTCCGGTTGTCCCATCGGAAGCTCCATGATGGCGAATGTCTAACATTCCTATAACTAGGAACATCGCAACTGATTCTCTGGGATGAGGGCTTACCCCTTGCAGCTACACAGCAATTGGCCCCCATGGTGATCTGTAACCCGATAACAATCACTCCCAAATGCCAAAAAGGAATCACACAAACTTCCTAAACAATGAATATTTACAGGACTATTGATTCTCTAACGTGCATCTCCCCAATGCCAGGACACAAATTCAATCTCCAGCTGTTCCTGTACATAACATGATTAAAATCTCATTTTGAAGTAAGTTTTGACATAACAAAAAAAGAAAAAAAAGAAAATAGAAAATGAAACATTTCATAGATAACCACACCCAGAGAGGGGGAAAACAAAAGATACAAGTATGTACCAGATTGATACCAACAAATTTCACAAAGTTGGAAAGACTCCTGTTGGAATCTCCACTGAAACCCCAGAGAGATTCTTCTAACATAATACAAGCGCACTAACAATCAGAGAGCCAAACAAATATACTGGTTTTCTAATCAAAATAGGAGATTCCCGTAGGAAAAAGCTAACTATAAAGGACAAGAAATTATGTAAGCCGATATCCCCGGTGCCAAAATTATAACAAGATATCAAAACCACTAGAGGAAACTTTGGGTATTCGGTCGTCTACCAAAAAGTGAAGACCATGCGATCGTCACAACTATTTAATGGGTCAAATAAGTGGAAATTAGGTTCAAAACTGCAACAAAGTCCAGTGCTATTTTTCAAAGATAAAGTTTTTCTGGTCCTCCCACATGCAAATCGGTGGCCACTGACCCAACACAGAGAAATCCCACAAAAGTCCAAAAAAGAAATCAACAAAACGAAGAAATTATTCCACTATACATTATATTATTATAATTGACGTCTCAGCTACCACGACTAAAATAAATTTAAAACCTAAATCCAGTGAAATTAGACTAAATAATTGGGCGTAAATAGTATAAAACCAGCGTATTTCTGAAAAATGGAGAAATTCCTATAATTCGGTTATAATTACTCTCAAAATGTTGCCTCTTTTACAAAAAAAAAAAAATCTAATTAGAAGATTACCTACTATTACAAAATTGACGACACTGCTACGACAATTAAAATCAATTAAGAACCTAAATCCAGTGAAATCAGACTAGATAATTGGGCGTAACATGTATAAAGCCAGCAACTTTTTGGGGAACTGGAGAAATTACTCCCCTAAATCTTCTGAATCGAGAAAAAAAATACCTACTTTTACACAATTCTTCTAGTTATAACAAAAAAATACTTCCATCTACAAAATCAAAACGTATCAATTCAGTAAACATCATAAATCATCCATCATTATCACAACAAATCAAGAGAAATAGTACTTAGTTCTCTCCAGATCACTAAATAGCACTAAAATCGCAAAAAAAAAGGAATTAATCAAATTTGATGAGAGCGAAGCGTACCTATATGGAAACAACCCACGAAACGGATCGAGAAGTGGCTGAGAAACCCCTACAACCGCTTAAGTTCCGGATCGAGGACTCGAGATCCGACTCATCCGCCGCCACGAAACTCCCGATCCATGCTCAGGGAGCTAGGGTTCCGGATCTGCTTCCGCCAACCGGTCCGGCGCCTACGCTCGATCAACTGGAGGAAAGGACATCGGCGCGGGAGAAAGGTGAGAGAGATCTTTTTCTAGAGAGAGAAAGCTAGGGTTTGGTGCTTATTTTTAGGATTTCTAGAGAGAGATTATAGGAGAAAAAAAAGAGGAGGAGAGTGGGATTCTTAACGGGGGACTGAAGGGATTCTCCTTTTCCTTTTCCTTTTGGGTTTTTTTTGCACATTAATCCCTTGATATTGTCTTATTCTTTCAGTCAACCCCCCACCCCACTTTGATATTTTAAACCCCAAATTTACTATACTAATGGAGACATCAAATGGAGTATCAAATTTGGTTCTCCAACCTCTTTGATGTTTTTTTTTCTTATATATATAAGACATAATTTGGTTCTAACCTTTGTCCAACTGTTATTTTAATATCTCAAATTTTAAATTTACCATTCCAATGAACACATCAAATTTGGTTACTATTTGGTTACTAATTTGATTACTTATGTTGGAATATGTGACTTTACTGAGACATCAAATAAAATATCAAAATACTATAGTAGTAATCAAATAGGTGCTTTGATGTTTCATTTTGATATTTTAGATTAGAGATGCTCTAACAGCCCAAATATAAACCTTCTTCTATCTTGAACTGATTTATATTTTGGCTAGATATTTTCTGGTCTTGAAAATATTTAAAAAACCAGCGAGTAAAAACTTGTTTATCCATAGTTATTTGGCTTCTAGTCAAAAATAAACGTTTTAATTTTATTTCAAATTATTTATTTCGTCAGTCATCCATGTTTTTTTGTAGTATATTCCAAAAAACGATATTAGATTCTTGAATTAATAGCAGATGATTTTAGAATAAATACTTTTATTGCTAAGTTGAATAGACTATTTTAGTTGCAAAAAAACTTTCACAGTCAAGTTTGTTTATCCCTAGCTTTGAATTTTTTTTTTCTTTGATAAACAAAAATATTTATTTGGCAACTTGTGAAAACAATAGGGAGATTAGTTTTATAAATTAATTTTACTTTTTGATTTTTTAAAAGCATACACAATAGCAGAACCCGTTGTAGAAGTATATAAATCAAACCAATTGAATTACCACTCAAGCTAAATATAACTTCACCTGTAAGAAAAAAGAAATCAACTTACACAATAAAATATACATAAATTAATATAAATACTTAAATTTATATCGTCAATCTAAACATTGGGTTAATTGTTTGAGCAACAAACTCATAACTCATTGTTTTTAAAATTTGATCATTTACAGAGGATCTTGAAGCAAATAATAACATCATATGACACATAAACTTAACTATCCAACACTATTTTGAAAAAAAACAAAAAAAAAACTTAATTATAATTTGACCCTCAACTATCCAAAAGGTTCAATTTGACCACCCTAACTTTTATAGGTGCTAACTTAGTATACTAAAAAAAAATTGTCCAAGAAAGTGCCATTTTTATACTTACTATATTTGGATATGTAAGTTAAAAATATGTAGTTAAAAGTATTAGTTTAAATAGAATATTAAGTTAGTACATATGAAAGTTGAGAGGATCAAAATGAATATTTTAGATAGTTGAGAGGATTAAGTTGTAAATAAACAAAAACAAAAAACAAAAAAAATTTCGTGCCACGGCTCTCCTGACACGTAGGACTGCCTTTTTTTGTACCTTACTAAATTAAATATTGAGGAATGTACTAACACACCCGTTCATTCACCTGTCCCTATTGGACCCACAGGTCAATGAACCTAAGTTGGTGTACTTATTATCATTCTGTTTTTTCATCTTTTAGTAGAAAGCCCCTACAGCTGTGGATATTTGCATTGGATTTTTTTTTTCCTTCTCCTATACACTTTTTCCCTCTTGCGATGAGTCTCAAGGTGTCCAAGAAATCTGTCATGTCAAGTCCGATATGGGACTGATTTTGATCGATTTTGACCGAATTTGGATCGGTATCGTCAACCTATCTAAGTAAGATCAAGTTGATCCGACTGAGTTTTTTATATATTTCAAATCCAGCATGACCTGCTACCAAAATAAAATTGAGTCAAATTTAATCGAACTGGATTCGAAACAAATTCGGACCGAACTCAAGTTGTCCGATTATTTAAAAAAAAAAATATATATATATATATATATATATATATATATATATATATATATATATATATATATATATGTCTTTTTTTTATGACAATAGTTATCTTCATTCCAATATGAGACAAGAAAAATAGTTTGGGTTTGATTTGATCTGAATCAAATTTTTTAAAGAATCGACGATTTTTTTTCCTAAATCGGATTTTAATTGGTGAACCGGTCGAACCGGTTCACAATTGAACCGGCCATTTTAATTTAAATTTTTTTAAACTAAAAATATTTATCGTGTGAGATTTGGACTATTTGATACTTGATTTGGTTTTGAGAGACCTTATAGTTGTAAAACAAAACAAAACCATACATACTAAGAACCAAACAAAACCAAGAAGTAAATGTAGATATTTTATATGATTTGGTTCTCGTAATGGGCCTATTTGAATCTCGGTTGAACTTCGATTGAATTCTGGTCCGACCTATGCCAAAGATTTTCTGTTCAATCATCGGTCCGTTTTTTAAAAACATTGCTTATAAGTCTTTTGTGGAAGTCAATTTTTATTGTTTTTTCCTTGTTATTCATTTATTTGGGTTCTTTTTTTTTTACATCCACCAAAACTATAATGTATATTCATCCTCCAATTAAGTGTTGTCACGTGTCAAGATATAAGTCAAAATTACTTTAAATGTTCACAAAACTACTTCCAAAGTTATATTTAGATTGCATGAAAAAGTTATGTACCAACAGTTGATTGGAGGTTGCATTTTGTTATAAATTACTCCATTTTGTGAAACAATTATTAAAAGCATTGAGAATTGTTTACAAATAACTAGTAAAGTGTGCATTGCATGTAAAAAAAGTTGTTAAAAAATAGTTTAAAGTATGATTGTTATAAATATAATTTGAATGTATTTTTATTATAATTTGTTACAAATATGTTTATATTTTTAATTAGAATTTGTTATTGACATATATAGAGGTAGCAAGATAATATAAAGTAGTTAAGCTATTAGTTAAAATTTATTTAATTTCTAATAATCTTAATCTTATGATATACATACGTCTTAGACTACTTATTTTGAGTCGCTTTCAAACATCTTTATAATTAGTAGTAATTTTCATGTGTGTTGTACGTAAAAAAAATCTATAATATTATTAAAAATTAGAAAAAATAAAATAATTTATATAACAAATAATATTATGATTCAAATATATTTTTATTATGACTTATTATGATTAGGTTGTTTATGTTTTTTTTTTAATTACGTGAGGAGATAATATATATTATACTTAAATTTGTTAATACGTTTTTTTATATAAATAATTGAATATATACGTACGACTTAGACGGTTCATTTTCGAATCGTTTTTAAGTCGTATTATAATGGTAGAGATACATGCAAGTAGTTAGATAATATCAGATAATTAAACTATTAATTATGATTATTTTATAATTCTTAGTTTTTAATTAAGTAAGAATCAACTAATGTTTAATTATTTTAAAGTATCTTTATAATAGTAGAGATGTTTGTGCATTTTAAAAAAAAGTATATAGCAACACTTGAAAACTAGTTGTTGCACTAACATAAGCAGTCGCTTATTCAATATCCTCCAAAATAAGTAAACATGTTAAGGATTTAAAAGGTCAGTTTTCATATCAAACAAGAGAAGATAAGGTTGGGAACAGGGGTGAGCATTATTCGGATTTTGACCGAAAATCGAATCTAACTGAATAAGAGATTCGGTTCAGTTTAAAAAAAAATTCGGTTCGATTTTGGTTTTGAAAATACTAAAATTTCTTATTCGATTTTGGATTTCGATTTCAGTCCAAAATCGAAAACCGAACAAGAAAAAATAGTTTATATATATATATATATATATATATATATATATAGAGAGAGAGAGAGAGAGAGAGAGAGAGAGAGAGAATGCAGGAGATGAGGAGGTACCTCACTCTCAAATGAGGGTGGCGGTGATGTGGCACCCTTCAAGCTCTTAATGTAAAAAAATAAAAAAAAATTGGCAAATTGTACTTAACCTCCTCCCCTCTACTTTCCACCTTTCCCAAACTCAGTCCCCTCCTCCAGCACCCGTCGCCGGCACCCCCCACCTCCCGTGCGCCGGCGCCACCCACCACCTCCACCCCTGTCCGCCTCACGTGTGCGCCGGCCACCACCCCGTGCCGCCTCACGTGTGCGTCGGCGACGCCAGAGGGAGGAGAGGGGACGCGTGGCTGTGCGCGAGACGGAGGACATCGTCGGCGATGTGCAGGAGGGTGGAGGCGCAGGGCGGAGGGGGGGCTGGGTTTGCAGCTCGCGCGGGGCAGGAGGTGGGGGGCGGGGTGGCGTGCGAGGCGTGGGCAGTGCAGAGGGCGTCGCCGGCGCACGGGGGTTGGGGGACGCCGGCGGCGGGTGCTGGAGGAGAGGCTTGATCTGCGGGAAGGTGGAAAGGGGAGGGGGCTAAGTACAATTTGTTAATTTATTTAATTTTTTTAGATTGAGGATTGGAATAGTGCCACATCACCGCCATCCTCATTTGAGAATGAGGTGCCACCTCACCTCCCTTATTCTCTCTCTCTCTATATATATATATAGAAATAGAGGAATATATATTATAGATATATACTAAATATATTTAAAAATATTTATTTATTATATATATTAAAAAAAATTAAATAAATCAAAAATAGAATTGATTTAATTCGTTTCCATTTTGTTTATTCGATTTTTTATCGAATCCGATTTTCTTTATTCTAAACCAAATCGAACCGATGCTCACTCATAGTTGGGAATTGGGATGTGCTACCAAAAACAATAATATCGTGTAGCCATCCATTTATTACACAGAAGAAGAGGGATGGTCATAACTCAAATTGAATTTGTCTTAACTGCTGAGAGTGAAATGTAAGTAAATTTTGCACCAATTGTGTAGATTTTTGTGTGGCATGTCTCCATATCAAGGAACATATATTTAATTAAAATATCCAATTAAACATATAAATATATTTAGTTTAGGTTGTTGATAAGTGGACTTTACATTTCCTTGTCTTTCAAACAAAGGGGGCGGAATTGATTTATTAAAATAATCCATAAAAGTTAATAATTAATGGATCATTAATTATTATATTAAATTTATTATTATATACTAGAAAAAGACTTCACTATGAAATATTTTATTTACAGTACTGTCTTTTGGTATTTTAAAATAGCCTTTATCTTACACTAGTATATATGCACGTGCTTTGCACGTATATTGGAGTGAATGATGTTGATGAGTTAGTTTAATGGTTCTACTGCTTTTAATTATATAGGTTAATGGTTCAACCCTTCGAATTCTTTAGTAACAATTTAAAAGACTTAGCAAGTAGCATGAACCCTTTGATTTCCGTAAATAGTTGTCATTATTGTATCTCTTAAATGGTTGTAAGTGAAATTTATTGTAGGTATTCTTTTTAATTACTAAATATGTGGATATTTTTGGAAAAAAAAAATCCACGGTGAAGCCTATTTTCCACATTATATAGTAGAATAGATTAATGTACAAAATAATATATATATATATATATATATATATATATATATATATATATATATATATATATATAAAATAAATTTTAAATAATTAAGGTTGATGTCTTTTAGTTTTTCTAATAATAATCTATGAAATACGTACAACTTGTATATATATATTAGTACTACTATATAATATTAAAATTCAGTTTCACAGATTTTTTTTTTTCCAAATATATCCTTGCATATGTCTATTAATTAAAAATTTTCATTAAAGTTAATAAGGACTACTAAGTAATTACAATAACTATCATTTAGTCTTCATAAATAGTCACAACTATAAATTAATATATATAATAATAAATTTAGAATAATTAAGGTAGTTATTTTTTAGTCTTCCTAAATAATCTTAATAAATATTATAATAATTAGAAAAGAAAAATTAGTCTTCCTAATAATAATCTATGAAATACGTGCATAGCACTTGCATTCGATATTATCAAGGAGTGTCGGGATGCTAAACGTCCCTTTCAGTTCGTCGTCAATTTATGTAGATTAGTACAATATAATATAGACGCTGGTGGCATCCCTATTACCCAAGACGCCGCAGCGAGTGCATATCAGATAATGAGTGACTTTTTAATGGATGATACCCTTGCTAAGAGAACAAATCTCATCCCATCACCGGATGGTCAAATCAAAGATATTTATCCTTTCTTACTCGATGAGTTCACGAAGTATTTGATAAAGAAAATGGGTGAGGATACTAATTCTGTTTAAACCGAATTGGGATGGTAAAAAAAAATGGATAAACCAAAAAAAAATAAAAAAATCAAAACCGATATATTGATTCGGTTTTTTGGTTGGACAAGTTTTGTTGTTTAATGGATCGGACAAAAAGTTGGACTTCTGCTTAAATTATATTAAAAAAATATATAATTTTTATACATACATTGTTGTATTTCAAAGTTGGATAAAAAATTATATTAGTTGTTAAATTATCAAAGATGAGTTTCAAAAAACATACATAAAGTTGTTATTTCAAAAATATACAAAAATTGTACACAATTTTTTTATCATAAAATATATATATATATATATATATATATATATATATATATATATATATATAAAAGAGTATTTACATAATTTATAAGTTGTATTCGATTTTCGATTTTGGGCAAAAATTTAAATCCAAAATTAAAACCGAATAAAAGTTAGTATTTTTAAAAACCGAATAAGAATTGTTCACCTCCTACTATACCTTCATTCTCCAACCAATGGTGATGCAACTTGCTCAGTTTGATGTTGAAGGACGTCTTAGTTAATTGCATGCTTCTCTTAATTGTTGCTCTGTATATTTGAAGTGTCAAGCTCGGAATCAGTAAAATATGATCCATGTAATTATTTTTTAGGTTAATTACATTAATCTCTCTTATATTTTATGTTTATTATATATTTTTATTTTGAAAATAATTTTACTAATCTATCATATATTTTATGTTTATTATACGAATCTCTCATATATTTTATATTTTATGTAATTATTATACTAATTATTTTTATTTTAAAAATAAAACATAAAATAGAAAAAAAATATTCGTATAATTATTTTAAATTAAGAGAAGTTTGTATAATTAACATAAATAAAACATAGAGGAGAATAGTACAAATAACCTTTATTTATTTATTTTGGTTAATCCCTTGCCAAACTTTGGTTAGGAAGCCCTTCTTATTTCTTAAGCTTTTAAGTTTTTGCAACACAATGTCAAAGTGGAGCACGAAGGAAATGATTTGAGTTAGCTTAGCCTACAATATACTAAGTTGTTTAATCAATAATCATCACCAAATGATTCTCTTAACCAAATAAAAATATAAGAGATCTATTTTCGTAGCTCGTTGTCAGTGGACTATAATATTTGTGCTGACATAAATATCCCATATAGTTTAACAAATTTCTTTTTCTTGTGTTAGACTCTTTCTCAAGAGCCGAGAACATCCACAGTGAGAATACTTCAAACACATACTTTTAATTATTAAAAATTATGTAAATTATTATTTTTGGAAATGTTCCTATGAGAGCATCCACAGTGAGAGATTTCAAGTGCTATATTTTGATTTTAGTCAAATTTTGTAGTACTTGAAGGTTGCAGTTGACACTTGACTTAAAAATTGCTAGAAAGCTACGAGACACTTCAGATTTGGAGTGTGTCATAGCTCCTATATTAATTGATGGACCCATTAAAAGTAACAAAACAGGAAAAAAAAATAAAGAGAGAAAAGAGAAAAAAAAATACCAAATAGGGAAGAAAAATAAAGAGGAAAAATAGAAGATTAATTTGAAGTATTTATTTGGAGTGTACCATTGTGTGTCAATATCATTTAAATACTGAAAAAAATAATTTACACAATTTTTAACAATTTTGAGTATGTGTTTGGAGTGTCCCCGCTGTGGATACTCTGATATTGACACACAAATGATACACTCCAAATTAATCTCCTCTTTTTCCTCTTTAATATCATTCCCTATTTGGTAATATTTTTTCTCTCTTTTTCTCTTTATTTTTCTTTCATGTTTGGTTACTTTTGGTGGGCCCATCAATTAATATAGACGAGCTAGGTGTGAGATTCGTCTCACAATATTCGTATTATATGCGAATACGTATTTTTATGCTAGTTATTGCATTTTATTGGATCTAGAGTAAGCTCAGAAATTCTCAAAATTGAAACTTTACTACTTGACCGGTATACCGACGTTATACTACAGTATACCAACGGTATACTGCCCAGCAGATATTTGTTTTACTTTCGAGATTCTTTTGAGATATTTCTCTATAAATAGTACTTGAGATATTTCATTTCTTTATTTCTCTTTCTCTTTCCTCTCTTCTTCATTTCTCTCTCGAGCTTGGAAGCGTGGTCTTGAGATCTGAAGTGTGGTTTCTGAACCCCTTCGTGGTGGTGGACTAAGGTTTAGGCTGGGAGCTCGTGTCACGTCCCAATCTCCCGCAAGCTCGATAGTCCCTACTGAACGTGAATCACCACGTTGCAGCTCTCCCGCAGGACAATTGTTCCCATCGGGACGTGATGCCGTACGAGCCTGGAGTTGCGCTTGTACAAGGCGATGTTGTCAAACACCAAAGTTATCATCGAAACAACCAAGTTACAGCGGAAGCCGTTTTGTGTACCAAGCACACAAACAGAATATACGCAGCGAAGCTCACGATAGGGTCCAAATGAAATGCCTCGAGGCAATGCCACAAAGGCGATGCCACGAAGACGATGAAATACTCTTGCTCTTTTCTCTAGCCCACAAAGGTACTTACAGTTCATACATCTTGTCCCGTATATCAAAGCAGCGCCACTACGCCTGCGTACCTGAAATATTGCCCACAAACGTGGGTCAGTACACAGCCGTACTGGTGAGCGGGGTAACCCACTCGTCTAAGCCGACACTAAGTAAAATAGTGAATGCAACCAGTTATATGGTGATCTTTCTAGTTGAATCATAGATTCGTTTCATGGCATATGAATGACATGTTAAGGAAAGCAGTAAAGTAGTTTACGCATGCAAGCATTCAATCTCAAACCAAACGACAAGCAGTTATATATATCCAACCCGAAGTAAAACTAACACGCAACCCGTCTTACTCAATGTCATCGCTCGCACGATAACATATCGAACCATCAGTCTCGCCTCAATATCTATCCTCAACCAAAGTTTATATCCCAATCTCGAGTGCACACTCTTGCCGAGGCAAGGTGGCCGCGCCTACACGAAAGCCAAACCAACAAAAGAAAAGCAAGCCAACATTATTCTATATGAAGTCACTGGCCAAGCCATAAAGGACTTTGATCGGACAGATCAAATACGGTTCTATTCGAAACAACGCTAAGTAGCTAACCCACCTGAATCGCATCCAACCGCTGGCACCGCGCCCAAGACGCGTTACCCAAATGTCTCCTCCATGGCCGAACGGTCCCGGTGCCCCGGAGCACCCGTTCGAGAAAACCAAACCCTGTGCCACACAGGTTGTCCGTGACTATGCAGACACTAAGTAGGTATGACGAGAGGATCGAAACATTCTCGCTCCACCAAGCGATCCTAGACTCGTTCAACCGATATCCAACCAAATATCCATAACCATTCTTCCAACATATCCAACCAAGAGATCCAAATCTTGACCTCAATATATAGCCCAAGGCACCAATATATCAAGTGTTTCATAGGCACGATGCCTCTTCTCAGCACAGAGTCCAAATTGGTGCAACACCCATGCTCAAAGCAAATCCCATGGCACAATGCCGTTTCAGTGGCACAATGCCCCATTCGTGGCACGATGCCCCATCAAACGACACAACGCCCTCGCCGATGCAGTTGTTCGATTTCGAACCACAACTGCTCGCTTTGCAAGACAAAGCGACCAAGTGATACTCGTGCACGAATGCACGTTCACTCGCCCGAATTCCCGACGTTCCCATTGCCTCAAATGTATCATTCCAACCGTCCAAGTAAAATCCCAAGTATCTAACCGACTGCCTCAAATGCAATAATCCAACCATCACTCCAACTATCCAACACGAAATTTGTTTCAAGCCACGATCCTACCAAGCCAACAACGTACACTCTATGCACGCCTCAGTGTAGTGATTCTCAACGTTTCAGCCCAAGTGTTCAAGCCATTTACGTGTTTCCATATTATTAGGCATGAAGGAGTAGAGGAGAAGGGAAAGAGCCCACTCACAATGATTGATCCCGTTAGGCATCATGTCCTGCCGATACGGCCAATCCCTTGAACCCGTGGTCCGATGCAAGCGCGATCTACTCAACTGGTATGACCGTGCGAGCAGGCCGTGCTCTCCAAATCTTCCGACGATCGGATTAAGGAAGACGGCATTATCGCTTCCATCCAGCTATTCAGTAATGTTCTGAACTAACACCTGATTTCTATCGAACCCGCTAGCCATCTGCACATTGAAACCAACTCGATTAATCCTTCTTCCCAAAATCCAACATTTCAAATGTAACCAGCATTTGATTCATTCAATCTGACTTAGCGTAACGCTCCGAGCGGTTGCGGGGCGTTACAGCTCGCGTTAGGCAAGTACGCCTTGCCGATTTCGTGAACTTCTTTTACTTCTGTCATTTTACTTTTCTAGCCTATGACCGTCTCGATTTTGATTTCTGGTAAAATCTTGTTCCATCCCTTTTGGTAATTCGGTAACGAAAACGGTACCGGAGTTGTGACAGTGTGTAATCCCCCTGAAATTCAACTAAGGTTATTACAGTAAAATTTGTATATTTTATTTTATTTAAAAAGTATTGGTATTTTATTAGTGCATTTACAAAACAGTTATTTGATTTTAGAACCCCCTTTTTCCGTTGCAATCAATTGAGATGGGCAACGTGATCTCAAATCCCGAAACTGATTTATATAACCCCTAGCCAAACACGATTTGCTAAGCGCATGACTTCGTGTTACATTTAGTTGAGTCCCTACAGGCTCCAAAAATAATATTAAACACATTGCGCATTTAATTAGTTAAAAGCCGACATTTCTTGAATAATTAAAAGACCAAACCCCAACTTGAACCCTCAAATCAATTTGTTTACCCCATGCACAACATCACACACCCATCTCCCACATTTTTACACACCAAAACTATTTTTTCACACCAAATCCCATATTTTACTCACTTTTAATCTAAATTCAGTACTTACCTATTTTGACATGTTCCAATGGACCATTTTAATTATATTGCACCTCATGTACACAACATGGGAGGGGGGGACCAACCCGCAGTCCAAGGAGATTTTTCCACCGGTTATACAAGTTCTATACACCCTCACCTCTTTTAACCATTGGATTTTAGCCTATATCTATCCATTCATTCATTTAATACAAACCTATATATAACCTATTCTAACCCACGAACCCCACCCCCATACAAACTTGCAACCGACCCTTCCCTCCTCTTCATGTGTGCTTCCTCCTTCCTCCCATCTTCTTCTTCTCCACATCTCCATCTCCTTCTTCCTCCTTCCACCAACAACACTAACACCACCACCGACAACAACACCGACACCACCAGACTCCTTCACTCGACCTCCTCCCCCTAACCCGCGACCCACAGCAGCAGCAGCCCCTGTGTAGCCGTGCACCACCTCTCCACCACCCCACGACCACTCTCCATCGACTATGGGTCGACCTAAAGGCGGAGTAACTCCTTCGTGAGTTGATCAAACCCTCCTTCCTTCATGTATGTATGTATATGTTAGAGAACCAAGAACCCATCCATGCATGATCAAGAATCCCCTCCTTTCTTGTATATAACCCATGCAACCTACTAGTTGATCATGCAAGCACATTCATAGGTTTGGTTTAAGTTGTAGCATGCAATATGAGTTGTTATATTTTAAAGAATTTAAAATTCAGATTTTAATATTAATTTTAGAAATTATTGGGTGTTATTTTAGATTTTATATATATTAAAGCATGTATATTAGGGTCTTAGACTATGGACAATTGATCACTAAGTTACAAGGAACTTGTACGTGTGTATTGCATGCGTAACATAACGAATATGTATATATAAAAATATGCATGCAATTATAATGTTAAATTATATATATTATATATGTGTATGCGTGTTCTCCATATTATGGTTGAACGACAACGTACGACGTACCGCACTAGTCATGCGTAGTGTCATTGGCACCAACAACGCGACGTGGTTGACGAGCGCATGACGACTCTATAATTTATATAAAGTAGTAAATATTAGAATTAAGTATTTATTTATATATTAATGAAAGGGCACGTCGGAGACGCAGCACCATCGGACGTGGACTTGGGACTCGCTACATCGCAGCAGCAGACAGAAGACAAGTGTACCTTGCCTTGTTCACAGTAGATTGTGCTCTAGTTATTTTATTTTTGATGTTTCTTTTATTTCTTGTAATTGTTATGACCTAGGACTGCCACAATACTTAGCTTCCGGATTACATTTGGGTGTCGACTTATGTACGTGGAGTTCGGGTATCGTTAGTTACATTGTCAGCGCTTACCTACTCGTGCTACTCTTGCATGATTTACCATAGGACACTGTACTCGACTTTCATGCACATGGGCCACTCTTGAGATATTCGAGGATCCCGACTTCTGTTTTAGGACAGGGCTGGAGACTTGTACTAGTGCTATTATTTACACCTTGACTTGATAGATAGAGATTGTCTTGTGTTTCATGACATGAGGCGTGAGATACATGGGGTTGAGAAGAACTTACCGTACCGCTGGGCTACCAAACTCTATTAGTATTATAGTACTGCAGGTACCCTGCTCTACCACCAGGGCTCCACAGAAGACTCCCTCTCTCTGCTCCGCTGCTCCTCTAGCAAACTCAAACTCTGGCTCTCCCAGCAGACTAAATAACACTCTGCCTCCACGATAATCTATACTAGCATGGTGCATACTCAACCAATCCATCCCGAGTATAATGTCGTAACATAGATGGATTATGTTAGATACCCTGAGCAAACATCTTTTCATTATTTCTTATCATTAACTGTACTTGGCTTGAGTTATTCTTGTACTTTGCTATGTCCCCTAAGGACCTGGATCCGGATTATGTCCCCAGGTATAGCTGAGGAGAGTTACCCCGAGGTTTACGGGACATGAGCTGACGTTGGAGCAGTACTTGCATCAGAGGACGAGATTGTGCTCGAGGACTTCTCTTGAGCACAGTTACTATTTCATTTACTTTCCATGTTCTTTAGATATTGAGGCTTATTTCTGTGACCACTGGATAGATGTACTCAGTTTTTTTTTCTTTAGTTTTGATGACGGGTTGTTCCCCGTGACATTATATAGTTTTGGACTTGTGATGGACAGTTTTCTTTATTTATTTTCTTGACTGTTCTATCTCCTTGTATTGTGATTATTGTATGTGGATATATACTGTGATAGGAGTAGTAGACTTTATTTATCTATATTACAGCTTAAGTGCACTCTAACGGGTCCATTAAATTGGGTTTCTCTATTGGAGTGGTGCTGCCAGCCATTGCTACGTGGCTAGTCCCTCGGTATTTTGGGACTGGGGCGTGACATAGTTTTTGTGGTGGCCCATGCAGGTCGTGAATATATTGCTTTGGTTTCAACCAAGGGACCGAGCAAGCCTGCGATTAGGATAAGAATAAATTTATAGGATCTCATCCACATATTGACACGTTCTTGACCTCTATACCGGACTCGAATAAATTCTTTGACTTGCATAATGCTTGATTCAACTGTTCGACCCTACACTGATCCCGACAAAAGAAGAGAAGGCGGAGAAATTCTTTGACGGACTGAGCTTTGAGTTACAAAGATTGATTGACGCAGTTGCAACTACTTCTTATACTGACGTCCTTGCCGTAGCGCGACGCATGGTGCACGTCAACCGGAGAGAGTCCAGCCAGAAATGGCCGCACCCACTAGCGCATAGCCAGAGTACCCCAGGGAAGAGCTACAAAGATACCTCACATGCACCAGCCACCTAGAGCAGCCTTGCAGGCACCGCCAATATGTCAATATTATAACAAGCGAGGTCATATTGAGAACGAGTGCAGACACAAGTTGGGACTATGCTTGAATTGCGGATCAGGACAACACTCAGCACGCGACTGTACGAGGGAACCTATGATTCACCGACCAGCCTTACCATCACCGAGACCAAAACAGCAGCCACCAGACCAGTCTATCCAGCACTAGGAGTGCCACAGGCAGGAGTTGGAGGAGTCAGACCACCAGCTCTAGGAGGATATCAGACGAGGCCACCCTTGGCTTCACAGGCAGTGCTATTCCAGCAGGAACATCAGCAGAGAGGACCAACCCAGGGACGAGGGCAGGATTTCGCTATGACTATTGAGGAGGCAACTACTGCAGGAGAGGTCATCGCAGGTACCATATTAGTAGCTTCATTACCTGCTGTAGCTTTATTCGATTCAGGAGCATCGCATTCTTTTATAGCTGTTAGTTTCGTAGCCACACATAGAGTAGCTATCGCGCCCCTTCCGAAGACCATGAAAATTCTTACGGGAGGCAAAATCATTCCCGTTAGTGACACTTGTAGATCTTGTTCGGTAGTAGTTTGTGGTCGAGAGATGAGAGCCCAATTGCTGATCTTTTCTATGCCGGACTAAGATGTTGTACTTGGTATGGACTGGTTTAGTCAGTATCATGCGACTCTAGATTGTCGGCGTGGACATGTTATCTTTAGATCACCTGGTCATCCGGAGTTTGAGTTTCTTCCGGGAGCCAGAGAACAAGGTGCCCAGCCTACACTTAAGACACTTACTGCAGAAGGAGAACCAGAGCACCCAAGTTGTAGCGAAATTTGTGGATGTATTCCTGATGATCTTTCAGGCTTACCACCTAATCGGGAAATAGAATTCACTATAGCTTAACACCAGGAGCATAGCCTATCACCTCAGTTGTGTACAGATTAGCACCTAAGGAGTTAGTGGAATTGAAGAAGCAGGTTGATGAACTCTTAGAGAAGGGTTTTATTCGGTCTAGTGTCTCGTCGTGGGGAGCACCCATACTATTTATGCCGAAGAAGGATGGGACGGTACGCCTATGTATTGACTACAGGATACTAAACATCATAACCATCAAGAACATGTATTCCCTGTCGTGCATTGATGATCTGTTCGATCAGTTGAGTGGTGCCCGTATATTCTCAAAGATCGACCTCAGATCCGGCTACCATTGTAAGTTTCATATTGTTACACATTACAGTATTGTATTAGTTGATATGTATCTTCGTGCATTATACACTACAGCCTAGACCTGTAAGTCATCTCTAGTCTCTACTGATACATACACATGATGTGGATTTATTTAAACCTGTATTGTATTGTCAAGTGTCGGCATGTCAATTCTTGCATATCATCCAACTCTGCCTTTTTCTCTCTCTTTGATCATAGACTTGGATTTCGGAGGTCTTTTGGATGTTCATTTTTGCGAGGATGCTTTTCTGTGACAACAAAAAAATCCTTCATCCCAAAATTTTCTGTTTGACTATTTGAATCATTTTCTTCCATTTAGCTCTGTTAAAGACTACCTATGCAACATTAGCAAATATCATATCCTTCTTTACAACCTCGATCCAAATTCTTTTGGCCTACCCTTGGCTTATGCTACCCGCCCTTTAACAAATATCCTATCGCTCCTACTAAAACATGTTCATCGATTGGCCTCCATTGCAAATGTTCAAATCAACTGGGCCTACTTCCTCTCATCCTAGTTTCAATTGCCACCAACTCCATTTTTCGACGATACACTCATTTTTATCTAATCTTTTAATGTATTCCCACTTACCACTCTTATGATCATATAGGCCACATATTTTGGTTCATTTCAGGTTGCTGGCTAACTTGCACAACCCTCCTTTATCCTGACTTGTGCCTGGCAGTGAAAATTTATAAGACAGCGGACAGTAAGCACAATACAGGCTTAGTTCTTTCAGAAGCCATTTTGTCTTTCTTACTGGTTCAGACAAATATCTGGACGACAGTAGTTTCCTAGACGTCGTTTAAGGCATGAGAAGTAACTGAATATTGTAGTGCTCTTGTTTCCAAGTGGTTGATGTAATTTTATTTTCAGATAGTATATGCATGTGAGTATTCTACTAATTTCTACCGGCAAATTGCTTAGGAAATCTGAACATGTTCACGTATTTTTTTAGTGATGTATCAGTTACACCAGTCTAATTGCTTGCTTATATTTCCTAACTGCAGTTGGATTGGAGAAATGGCACGGACCCTAGCAAAAGGTGGTCTGTTTCAGCTACTGTTGAGAGCTTGGCATAGGATCCACACAATGAGCATCAATTTGTGGTGAGTTTATTCAGTAGTACTATGTTCCTTGATTCGTTGGTATATGGAGCTTTGTAATATGGATTCCGTCTGATGGGTGTGATGGAGGTATAATAGATAATGGAACTCAGTAATAGTTTTTTCATGCTTAGACTGGGTCCTTTTTCCAGAGATGGTGGCCACTGCTTTCTTATTTGTCATGAGGACATATTTCTGCTGATTATATAGTGTTATGATTGCCCCCTGGATTTTCATTAGAGTAGCTACAAGGAGTTATGCCTACATCATAATCCTCTCCACTAAAACGGATATGTGCAGTAGTGGTAGGCTTTTGGTAGGTTTGGTGATCAGCGGGCTAGGTTTTTGTTATTGGATCATAAAATTGGTGGAGCCTGTATTAATGTACCATCAAATATGTGTTCATCTTGTTTCATTAGTGCATTTTTTTGTCTTATAAAAGTGAACTGATTCATAATTTTGGCACCACAGGGCTGGTATCAGTTTTTTTTTTGGTTTCCAATGGTACTTAAGTTGTGTTCTAGGTTCTTTTGCTGACTTATCCTTTCAACATTTAACCTTTTTTGTCTGGTGTAGGTAAGTCTGAAGAACGGTACAGTTCAAGGTTTCGATATCAGGTTCCAAACCATGTTGCATGCACATGACAAAGCTGAGACGTCCGTTTCGTATAATCCATATGCACCTAATGTATGTTCTTAGTTCCATTTTTACGGTATACATTTACTTCTGATTGTGGCATACTAAAGATGGTGTTTTACTGTGCAGCTTCTCGCAACATCATCAAATGATAAAATGGTAAAGGATGTTTCTGACCTTTCAACAAGTTACATATTAAGCTGATCATAAGACAATCTGCTGATAGTGGTTCTTGGATATCTGTTAGGTGAAACTATGGGATTTATCAAATAACCAGCCGTCATGTATTGCTTCAAAGAATTTCGAATGTGTAAGTCCTCTTACACATCCTTATATATCCATAATGTGTTTATACATCTATCAAGATGTGTGCAGTGCTTTTGTTGCATGCAAGAAAGAGAGTCCTGTTCATAGTTTGCACTATCAGCCGATACTGTTTTGCATGTCACAATCCGATACCGACCGCTACCGATATTGACCGATACCGATGTCGGGGATCTCTTTTCTAGTTAATTCGATAGAAAAAATTGGATGAAAACAAGGATATAAAAGCATAATAAGGTTCTAAAAACATGTAAAAGAAGAAAAAATATTTATCGCAGGTAAACAAATAAGTAAGGATGACTATTATTTCATTCAATTTTAAAATTATTAAGAAACAACACATAAAATACTTAAATTTATGCCTAAATGTATAAAATAATTTTTCAGAGTTTTTAATAATTTATTAATAATAAATTACGAGAAGTTTCATAAAGTGCTTCATGAGGAGTTAAGTTTCCATTCTTCCATATTTCTAGAAAAAGTATTTACTGTTTTTTCATTACAATTCCCATAAGAATGACATACTATGATTCGCATTTGGAATAGGCATTGATACAACATCTATAGGTTACTTCCATAGGTTTTATTCATGAGATGCTTTTCCCAAATCTTTTAATGAATAAAAAGTGTTCATATGACAGAATTTCACTAGTCATAAAGATTATGAGGTTCCTAGTACGTACAACTTATTTGCTTTCCGATACCAAAAAAATCCGATACTCTTACCCGAAACTGTCAAAGCTTCGTTGCCCGAACACGATTGGTGCTGACTAGTGCCGATACTCTGACCCGTAACTGTTGATAGTGCCGATACCATCGATCCCGATACTGATAGGAATGGCCCGATGCCGATACTGCGAACCTTGGTCCTTTTGAGTTTTCATTGCTAGCTTTTGTATTCATGTCATTTTAACACTTTGCATGCACATAAACCTTCGAACCTATGCACTCCCCAAGTATGCCCTCAAACTTTTTTCTGTGTTTAGTGTAGTCTTGAATTGTTAAGGAACAAAAAGTAAAATATGGTTTGGCCAGGCTTGTTCTTTTTGTCATGTATTGAGAGACTTGGGCTTGGTCTTTGAGTCATGGATAACTCAGGCTGGGCTCAAGGAACAAAGTAGAATATGGACCTAGGTTCATGTAGGCGTGGCCCAATGCCATCCTAGTTGGAAATCCCAAATTATTATAGTGCAATTTTGCAGCAGTATGATGTTAATTTTAGTTCCTAAGTTCACATGCAACCATTGTTTATACTAGGAAGTTTATCAGAACCAGCAGTTGCTCCTATAATAGTCAATTTCGTCCTTCATGAGCATGGTTATTTGCAGGTTTGGGACATCTTATCAGAACCAGCAGTTGCTCAAAGTTACCGGAAGCTGAGCAATCAAAAGAGTGAAAATAATAAGATGCAGACAACTTGAGTTCGTATACACTGTTGTTTTTATGATGTGACTGACTATCTCCTGGTGTTGGATATGCGCACAGCAATATCGGCAATCGGGGAAGGGTTGGATATGCACACAACAATATTGGCAATCAGGGAAGAGTTGAGCTTATGCACAATGTCTCAGTGTGGATCATGCTGTGTATTGAACTGCCCGGGTTTTAAGTAGCAATGAGTGGTTAGGTTATATATAGGTGCTGGTGCAATTTCGATGGTCTTTCTACTTAACCCGAATCCCATGTTATATTTATCTTGTGGGAAATTGTAGATTTATGGACCAACGACATGGACCAAGCGTAGGTTTTGCAATTATTTGATAAATGTATTTTTTACTTTCATTTTCTGAAATGTGGAGTTAGGGTTCTAGATCAGTGATGGTGATGATTCTATTTAAATTCCATGTGCGTTGATCACAGCTGTAGATTTAGGTTTTGCTAAAGTTGCACCATCACTGAGGACACGTAAGCCTGGACCTGATCTTTCCACTTGATCATGGTTTAGCTAGTAGGGTACTGCAATTTGCGAACCCAAAAACCATCTATCGGGTTTGGCAGATGAATAATTGCTTTATTGTTGCAACTACGTATATAAGCATTACTCATTTGCCGTGTCAGTCAGCGTATGCTGAGTATCATGCTAGGATAAATTTTGGCAAATCAGACTGCCTGCCTTTATCAAGGGTAGATCTATAGCTGAGAAATGTTTATTAGCGCATGAAGTGATTCGAGATTTCATCAAGGAAGATGAGCGGCAAGCTTGTATTAAGGTAGATCTTCGCAACCATGCCATACATTTAATCGGAAGTTCCTAGTATTGCTATGGGATTTGACTTGTGGTGGGTATCACTGATCCGGGAATGAATCGCAACCCTTTCTTTCTCAGTGTTAGTGAAAGGCCAGTCCCATGGATTCTTCACTAGTACTAGACCCCTATATCCCCTTACCTGTCCACAATCATCATGGATTCTTTACTTGTATTATGGACTTGGCCGTGCACATGAAGCAGCTCACCCCTCTATTCAAACATGTATCTCATGCTGTTTCGCATCTTATATATATATATATATATGTTGACGATCTCTTGGTTTTTATAGTGTCGTTGCATAGGATCATTGCCAAGCTAACGACTATGATGATCAAGTTCGGACACTCGTCCGGATTGCAGTTGTATTGAGATAAAAGCGGGTATATTTTAATCGTACTTGTCAGCATCAAGACCTATGGCAGTCTCTATTGCAGAAAGAGAAAGGTACTTTGCCAGTAAAATACTTGGGGTCCCGTTGTCAGTCCAATATGCTTGGGGCCCTGAATGCAAACTTGGAGTAGATTAAGTTCATAAACGGTTGGAGGGGCGGCAAGCTCTTAACCTTTCCTTCGGCGGTCGTGTTGAACTTATTCGATTGGTTATCACCGCGATAACTATGTATCGGCTGCAGGCAGTTATATTATCAACAAATACTATACATTGAATACTATACATCGTATAGAAAGTTTGTGTGCAGCGTTTGTGGAGAGGGAAAATTCATGCAATTGCTTGAGACACATTGTGTCGAACTAAGAAGAAAGGGGGAGTTGGGCTGCGATCGCTTTATACTTTGAGAGAGAGCTACTCTGAAAATGGCATGGAAGTTCCTGCAAGGGTACTACTCTCTCTGGACGAGATGAACACATAACTGATACTTGGCTGGACTGAACTTTTGGGAGAGAATGATCGATACTAAGACATTTAAAGCCATTCTCAATCATCGCTCTCATTTGAAACATGTGATCTCGAGAACTATATGCAGTAGGAAAAAAAAAATCTATGATTCGACGCATTTCAGTCGGTCAAAATTTGTACTGATGAGAAGAAGGGAGCCACTAAGCAAAATTATATGACAACATCAATGACAAATAACATTAAGGAGAATTTCATCTTCCATTAGAATACTAGAAGTTCCGTCCTAGATTTGCAAAGGTGGACTGTGTTGGCCCATTTCATCAGAAGATTTGATAATTCACATAAAATGATCATATTGTCTATATGTTTTTCGGCTAACTTATTTTGCAGCAAATTAATCGCATAAAAGCCGCTCAACAATCCTTGAAAACACTACTCGCGATCGAAAACATTTCGAGTTTTGGATACGAGACACAACTCAAACGGGAAAAGGAAGACAAAAGCTATCTTTACTTTGTATTAATATGTTTGTAAAAGTGTCCTTAGGCTATCTATAACGTAGTGGTAAGGTGGCAATTAAAAACTCAAATCAAAACCAATAGCCAAAATTTTCTATTCCTAAACTGCACATCAGACCATTATACCGACACTAGACCGGTAAATGATACAACTGCACAAAACTGGACAAAATAATAAACTGACACTAGCCTAATTTATCATGGAAAATGTGCAAGAAAACGCCAGACGGTCCGACATTTCCATTGATTAAAAAAGAATCAGCTAAAACATCCAACGGTCTAGCGAGTTTGTATCTCTGTATATAATTTTTAAGAAAAGGAAAGGGCATTGGAAAAGAGAAGCACGCAGTTATAGCTTCTTCTACAGATGATGATACAAAAAGGACCACATGACTCTGATATGCATGGTTGGCTATATCCAAGTCCTCATGTACAAGCTGCTCAATACCAAAACTACCAATTTGATACTCCAAAGTTCCCTGGTACCATATTCCTTTAAAATATTGTGTAGCCAGCATCACACCAAGAAATATTTCATATTGAAAATACATTGAAACAAACTTGTGTGTTTTGTAAGCATGTGCACCCGAATGACTCGTAGACCTACAACCTGTATCGAATGGTTTCTGCTGGCATCTTGCTAGAATCACGTTCATCAATCCCTTCCATTTCCTTCGACTTACTAACAGTAGGATCAACCTTGAGGTTCAAAACTTCACTAGCCAACAATGCAAAAAAATAACAGCCACGATGGCATGTTCTTCAAAACTTTAAACTGCCAGACTGAAAAAAAAAAAAAAAAAAAAAAAACCTAGGAATCAGGCAAAAGACAAAAATCAAGGTAAGAAGCTTTTAGCTCCAACAGCCTGAAGTAAGCCTAATTTTCACGAAAGAATCAAGCTTAATGCGGCATCTGGAACAAAAATCTTGGTTGCTTGCAATGTCTAAAGGGAAGGAGACTCAAAGGTTTGAAAACAAAGAACAAATACTAGTAGATTGAAGACTGATAGTCAATGTAAAGGCATCAGTTTCTAAAAGTTTCACAATAGCTGGTGACTTGGTTACCTTCCAAGGGATGATTAACTCTGATATTAGTGGCTTCAGTTAACGTTCCATGTATGAAAGAGACATCCCTTGCAAATATGAACAGGAGGTAGGCAGTCTATTTACAGCTGATTTCAAGTAATCTGTCAGTTCTTCTATTTGGAATGCCATCATGTAAGCCTCCTCTGTATGAGTTCTGGTTAACCAATCCTTGATCCTGCAACATATTCAAAAAGCAGGAGTTGGAATCAAATGCATAAGAAATGAAAGATGGCGATGGAAGAACCGTGTTGAAATATAAACATGCGTAAACAGGTATACTCTCAAGAATTCCACGATGTAATAAATTTCCTCTAGTGATTTCTACAAAAAATTAATCTTGGATTTTATAGTGAAACCATCAAATAACTAACATCCTACATAAATCACATCACAACTGTTTTCCAAAGATCTCAGAATAAGCACAGTCTTCCAAATAACTAAAATAAAGTAGAAACGAAATGCAAGCAAGGAAGCCTACCTAGAAGAGTCTCCTTTGGCAGTAGTACAGTCGGAAAACAACAACTTCACAACAGGTTGCAGGTCTATTTCTGGCAGCGGTTCCATAGATCCATTTTCCATGCAATTACCACTGGAGCACCACGATTCTGAATTCAAGAGTACTATCTGCAGCATTGGAGATTTGGTTTTCAAATCTCTTAGTACCATTCTGAAGGAAAGTTCATCTTTTGCACCTTCAAGCAACAAACTTACAAAGATTCTCTCTAACGTGTACTTCCTGTTCTAAAACAACAGTTGAGACCATTATCAGACATATTCACATCACAGTGTCCACCTCTTACACATAAATAATAATAAGAGCACAGCCCAGCTTTTGACTACATACTTATTTGTGGGGACCATATATTTAGGATCTTCTATTTCAGTTTTTAATTCAACTTTATTTAGGTCTATTTCAGATATTACAATAATTTAGTAGTATCCTACCTGTATTAGAAGCCCTAATCCTAATTATATTAGAGTTAGGAGTTTATGTGCTTTATAAGTAGTTTCATTCTACCTGAAGATGATTATGTTTTTCTTTCAGCTTGGAGTCATATTTGCTATAGATTTGCAGTTTTACTAGGATTGAATGTCTTTTGTTAGAACCTATTTAAAGTAGAATCCTTAAGACTCTCAAGAATTTCTTTTCTCGTCATGATCATTCTGAGAATCAGAAACACCCACGCCTTTATAAGGTTATATAATTGTAAAAACATGGCAGATCAACAAGAGAGAATCATGGTATAAAGATTCATATCAAGTAGATGGAGGTCTATTTACGCTAACATCTTCATCCAACACATTTCTCAGAAGTCATCACAAAAGTCGCAATTGTCAGATCCGACACTGCTCTACTGTTGTTTCCACAATCAGTCTCCAAACTTGTTGTCTCCACAACTTCAACCTCCTTCACAACCTCTACAACTTCCACTATAATGCCCATACCTATAATTCTTAAATTTCCAAAAAAAAATTGTTCCCAAACGAAATCCACTAAGGTATAGCAGTTATCCTACATCACTTATCGATATAACTTGCAGTAGTTATGTGAGAAGTGGATTCTGATGAGTGCACTTTTGCTAAGGTTTCTCAACTAAAAAGTTCCAATATCAATATGTTGTTTCTCCTAGGGATGTGCGTGTGTGTGTTCCTGTCCATTTAACCTCACAATAACAGAGATATTTGAGAATAAAACGAATTTGTGTTCACTTGTATCTACATCTGCAGCCAAAACTAGGACTAACTTCATGCAGATTCAAATTAAGTTTGAATCTTATAATCCTCAATGAAAACACATACAAGAGAAGAGAAGGATGCAGTGACCATCACCCTCACCAACAACCAACTGGGAGGCTTAACTCCACATAGGTAAAGGTTACCTCTCGATCTGCTAATCCTGATGAGATCTCTAATCATAATAAGATATGTAAGTGCATGTAGACTTTCTGACACAGCAAAATTCAACAGTGTTCACCAATGTCGCACAGAAAATGGTCCTATTGTGAATTTAATCTACACGTCATTAATACTTAATAGTTGATGTCCAACATACTATTAAGTTATATGAAAAAACCAGTCATTCATAAGAAATGAAAATTTTGAAGCAGGATCAATTATGTTGACCTGCCACTATATATTGACACTATTTAACTTCACCCAGAGGAGGTACTTTGTTAGAGAGGTCTTTCCTATAACAAATTTTCCAAGTTTTCCCTCCTGTAGACGCTTTCCTATAATATACAAAATTTTGGGGGTGGTTACTCCCAATGCATCACCTAAGGTAAAACATTTAGGCAGCCCAACCACATAACTGGCCTTCTAGGTTCTATGGTATGAACCCTTGGTTTTATGATCATCTCTTGCTCATGGTTTGTCTAATGTTAGTAATTTTGCAACAGGGCAGTTGACATAGGATGACAATTGGTTGTCAAATTTTGGTCAACTCTGATGTTGCCTTCTTGGTTAAGTGTGTGCTCCAAAGCCCTACATGTTTGATGGGATACAACAATTATATAGCCAATAAATATATCGCAAGCACACAAATCGATATCAACATTGAGAGAGTAGAATTTTAAAATCTACAAGTTACCTGAATAAGTCATGATTCCCACCAGCAGGAATATCCGTGGATATATAGCACTTGAATAGCCGAATCCCACTATCCAGTGGATCATTTGCTGTCTTAGAAGATGGATATGACCCAAGGGTAGACGAGCAATGTCTACATAAAAACTGGACCCACTCAACGTCATCAGAAAGGTTCAAAGTTCTAGATATAAACCCACTTCCAAGATAACAATCATCTAGTCCTTTCTGATCCTTCTCTGGCCCAACATGTGGTTGCTGGTCCTTTGCAGGCATCAAATAATCCGCTTCATCAGTACAACAATGGCAATTGTCTTCCCATAGCCCATCTGCTGGATCTGAAAAAGGCTTCTCGAAGTTTGCAGAACAGTGGTTTGATTTTGAGGAATCCAGATTGATGGCACTATGTGGCTCATTCAAGCTAAGTTGAGCCAAAGAATTTATATTCTCGTCACATTTGGATGATGTTGTTCTAAAACTATGTGGAGCACAAATTGAAGTTGGAGAAAAATGAGAAATATCTGCAATCACACTTCTGGAACTTTCTTCGTTAGCATCAATTGGATTACCATTAAGCTCTAAATCAGTTTTGTAGCATGACTGTGCATCACAGCAATGTGGAAAAGGAGATCCCTCAAGGTCATCCTTGCAGACAATAACTGAAGCACTATCTAGAAGACATGTTCCCTCAATGCAAGCGTAACTCCTGACATACTTGGACACTAATTTCTCACTTATACCTCCAAAGGAACAACAACAAGCCCCAAACCAATTGTCAGCAGCCTCTCGCCAATTAACCGATGGCAATTCTACAAAGCATCTGCAAAAGAAAGGCTTGCTCAGTTACTTTTCTGGTAAAATCCCAAATTGACAGGAATCAACCATCTGTCATTCGATAAATAGTTCCAACTAAATAAATTTGAATAGTTGAACATGTTAAAGCCAGCACCCAGACTTAAAAACTAGTTCAATGAAAAGTAAGAGCAAACACATCCTTGTTGACTGAGGAAAAAGGGATGAAAAGCAATTTATCTTCAACTAAACAGCAGATATTCCAAGTGACCCTCTTTCCAGAAAGTGCAAATAAGTGTATTAACTTATGATTGATCTTGCCCTGTAATATCACCAACATCCACTTTGACAAAATCTTTCAAATAAAATTACTAGCAGAATCATAAACAAGAATATTACTGCATCATTTCCCCCTTATTTGACTGATTCACATATATTAACAAGAATATTACTGCATCACATTCAACCTTACAACAACATGGTAGAAAGAAGAAGATCACTATCTGGATGTTGAACTCCAATGTAATCTCTGAGAATGGGCATTACTTACAACTTTCGAAGCAGCCTTAGTTTTCTAGAAAGCTTGCTTAGTGAAGAATGCATTTCTCTTGGTAAGTTATCGATCTGTGAGACCTTCATGGATCTACTAATGACACGAATACCTGGCTTTCTCATTTATTTAAATCTTGAATTTGCAGGCATACTGTTCCAAGTATTTATAAAATGCTGAACACTTCAATGTTTATCAATTATTTCATTATCTTAATTTATGGTGTTCTAAATGTTTCCTATCCTATACTCCACTTTATGCTTATGATTTCATCTTCTTAATTGATGAGCATGTAATGTTAAGTCATGGATCATGAATCATAATGCATGTGCAGCCACTCCTGTGTGTCGTATCTTCTATGTTCTTCATGTGATTTTTTTCCATTGTCGATGTAGATCCTCGAATAAGATTCTCTCCACCGATTATATTTTGTTTCTCGTTTATATTAATATGTTCTGGGATTGTCATTCCTTCATTCTTTGGCTTAATGTGTTATAGAGATGAATCAAGGTTCAAAAACTCGGTATCGGTATCGGACAGTTTGTATGAGTATCCGTATCGGCAGTATCGACGGTATCGGATCGGAGTATCGGATTTTTTGGTATCGGCTGTATCGGCAATATTTACATAATTATTAATAAATTAGTAAAAAAATAGATTTTTTTTTACATATTTATGAATTATTTAAGTGTTTTCTATTTTATTTTTATTATAATTGAATAAAATAATAGTCATCATTGTTGAATGGTTTACCTGCGATATATAAGAGAGAGAACACTTGCACATCACCAACCCTATATATATATATATATATATATATATATATATATATATATATATATATATATTTTGAGATGAGAGAGAGCACTTGCAGCTGTTGTTCCTTCTTTTTTTTCTCTGCTGTTTTTTTCTTCTTCTTTTCATCTGACCAAAACCTAAAGACCCTCCCCTCTCCGATGGAAGCATCGGCAAGGCGAAGAAGGAATGGGTTCTTGGAAGATTACCTTCTGGAAAACGAGGTAAGTTGAGTTCTTGAGAATTTTTTTGAGTAATTTATGTTTTGTGTGTATGTCTGTAGAAGAATTTGCCTTTATTTATAGTTTTTTTTCCTACTATTTTGGTTCTTCATTATTGTTCTCTGTTGAATTTGATGTCTGGAATCAATTTCTACTCTTTTTTTGGCTTTTTGTAGAACATCTACTTTGTTAAAGTTCCTGTGATGATCTGATCTGATTTTTTTCCGTATTGGCTCGTATCGGTCCCGTATCGGCCGATACAACCCGATACCATATTTTCCCTCAATGAATCGACCGATCCCGATTTTTTTGGACGATATCGGATCGGCCAAGGCCAGATCCGATCCGATACGGCCGATACGTATCGGTATCGGCCGATACTTTAAACCTTGAGATGAATGTAATTCCGAATAGCACATTTTATCATGTTACCTCTTCACCTAGGCTCTGTATAGTCTAGAGAAACTTGGAGGTTGCTCCTTGGTTGCATGAGTTTAAACTTCATATCCAAAATGTAGGTTTACCTACCTACCACTGTTAGTGTATGTTACATGGCATGACTCTCTCATGCTCATAGTTACCTTAGCTAGGAAATTGACACCAACATAGAGGGTAGATGTCAAGTTGACAGCTGGCCATAATTTTTTTGTCAAATCTTTTATGGAACTTTGTTATGCTCCATAGCCAACCTCATTATGATAGGAGAAGGCTTTGATGACGATGATCTGCCAAAATGAAAGAAAATAAATCTCCTCATCCTCCGTAAAACAAAAAATAGCCAGACCCAAGAATGTATTAGTACCTTTAAATTTCTTCTCTTCTACGCAATTTTGTATTCTCTATTTACTCCCTAAAGCAATGCTTTAATTGCAAAGGTTTACATGAGAACATATTCACAAGTTCTGGGTCCAGGAATAGTTCGGAATTTGGAATTCAGCTGATGCCTAAAAATAGTCAGGATAAGATAATAGCTAACACTTTGTTCCTCTCTGTTTAAATATTTCAAGTAAAAGTACATAAAGTATGAGTTGTCTATGGCTCTATGCCTAATCTACAATTAGGAAATAATTCATTGTTTAACAAATAATTAGTCAAATATTTTTGTTCTCTTCTCTGTTCGTGAATCATTTTCAATTTTTTTTTTAATAATCTGTGAATATTAAACTATGCATGAGCCAACACTTTGTGTATGAAAGCAAAATTTCTTACAGTATGTAGGCTTAGTAACAAGCTTCTATGCCATTGTTTTAGGAATGCAAAGAAACCTCTCTAATCTGCAAATACAGCAAACAATTTTCCTTCTCTGGATAACGTTATCAATTATCACTAGTTTGTAAAATAAAGGCTTCAAGAAATGGTTTATACTGATGAGATCACCGGGAGCAATTTTTTTGATAAATTGCATCTAAAATAGGAGTATCAATATAACAGAATGTCAAAGTAAGCAAGTACAGAAACAGATATTTGCAATACCACATCCTATAAATAGAAACAATTACAAGACTAACTTGTGGTAGCAACCAGCAATTAAGAATGATAATAGTGAGTGTTGCAGAAATTTCAAATTTACTTCACCTGAGAGGTTGTTTTGTTAACCTTGTTGAGCAGGTCTTGCATACAAAATGTACACCTCCAGAAGATAGATTCTTCAACTCTGTATATTACAAACGCACAAAATATATATGAAGGGAAAAAAAGACAGAAAATTGAACATAAAGCTAAATGATGAAGGTAGGTTGTATGCACTCTTATATTTGTCTCAATTTATAGAAATCAGCAAACTTATGAAGCTTAGCTTAAATGAAAATTGGTATATAGTCTTTTACTAAAGCAAGATTAACCATAAAATTGAGAATCAGAACCCAATCTATCTATCACTGCTGGTTGTCCCTACTCTTAAATGTTAAATCTGTGCGAAAATAACGTAAATAAAACAAGGAGAAATGAAATTTGACATTATTTCTGCAGAGAAACGAAGCAAACATACCATTTTCGTCAATTTAGGAAACTTTCCTTACAAACGGGAAAACATGTGAAATTGAAACTTGAAGTGTGCATTAAAATGGAGCCTTCCTGTTAATTTAAACATCACCTATAGCATACAACTTGCTTTTGAAGTTAATGCCATACACAAGCATAGAAGGAAGAATCCATTTAGAAAGGTACTTCAAAACTTTAAACTGGTTATCAAGAAGATCTAAATACTCCAGTTTATAATTGTTGGTACTTTTCTAACTCTACATGAAATATGCTACTAATCTTGACGCATTTTTTTAACTATACTCAGAATATGTTTCTTGCTGTCCTTCTGGGTTTCTTATTTAGTTTGCTTTTTTTTCCCTATATTACGCGGATGCAGAATTTCCTAAAGTTCTGGTTCTGGATACCAAAAAGTTCAAACCCTACAGTTTGAAATATGGCCTGAGGTTCATTAGCACAAATATTGAACTTCTGAAAGGTATACACAATTGCAGCACCAAAAGACCAGACAATGATTTAGTTCCTCCATTTACATTTAGTTCCTAGGGGTGACACTTCTCAATATTTGTCAGTTAACTGTAATTGCTGTCACTTTTGTCCCACATCGTCGTAATTTGCTCCTATAAATGTAAAAGATTTTCATATTTTATTCACATCAATAAATTAAGAGTTCTTTCTAAATTTCATGGTATCATAGCTATAGAAAATTGGAAAGAACCCCAACTCTCAAAAAAAAAAAAAATCCCCCCCTCCGACAATACACTTTTGTGACCGAACTTAGAAACCATGTACCTACCTTAGCTTCTTACAAAGCTAACATATCCTCAGACGAAGCTAAACCCTTGGGGATCAGCCTACTGTGAGACCATGTTTAAAATAGCATCCGGCGGAGCTACCTCCTTCGGTGGAGCTAAAACCAACACCAACTACCGCAGATCTAATGGTGCAGTCTTCTACAAGGCTAAGACGACGCTTACATTGAGTAAGGCTACAACGACGCGTAAGGCAAAACTACAACACTTCCTTCAAGTCCTTCCCTAGCTTAGCTATCCTTAATGAATTCTCACATACACCTCTCTCCAGCCTTCCCTGATCTCTATGGTTCCTCTACGTCATCCGCATTACTCGGTTTTGAGCTTGCTTGAGGACTTTCGCTTGGTTCTCTTGTCTTTGAAGTTGCTCTACTTCGACATGGTGCTCTGACGTCTTTAATCTCTTGTCTATTGGTGATTTGAATAATAATCTTTGTTGTGCTGAACTTGTACGCCCTTGATTATGGTATCTGACAACGACAAAAGTGCTTAGATTGATACTTCTTCCTCGTCAAAACAGATTTACGAACCACCACGATCTCTCTTTCTGGCACAACAAATTACTTGTAATGGCTGTAGAAAATGTTTTAAACAACAAAGACATCCATCTCACTTGACGGAGTCACCACTGGACTCCAAGGTTCCACAATATGCATCTTAGTTTCAGAATGACAACAAGGTAGTTGTTTTGTTGTCTAACAATATGGATACTCGTTGCTACAACTCTTTTGTCTCCGAAAATTGCCAAAAAAAATTGGACGCATGACGCATCTTCGGTCGCTATACTTGTCTTGAAGATAATTTTCAGAAACTTTACAACATCTTTCACACATTCAATACGGTCACACCTGGAGAAGATTTGCAGGACTTTGGTACCCTCTTTAATGGTCTTCTTAAACAATGGAAAGTCCTTCAGCCACTATGGTTGAGGAACTTAATGCACTGCGCACTAGTCAAGTTTGGACTTTGGTAAACTTGCCCTCAGGTAAAAAGGTTGTCAGATGTAAGTGGGTATTTACTTTAAACAAAATTCAGATGACGACTCGATTGATCTGCTCAAAGTCCGCTTAGTTGCTAAGGTGCTTTACCCGACAATATGAGTTGGATTATATTGATTTTTTTTACATATTGCTAAGTTGGCTTATGTTGCTAGGTTGGCTTATGTTCGAGTTCTTCTATCTTTGGCCGTTTCCAAGAATTAGCCTCTTCATCAGTTGGATGTGAAGAAGTATTCCTCAATAGCGATACTTCAAAGACTTTTTTTCAAAGTCTATTTTTATGCAATAGCCTTCGGGCTTTAAGCGACCGGGAGAGTTTATGGTATCTCTCAAGTTCTTGTATAGTCTGAAACGGTCACCACGTGCGTGGTTTGACAATTTCAACATTCTTGCAATATATTAAGTTTGTTTGTAGCAACTCAAATACGTCCTTATTTACACATCAAATGTCTCAGCGAATAGTCATCTTACTTGTTTATGTGGATGACATAATCATCACCGGAGATGATTCTGCTGCCATTTCCAAGATAAAAGAACACTTGGCCTCTCATTTTCATACAAATGACCTTGGGTCATTGTGATACCTTCTTGGTATAATGTATTGCGGACTTCTGGACTATTGCTGTTTTCTCAGCGCAAATATGCGTTGGATCTTATATTTGAGACATGATTATTAGGTTGCAAACCAACATACACACCTATGAATTCCATAGTCAAACTGTCTATCCAAATTAAGCTCCCAATCAGATCCTATTTTATCTAACCCAAGACATTATAAACAATTGGTTGGAAAGCTAATTTATCTCATTGGCACTCGTCCATACAATGTCTACATTATGAGTACAACAAGCCAGTATATGCAGAATCATTTTACTTCTCATCTTCAGACTGTTGAAAGAATTCTACGCTACATAAAGGAAACTCATAGACAAGGTATTCTTTACATACCTTCTACATTGTTGCTCACAACCATAGTTTAAAGTATCGGCCGATACCGATCCGATACGGCCGATACCGATACAGTTTGGCATGTCCCGATCCGATACCGACCGATACCCGATACTGACCGATACCGACATTAGAGGTCTCTTTTCCAATCAATTCAGCAAAAAAATTTGAATTAAAAAGACCAATTAGAAATGATGTAAAAGCATAGTAAGGTTGTAAAAACATATAAAAGAGGAAAACTTATCTATCGCATATAAATCAATCGACAATGATGACTACTATTTCATTCAATATCAAAAATACTAAGAAACAATACTGAAAATACTTTAAATTATGCATAAATGTATAAAATATATTCTCTAAAATGTTAATAATTTACTAATAGTTGTTTGCTTTCCGATACCAAAAAATCCGATACTCCGATCCGAAACCTCCGATCCGAAACCTCCGATACTACCGATACCGCCGATCCCGATACTCATAGGAATGGTCCGATACCGATCCCGATACTTTGAACCTTGCTCACAACCTTTGCATATGTTGACTTTACTTGATTATGTTTTATCATCAATCTACCAGCGGTTACCTTGTCTTCCTGGGAGACAGTTTGGTTACATGAAAAAGTAAAAAAGCATAATGTAGTTTCTTGTTCGTCTGCTGAGACTGAATATAGAGTCATGTGACATGTTGTCTCTGAATTGATTTTGGCTCAACTCATTCCTTACATATCTTGGAGCCACCCCTCTATTCTCGAGTTGCTCTCTACTGTGACAACAAGATAGCAATCCATATTGTTGAGAATCCAGTCTTTCATGAAATAAGTAAGCACATCGAGATAGACTATCACTTTGCTCGAGAGAAAGTGACAGAAAAGAATGTTGTCCAACAAAATGTGTTTTTTCAACTCAACTGATAGATACCCTCACCAAATCACTATCTAGACCTTTGTTTGCTCGACTGTTAGTCTGTGATCCGAGCTAAGAATGATTGATATCTATGTTCCAACTTACGAGAGAGTGTCGGTTTACTATTATTGTATACCTCACTTTAGTCCCACGTCGCTTGGACTAAAGAATGATGCCATTACTTGCTCTTATAAATGCATAAATTTTCCTCATGTTTTATTCACATCAATAAATTAAGAGTTCTTTCTGAATTTCAATACTTATAATTGATCATGATGGAGAGTGAGAAGAAGGATGCCATGTATATAATTAAATAACATAGTTGAAATGGATGAGTGCCTTCATACTACTTTGTGATTGACAAAATCTTTGAAGTTGAAAGAAAAATTCTATAAATGGGTTATAAGACTAACCATATTATATGAATCAGAGTATTGAGCAATTAAGAAAGAACATGTCCGAAAAATTAGTGTAGCTAAAATCAGAATGCTAAAGATGGATGAGTGAAAACCATCTTAGGTGGTTTAGACATGTGCAATGTAGATCAATAGATGTTTCGTAAGAAGAAATGATAACATAGTAGTCAAAGGAGTTGCTAGAACAAGAAGTAGGTTCCTAATGAACATGGAATTGAGGTTTTAAAAAAGTACATGTTTTTTGTTAGTGTTACAAGAGACATGACTCTTAATAGAGTTCGATAAAAGAAAATGACTCAAATGGCCGATCCCAAAAATCAAGGATAAAGGCTTATTGTTGTTTTAATCACATTTAGTTCCTAAAAGGCTACACTATGTTGAGAATCTTCTTCTATCATTAGAAAAACAAGTGGAATCAAAATAGTACGTATTGGCTTATTTGACTCATGTCATTGTAGATATGCAGCTAGCAAATGGTTGATCGAGTCAGTTTCTATGTTCACAAAATTTATCATATTAACCACAATCTGCTTCTTATACAAAGATCTGCACAATTAACTTCTACCATAATTTATATCTCATCACAAGCAAGTTCAACCGAATAACTATTTCCCCTTGGAAACACTGGTCAAAATACTCTCAGTTTCCAACAAAAAACAAAGGACAACTTCCCTTTGCACAAGCACACAAATATAACACGAGTCACATGACACAACAAGGACACGGGCAACACTGTTGAGACACATTCTGGCATGTCCTAGTGTATTTTGGAGTGTGTAGTGTCCAGTCCAAGAGTAGCACGATACCGGGTTTTTTTAGTGCCCAAGTTTCCTAGGGTTTAGTTACTCATAAATGGGGGCCATTTTTCTATGTTCTTGTTTAAACCCTAAATTCCATCCACGGACCAAAATCGACCAAAATTTTCAACCCAAAAGAGAGCAAGCTCACCAGAACCCAGCGAGAGCGGAGCCAACCGATCCCGAACCTCGCCAGAACCGAGAACGCCACGGAGATCCAGCACGATCGGATGGTCCACCGGAAGAACCAGCACCAGCTTGACCTCGATGTGGTCGTCCCTCGCCTTGACGTCGACGGAGCCATCGGGATCGATTAGAACCCTAGGGATTGGAACCCTAACCGAAGAATCTCCGCCGCCGTCGCCTTCGGTCCAAGTAACGAGGAGAGATCTCGGTGACGGCTGGAGGGAGGCCTTGACGTCGCGGCACCGGGCGGAGGGGTTGGTGTCGGGATTGAATAGGTAGAGGCGGAGCGTCGGGACGTGGGTTAGGGTTTCCCAGGTGAATCGCCATTGATTGTTAGAGTTAGGGTTTGAGTTTGGGGAAGGGGAGGAGCTCATTTCGAGAGCGGGAAAAAGAGAATTATTTCTGCAGCTGCTAATCTCTCGCAATTTCGAATTGGTTGATTCTGTTCTAAATAATACGGGTTCTGCCAACGGAAGGAGTCCCAAATCACGAAAATAAAAGGGTGGATAAATGATAACTTCCTTTTGTTCATGTTATAATTTGTTTAGGCTTTTGATAAGGGCACTGCCAAATTTACTTGGGGCTAGCCCAGGATTGGGACTAGCCCACTAAAGAGGAACTTTTACTTATACTAACCCAACATTTTACTCATACTAGCCCACTATTTTCAAACCCTCCCAAACCTCCCCACCCGACCGGAGCCCTCCCGCCGTCCTCCTCCGCCTCCTCCCCCGTCCTCCACCGCAGCCTCCCGTCGTCGTCCCCGTCAAAACCAAAAAAGAAAATGAAAAAATAGAAGAACTGTCAAAATTTGACATATATGTTGATTTTTAGGACTGTC
The DNA here is from genome assembly GCA_036927795.1 of Iris macrosiphon. Taxonomy (NCBI): domain Eukaryota; kingdom Viridiplantae; phylum Streptophyta; class Magnoliopsida; order Asparagales; family Iridaceae; genus Iris; species Iris macrosiphon. The sequence goes on along the minus strand of JAYESA010000010.1, from coordinate 8,437,123 downwards.
AAAATTTTGACAGTCCTACCAATTGGAAGTACTGTCAAAATTTTGACAGTTCTAAAAATTCAACATATATTTTTAGGACTGTCAAACTTTTGACAGTCCTACCAATTGGAAGGACTGTCAAAATTTTGACAGTTCTAAAAATGTATGTTGAATTTTTATGACTGTCAAAATTTTGACAGTCCTACCAATTGGTAGGACTGTCAAAATTTTGACAGTCCTAAATTTTTTTTCTGTTAATTTATTTTTGTTAATTGTTGGGGGGGCCAATTTCAAAATATCCTTAAAATTTCTATCCTTAAAATTTGGAGGTCGAAACATCGTTTTTTTGCGATTCTAAAAAATTGGAAAGTCCGTCAAACTGTGAAACAGTTTATCCCGAAGTACTTTTCCATACGGTCATTTTGGCTCAAACTGGAGCTTGTTTCGATCTCCCAGTCAAAAGTTATGATACTTTAAAGTTTTATATTTTATATTTTTGCCTGTAATATGTACGTTTTACTTCGGATGAAAATTCTCTCTACACGAATTGTGTTACTCTCGTCGAAAACATACAAATAGACCTATTGTGTGACAAAAAACGATTTGAAAACAAATAGTTATGGCCGTTTTAAGTCTGATCGACGGCAGACGTAATATTCGTACGGTAGATTTTTTTTTTTTTTTTGTTCAATGATAACATATTTTATTTTGGATGTTAAACTAAATAAAAAAAATCAAAATCCAAAACTAACTAAATAGAAATAAACTTAAAAAAAAATCCTGACAATTAAAATGAGGACTGTCAAAATTTTGACAGTCCTCATTGTTTGTGCGACTGTCAAAATCCTGACAGTTCTAGTTTTATATAAAATTTTCAGTGGGTTAAAATTAGGACTGTCAAAATTTTGACAGTCCACATAGCTTGTGGGACTGTCAAAATTATGACAGTCCTAACAATTTGTAGGACTGTCAAAATTTTGACAGTCCCACAAGCTATGTGGACTGTCAAAATTTTGACAGTCCTGATTATAACAATTTGGACTAGCCCCAAATGAGGACTGTCAAAATTTTGACAGTCCTCATTTCTTGTGGGACTGTCAAAATCCTGACAGTCCTAGTTTTATATAAAATTTTCAGTGGGTTAAAATTAGGACCGTCAAAATTATGACAGTCCACATAACTTGTGGGACTGTCAAAATTATGACAGTCCTAACAATTTGTAGGACTGTCAAAATTTTGACAGTCCTTCCAAGTGGTAGGGCTGTCAAAATTTTGACAGTCCTGATTATAACAATTTGGGCTAGCCCCAAGTAACTTTGGGAAACTTGTAATTTTGGGAAATGGGACTGTCAAAATTTTGACAGTCCTTCCAAGTGGTAGGACTGTCAAAATTTTGACAGTCCTGATTATAACAGTGGGCTAGTCCCGAGTAACTTTCATGATGGCAAACTTGTAATTTTTTCTAAATTTTCAATGGGCTAGTCCCGAGTAAAATGTGTAGTGCCCTTATAATTACCCTTTGTTTAAGTGATGTTTGCTCTTGTTTGTTTCTCATTAGTTATTTTTGCGTCCAAATCACTTACATGGATTAGGTTGGGTTCGAGTCAGGTCGGATCAAAATTCGGATCCAAGTCCGGAAAATTCGGATTCAGATCCAAGTTTGATTGGGTCGTGTTCGGATCTTGTTGGATGGATTCAAATCCAATCGGGTCCAGCTCTAGTTGAATAGGGTAAAAGTTGGTTCGAGTCAGCTTCGAGATCGAGTCTAGTCGAGTCGGCTAGTGTCACTCCTAGTGCCAAAATGCATGGGACGATTATGTGGCAATGATCAGCCAATACGAGTTTGAAGGACATTCCAATTTAATCGACATGTCGAAGTATACTACGTTGTCAATTATGAACTCCATTCCATAGATTACACTAACATTAGCAAGTAGATATCTAGATTTAATCCAACATAATAACAATAATGAAGAACTAACCAAAAACAAAATAAATACTAAATAGTAACAACTGAGTGTCCAATGTCCAACAAAAAATATATGAAGTTTGATGGAGACAAATCCACTAGTAGAAGAATCAAAGATAGAACAAGTAAATAAGAGCAATGAGTTTATGCTCACAAAAACTCTGGCAGGAGAATCTCGTAATCCTCTACTGATGCCGCTCTTACGTCTGGTCCTGGTCCGTAGATCTCCATGTAACTCTGGTCGTCAAAGCCTAGAAAAAGCCCAAGTACTCGGAGGGATACAAAAGACATAATATACATGCCTAATATAACAATGTATACATGCATAGAAACATGTAATAAAAAAACAACCCTATCTATTGACTAAGTGCCATGCAACAGAGAACAAGTACATATACGCGGATTGTAAGACTAAGGGTACCATTACTATAACACCATATGATGCTCTTGGTAATAGCGTATCTCTAATATCGATCGTAACGCCATGTGACACTTTCGATTGTCAAGATGGATAATAAAAAAGAATAGCCCACTTCTAATAATCGCTCTCCCCATCCCATGATCTATACAATTCTACAAGTCAAACCACGAGTATAAGATCAATTGAAACTATCAGCCATCAATGTATCTATATATATCATGCAAATGCTAGTCTATTTGATCGCAACTACGACTAAGACGTATAAACGGTACACTATCTCCACTAAGTAAAAGTTTAATATGATTGAACCGTAATTCATCTCCGAGTCAAGTTTGTGTAGATAGATACATGAAGTTATACTACAAGTCTAGTAAAACACTTTGAAGAACCAACAATAAAATATTACAAGTGATAGTAAATCATATAATAATATAAATACTGGATATTGTATACTTGTCTAGATTAATAGTACAAATTGGTTGCGCTAAGGTCGTGGTACTATGGTCTAATCCAAAATCTATATATTTTTCAAAGAGACTGTTAAGAATATAATTTTATTTACTTATTATTTATTAAACTTAAGTTATATGTCTTTACTACATGTTCTAACTATTTATTCATTATTTATTTGATTAGGTTTTTAATTTTAATATAAACTCTAACTATTTACTTATTAGAATAGGTTATATAATTAATTGTTATGACAAGTTGCAATTATTAAGAGAGGAGGGGGGTTTATAAGTAAAAAAAAATCTCAATAAAGGATTCTGCTATGATCCTCTTCTTCTTTTACTAGGTAAGGGAAGAAGCTCCTAGGGGTATGATGGTCTTCTTCGATAGGTCTTTCTAAGTCTCCAGCGTGACTCGACCTCCTTGTCGTCTCCAGTCGCATGGGAAAAGGTGTCGGTCGTCGAGGTCTGGAGGAGGTCGATATGTCGGTAAGGAGGCAAGAATGAGGAAGAACTGTGTGAGAGAGTGAACTTTGTTGGCGGTGTATAGAGTGATTAGTATATTGATAAGTTTTCCGCCGCTGCTTTCGTCACTGTTGTTATTAAGGAGAGAGGAAAGATAATGGAGGATATTTTTGTCATTTAATATTTTTTGTTAACACTGTTAGAATATTAAGTTGTACAATTATAGTTGAGATATTAAGTTATTTATTGTAAAATTTTAAAATTTTAGAATATCATTTTAAAAAACTTGAATAGCTGAGGGTATCAGGTTAAAATTTAACCAAAAAATTAATTGGACAGAAACATAAGTATTGGAGTGGGTAGGGTTCCCAACCTATATGAAAAATACCCCAGAGTGCGACGAGCGCCGTCTGTGGTCAGAGAAGCTCGGGGAGGCGACGAGAGCCATTCGAGAGGTCGAAGAAGCTCGGGAAGAAGGAGGAGCATCAGTTATCCAGGGGAGACAAAATTCGGGCCGAACTCGGTCCGAGTTCGGTCAGGGTGCTCCAGAAGCTCCAGAAAGCTGTTGTCTTCGTTTACTCGCAAATCATCGACTTGGGCGAATTCAGTCCGAGTTCCGTCGGCGGGTTGGACGAAAATTCAGAGGTATTTTATACACCGATGGATCGTATCCTACGGTCCAGGATTTATTGCAGGATTAGGGGGTATATATTATGTTTTCCTAAACCCTAATCCTAATATATCATCTCAAGAAAGAGGAAAAAATGAGGCAATAGTGCCATTGCAACTTTGGGAAGGAGAAAGAAGGATTGGAGGCCGTTTCGGAGGAAGAGATCAATTTGGGGTAATTTCTCATTGTCTTCTATCTTCGTGGTGTGATCTATTTTCTATTCCTAAGTGTTGTGGTGTTCCATGTTGGATCGAGTGGAGCTTGTAGAGGGTGTATTCTATTTATTCCATTAGTGGGGGTTCTTCAGGGTTAGACTCCGATCGTCCCGTGATTTTTTCGCAAGGGTTTTCTACGTCAAAATTTCCTGTGTCTGTGTGGATTATTTTTTTGTGGTTTGGTGTTTGGTTTGTGCGTTGTATTGCTCGGTTCTCTCGCAGTTACTCTCTGGTTTGGGGGAAAATTTTCGTGCTTCTTTTCCAATAGTTTGGTATCAGAGCCAGGTTCTGAAATTTCATAAGGGTGTCAGGAGTTGACAGGAAAACCAGGGAGGAGAGATGGACGCGAAGCCGGTGCGCATGGTAAACCTGAACGGTACCAACTATCATTACTGGAGGAGCAAGATGAAGGATCTGCTATTTGTCAAGAAGCTGCATCTGCCGATATTTGCTTCCGAGAGGCCTAGTGACAAATTCAAAGAGGACTAGTGTAAACTCCCTCACCCAAAATAGGTATTTTGTGTGTATTTTATATTATTATATTTATTATAGATGTTGAATTTCTTTAGAGTATTCTCTTAGTTAATTAGAAAATAAATTTCTTGATATATTTACTTATATAAATATTTATTTAGAATTATTTTAGGTTATTTTAGATTTTGGAGATTTTCTAGAATTTTTGGTAATTAAAACTTAGGAAACATAAATTTTTAGGACTTCCATGATTTACTATGAGACCATACTTGAATTTGTTACTACCAAACATTTATTTTAGAGTTAAAATATTTAAATATACTTTTCTGTAATTTATTTAGAATTGTAACTAATTATTGATTTTTTGAAATTATTGAGGATTTATTTGGATATATAAAGTCTTAATATTAGATAGATGCTAATTTAGTGTTAATAGATATTAATAAGATTATATATAAATTATTTTTATTATCTTTAATTCTATTTAAGATTATAAATTATTGAGATGAAATCAAACTCTATTTTAAATTAATTCAAATCCTGAGCCTACTAGGAAAACTACTTTATGCATATCATATCCTTATTTAAACTGATCATAATCATATCCAAATTAGCCAATCCTAGTCTTATTCAATTAAACAATCTTCACCATTATAAATACCTATTAGACTTATGGAATAAACTCATCTTTCATATTTTTTTTATCCCCAAACTCCTCTCTCTTTTCGTCCAAAAAATAGTCAAAATTTGTCATAAATTCAGCCTCATTTTCTAGTAGTTATGACGAATTAAAAAGATGATATCTCCTAGCTCCGGACTCCAAACGCGCTCCAATTTTTTTTGTTAGAATCATATTAATGTTACTTTTCTGAATATATAAATTATTTCAGTAAATTCAGAACCTATTTTTCCAAAATATTTCGAAAGTGCCAGCTGTCCGAAATCAGACGCGTTTTCGTATTTTCGAGATTTTGGGAGATCCCTTACTCGGAATTACGAACTGTTTGAAGTTTCGAAAAGCTGACATAATGAACTTCCAGAAAATTATTTTTCCAGAATTTAAAATATAATTTTATTCTACTATAAAATTCGTGCAACGTAGACGTAAATAGAAAACCACCAAAAACTGTCATCTGTGCGCCCTTATGGCCATAACTTTTTACCGACTTATGATTTTATAAAACTGTCGATTCCAGCATTTATGTAGCATTGAAATCTATAGGATTCCACACACAAATCTAGGATTTGAGTTGGTTGACTTTTTGGTCAACAGATTGCCTCAATTTGCGTACCATGGATCATAAATCCGTAAAGTTGACTTTCTTTGGACCAAAATTAGGGTTTAATAATAAAATTAGATTATAATAAGATTGAAATACTATTTTAGGTTATTTATTCAAAATTATAAATTAATTAAAATGGAGGAACCTATTCACCCACTTTTGTAACATAACTTGTTTAATTTATGTGACGGGTAGATCGGACGACGCCTTGAGTTGTAACTTCATTCTTTTTCAGAGCAGGAAAGTATACCTTGTCATTGTACTGTTATTTATATTCCATATTTTGCATGCATCTTTATTTTCTGTCTTTAGTTCATATATTTTAACTTTTATATAAAATGCGCGCGACAGTGTCGTCGTGATATATTTTTATTTATGTATTTGCATTGACCTTGTTTATGAGACTACCCCATTATTATGTAGCATCATTAGGTTCATTGGCCTTGACACAGTTTTTACACGAGTTGTGAGTCTCATATAGATCACGGACTTACGTATTGACTGATCATCGGTACGCGTGGGACGTGCGTTCGGGATAATTGTTGATAGAAACTTTGTATGCTAGAAGACTTAGCAGTTATTAGAGGTCCATGGACATGGCCTATTATAGTACGGTGGTCCAATCCTTGTCCTTGTTTGGTTGCAGGATTGGGCTAGGGTACTAAGAATAGGCTATGAACCAAATTGTGTCATGGATGTGACATGCTTAGAGCATGGGGTGCGGAGAACAACAAGTACCGCATTTGGGCTCCTTTGCACTTTCTCTTTTGTAACCCGGAAGCTCCGCTGGAGATACGGGCGGTGATGACCCCTATACTACTTGGCGGCCTCTGCCGTTCAAAAGACGACATACTTTGAGGCCCCTGATTCTCCGAGAGAGTCATGCCAATCCCATTTATGGTCAGATAGCCCACTTGTTAGAACGTTGTTCTCAAACTGCATTCACATAGATGGTTAGGCGACCCATTGGATATTTATTTTAGTACTTTATTGGCATGTGTTTTATGTATCTTGTTACGTCCCTCTGAGGACCTGGCCCCTTCCAGGTGTATCTGTTCTTGAGTATTCGCAGGAGCGCAGATTCGGATGGTTACATATGTTTCGAGGATGTCTTCTCTTCGAGCCCCATGATTATTAGCTGGTATTCCTATATTATGTTGTTGTGTTACACTTTTACATTCGAGTTGGTAGTGGATTTGTTTCCATCCAACTATCATCCTTAGATACTTCTTATTGAGATCTAGTTTCATAGATAATGGTTATTTATTTATATTTGATTTTTGTGGATGAGATTTAGATTATATCCTATGACTTGTGATAGATTTATACCACTTGTGGATTTGATATTCATATTACAGCGTACGTATGGGTTTGGTTTCCATATATTAGAGTTGACATATCCATGCGGCTGGCATGCTTACGTGTCCTAGTCCTACGTATTTTGGGACTGGGACGTGACAACTAGAATTTCGAGCATATACATGTGTGTGGGTACATCAGACAGTTCATTGACGAGAATGTGTACAACCACGTTGCCAGTATTGAGCACGCGAGGACACTGTGGGATAAGCTGAAATCTTTGTATGCGAAGAAGACCAGGATAAATAAATTATTCCTGATCCGGATGATGATGGGTCTGCGGTACAAAGATGAGGTATCTATTATGGATCACTTGAGTGAGTTCCAGGACGTGGTTGACCAACTATCCTCGATAGGAGTCAAGTTCGATGGCGAGATTCAAGGACTATGGCTGCTGTGTACAATGCTAGACTTGTGGGAGACCGTACGAGTGTCTATGATCGCTTCTACTCTGGAAGGCATGGTCAGTCTGGAGTTTGCCAAGAGCGGGATACTGAAAGAAGAGATGCGGAGACGTTCTCAGGGCACTTCATCCACATCCCAATCAGAGGCGCTTGTTTCAGAGAGCCACAAAAGGGATAAAAGCAGGGGTCCAGGCGGTGGCAGAGACAAAAGCAGAGGAAGGTCCAAGGGTCGGTACGAGGACTCGGAGTATTACCATTGTGGCAAGAAGGGCCACATCAAGCGGAACTGTTTCGCTTAGAAGAGAGAAAAGAAAGGCGACAAGGAAAAGCAAAGTGAGAACACTACAACGATGACCTTGACACATGGAGGCAACGTGATCATTGTAGGTGATGAGGTAGTTATGAACCTCGCATGCGATAACAACTCTTGGCTGGTGGACTCATGTGCTACAACGCACGTATCTCATAACAGGGCTGTAAACCCCCTCAACCAGAATTTAGGTATACTTGGTATAGTGAGAGACTCAGGTAAAATTCAAATTGATTAGGATTTGGAAATTAGGGTTTATATAGACCTGTCAATTAATTAAAACTCTTGATGCACCTTACCATTGCTACAATATTTGGAGTACAATAATAGCCTTTACCTTCCAACAAATTTTGCACTCTTAACCTAGAAGAGCCAACCTAGGCACTGGATATTTCTGTCACTCACAAACATACTCTCTTGTGCTCTATTTTAGTTGCACAACATTCTAGTCACAAAAATTAATTCTTTAATCCTATGCCTTGTACCTATATCGTTGCCATCACTGGCAGCCCACGCTGTACCAGAAACCTCGAAGTTCTATGAGGAGATCCCAGATGAAGTAGTGGCCTCAAACATAACCACAAGCGCATAAGCCGTTTGGCGAATGTTCTTCGACGGTGCTTCAAGAACAGGGCCCAAAGGCAATATTATCACTGACGTCGGGATAGTACTATTTTTTCCACACAATCTAGTTATAAACCTCGCTTACTTCCTCACAGAGCCATACTCCAACAATATGGCAGAGTACAACGCCCTCGTCATTGGTCTCCAACTCGCTAAACAAGTGTGAGTAGACTACCTGGAAGCCTACGACGATTCCAAGCTGATAATCAGTCATGTCTGGGACGAATACGAGGTCCTGTACGAGGACTTAATTCCCTACCACCAAGTCGCGCTTGAAATAATCTCCACCTTCGAGGGGTTCTTCATAGAGCACATCCCTCGGCTGTAAAATACCGAGACTGACGCCCTGGCCGACCTCGTCGCCTTTCTGGAAGTTCCAGTCAAAACCCATCAGCAGATCACAGTTGTTGGTCAAGAGCTGGTCTCCCCAAAAAATTATGTTTGTCTTTGCCTGAGCTACTCAGTAGAGACAAATACTGACTCCCAAGACTGGAGACTTCCATTCATTGACTACGTTGTCTATAAAATTCTCCCTGAGAACCCAAAGGAAGCCACTTCCATCAGAAGACGTTCCCTCTGGTTCTATTACGATACGGCTACCAAAATGTTGTATCGTCGTTCCTACGACGGTCTTCTGCTATAATGTCTATCGAATGCAGAAGTGAAGCAGCCTCTCTGAGAGGCTCACGACGGTGTTTGCGGTGTCCATCAACCCAGACCCAAGCTACATGACCGTCTTCGGAGAATTGGTTACTATTGCCTGACAATGCTAGCAGAGACTGTTGACTATGCGAGGAAGTGACAAGCGTGCCAAATCCACATAGACTTTATCCACCAGCCCTCAAAATTTTTACACCCAACGGTCGCATCTTGGCCGTTTGAAGCGTGGAAAATGAACATTATTGGACCAATTAGTCCACCTTCTTCTAAGGGACATCAGTTCATCTTGGCTATCATCGACTACTTCTCCAAATGGCGAAAATTGTTCCACTCGCTGAAGTCAAGAGCTCAAACATGATCATCTTTGTCATGCATCACGTCATATACCGCTTCAGCTTACCACAGAGGATCATACATGATAATGGTTAACAGTTTGCAAGTCATACTTTTTACCAGTTTTGTGACAAAAAACTGAATCCAGAATATAGCCTCGACCACATACAACCCAACAGAAAATGGTCAGGAGGAAGCATTCAACAAGACCGTCTTAAAGCTACTCAAGAAGTTCGTGTCATCCAATAAGTACGACTGGAATGAGAAGCTGGATGAATATCTCTGGGCCTATCGCACAACGGTTCGGACACCTACTGGTAGCACGCCATTCTCCTAGGTTTATAGAAGCGAAGCGGTCCTCCCACTCGAGATCCAAATTCTGTCACTCGAAGATTCTCCTTTGTTTTATTGTTCATATCGATTCTTCCTTTTCGCTTTGGAGCAATCTTTCATCATGTGGCCTGGCCTTTTGCAGTTGTAGCATATAGGCTCTTCATCACTGTTGTCATTAAGCTCCTTTTTCTTTGATCTCTCAAGCTTTAGGAATTTCTTGAAGTTCCGAGTGATCATGTCAACTTCCTCATCTTGAGATTCATCGTCGTCGGAGTCATAATTTGTGACCTTCTTGTGATGCGTCTTGAGAGCAATTATTTTTTCCTTTGGAGTGGGTTCTTCAAATTCTTTGAGATCTAGCTCGTGAGTCATTAGCTTACCCATGAACGTCTCGAGGGTCATCGTGGTAAGATCATTTCCTTCAATGATTGCAGTGGCATTGGGATTCCAATTTTTAGTGAGTCCCCTGAGTACCTTGCGAATCTTCTCGTGATTGTTGTACTCCTTGCCAAGTGATAATAGAGGGTTGACGATGTCGAAGAATCTCGTGAACATTTGAGTGATTGTCTCATTTTGCTTCATCTTGAATGCTTCATACTCTTGTATTAGACGACTTATTTTTTATTTCTTCACTTGAGAGGTTCCTTCATGAGTGACCTCAAGAAGTTTTCATACTTCGAGCGAAGTTCTGCAAGAGGAGACCCTTTTAAATTCAATTCTGTCTACAACACAAAATAGAGCGTTAATAGCTTTAGCATCAAGACTAGCTTATTTCTTTTCAGTGTCTGTGTACTTATCATGAGGTTTCTCTACAAGGTTGCCATCTACAACTATTCTAGGTGGCTTCTTGTATCCATCTATTACAACAGACCAAAAATCAAAATCAAGTGATTTCAAATAAAAACTCATACGTGTCTTCTAGTATGTGTAGTTAGTACCATCAAATATGGGTGGCCTATTTATGGACTGGCCTTCACCATTGTTGGTGTGGATAGATCTAACAGTTACCATAAGTCTCTTAGGATGTTAAGACAAATATCAAGAGAACTAGCTCTGATACCAATTGAAAGACAGTAAGGCAATTCTAGAGGGGGGTGAATAGAGTGCAGCGAAATAATCTACCCAATTAAAAATTAAGCAGAGTGAAGGAAACTACCAACTAACAGTATATATGAAAGACAATAATGTAAAGCAGTAAGAGTAAGAGAGAGCAAACACAAACACCACGATGTATACTGGTTTTCCTCTGAGAGGACTAGTCTAGCCCCGAGAAATTAAGCTCGGAGTTTTATCTACTACAATCACCAATAGTAAATCACAAGCTTTTATCCGAAGGCTTGCCGGCTTCTTTACACCACGAGTTTTGATCCGAAGGCTCACAACTTCACACACCACGAGTTTTGATCCAAAGGCTCGTAACTTCACACAGAACAGGGGCTTGATGAACCAAGCTTTTTATAACTCTGTAGACTTCTAGACCAAGACCATACTTGGCACTCAAAAGGCTAGGGAGTTGATCTTGGAGATAAGAAAATTTAGGCTCTAAGGGTTTACTCACTATAGGATAGGAAGATTGAGAATGGTTGAGTGAGTAGAAATATAGAAATCCAACTCTATTTATAGGGTATTGGCAAACAAAATTCGGCCAGAGTTCAGATAGGGTTTAATTCAAATTTCCAACCGTTGGACCAAGAAATCAGGAGCTTATTGAACTGGTTGATTTTATACCAAAAAGGTAACCGAGTTCGGCACGAGTTCGGCCCGAGTTTGGTCTCTTAGTATGGTAGACTTTGTAAATAAATGTGGCCTTATTTGGTGGATAGGTTCTTTGGTTTATTTGAGTGGACTAGATATCTGGGTATAGATACTTTGATTTGCTAGTGCGACTCAACTTACATCAATCCTAGACTCAAATAAAATATTAAATTACATATAAAAACTAAGAGCACTGATGACGCCAAACTTCTGAAATATCTGTTGACTTGAAGACGCTTTTTTCCTTGACGGTAGTTGTCCAAAGATAATCAGCAGAACCCCCGGGTGCGAGGCTTCAGATAAGTCATAGGCGGTTAGACTAAATCTTCTGTTATAACGCCGTCTTTGGCTCATCGACATATAGCATATGTCCATTGCTGATCATGCTTATTGCTTTCTGCAAGTATATGTTAGACGAACAAGAAAATATACTGAAGCAAATATTACATATCTGGATAATGCTGAGTTTAAGTAGAAGATACTATAGTGATTGATCGATTATCATAATGCTAAACTTAATCGATTAGCCATATTCAAAAACTCAACATAAACATTGGGCCAACAAACCTGTCACGTCCATATCACCTCTGGCAGGGCTTGTCTCGAACTTATTACTTGCACTCAGGTGCATAAGAATTAATAAGGCCACAAAATCTATCACGTCCATATCACCTCTGATAGGGTTTCGTTATGAACTTATTACTTGCACTCTAGTGCGCAAGAAGTAATAGATCCACCAAAGATCCCCCAGTGGGATATTCTCAACAAAAGCAAACAGTTCACGTCCATATTACCTCTGAACTATGAGCTGCCCATTTTTCCATCCAAAGAAAACAACCATGTCCATATTACTTCTGGCTTGTTTCCTTTTTCTTTCACAAAAATACCATGATCATACCTAACCTTTCGGTATGACTATCGTTTAGCTCACGTCTATGTTACCTCTGATCTATCGTCCTCACATTCTCCCCAGTAGAGTTTGCCATATCCTTCTTATCTCTGAGCAAACCTCTCTATATAACTATCGATTGTCACGTCCATAATACCTCTGATATCGGTCGTCATCTAAACTTATCACCCGTACATAACTCTAAGTACTAGCGGTGTTAAGTCCACAAAACCTGCCGCGTCCATATCACCTCTAGCAGGGCTTGTCTCGAACCTATTACTTGCACTCAAGTGCGCAAGAAGTAATGGGTACACAAAACCTATCACGTCCATATCACCTCCGATAGGGTTTTTCGCTTCGAACTTATTACTTGGACCCAAGTGCGCAAAAGGTAATAAGGTCCACCAATAAAGTCCCCCAGTGGGACGTTCTTAACAAACTACGGTGTTGTGCTATGTCCATATTAACTCTAGCACAATACCCAAAGTCCACAACATGCAATATGACAAAGACAAAGAGAAAATTTTGGAAAATGAGAGACTTTATTGACTAATATTCAAGATCATGAGTACATTTGATGAAAATCTATTTTTTATTAGTATTCAAGGTCATGAGTACATATGATGGAAATCTATTTTAAGGGTTTTCATGAAGTCTCGCTGATACGAACATTTTCCATTAGAAGCGCCTCTCCGTAATGTTGTTTCTACCGACACAAGTAGAGCCAGCAATAGAGCTCAATGTTTTCTGGATCATCCCTCCACAGTGCAAACCTGGGTATATGGAAAAGAATCCATAGTGATGGATAACAAGGGGGAGCAGTAGCAAGCGTTCTACAACCATGCGGGAAGACCGTAGACATGAATAAAAATTAATCCAAATCATGTTATCGACACCGCAGGCCCCCGGCTGGTAGCAAGTCACATAAAGGGGAGAAACACAGCTAGCACACTGCATAAACATGGACAGTTCCACGCATGACACATGATGTTCACCCTCGTCTCCTGGATCAATCTTGGCAAAAAACCACCGCGTAAGGTTGGCATTCTCTTCGAATGACGGGTTCTATCATATCCTTCCATGCTCCATTATGGGCACCGCGAAGGGTGGTAAAATCTGCATAAAGAGAACACATATCAGTCTCAACAAAAATTGCAAAAGTGTACAGCGGTCGTATGCCGCTTCCAGGTCACAGCCACACACAGGAGGAGACGTCTCTAGATAGCTAAGTCTGCGCGGATGATTGCTGATGATTCCTCATCATGCGGCCAAGCTACAGATAGGCTCTGGGTGCATGCTGCAGATAAGTTTTCATCCATGAGACCAAGCCACATATAGGCTCTGTGCGCTTGTTGCAGATGATTGCTAATCCATGCGACAGAATTTTGTTGGAAGGGTGGGGGGGTGCGTGTTCTAAATGATTTCTCATCCAGGGAGTATCGAGATCGGTTCTGGCACAAAGGTTTGGAGTTCGAGGATTCATGTCATCGTAAGGATTGGCTTCGATCAATGTACGACGGAGAGGAGGAGCTAGGCATCTTGATCTCTACTTGCGTCCTAAGTACAAGGACTATACCTGGAGCTATGGGGCTTTGTCATACAATTACTAGAGTTGTTGCACAAGGTGGTGATGATGAAACAGTTGAGAAACTTCAACTGGTAAGAGCAACATGGATAGAACCTATATTTTGGTTCTAGCCAAAATTTATTTCAATTTTTTCTTAGGAAGCTGAAGTTATTGGTAAAATAGAAGAACAATGTTTCCTTTAATGTTTATGAATTTGTTAATACTTTTTTCCTTTATATTTCTCGATTTATGATGAGTATTGTTTGTGATATTTTGTTTAGAAGAAGCTACGTTATTAATTTGTTTAGAGATTAATTTGGGATTAGTATCCTCACAAATTTTAGGTTATGCTGAGTGTATATATCTGCATTCACTAATTAGTACTTACCGAGTATGAACCAATTTCGAAGTAATTTTATGTTTCATTAGCTATTTCAACATATATAATTTCAAATGTGTAATGCTGGAAACTTTGGATCAAGGATGATGAATTAGCTTAGTCAAGTTTATTTCTGTTGCAGATCTATGATAGGAAAGCACTACACTAGCTAGGCAAGGGTTCTTCCTAAATTTACCTGAGCAATAAACACTGACAAATTATGGCAAGATAAATTTGTTTGATTAATGAGACCTCAATCATGTGGATTGCTTTGACATGTTTCATTCATGCTGGATTAAAATTCATAAGTACAAATAGAAACTATAGACCATACACTAACTAGGAACAAGAAACATATTTGGTTCTTTTAGGGACTGCTTGGTAACGGAGTTTTCATCGGTTTTGGGGTACCGACCGTTTATGAAAATTTCTGTTTGGTAATTTTTATGAGGTACTGGTTTTGGTCGGCTCAAAAATCCTTCAAAACCGATGTAATATAATTTTGGGTGGTTTTATAAACACCCCAAATCGACGGATTAATTTTTTAGTGGTTTTATTAATTTTATTTCATTTATTCTTGTAAAAGTCTTTCAAAACCGTTCGTTACCGAGCATGAATTGGATTGGTTTAAAATCTACTACTTAAAACCATTCAAAATCAGACCTCATAACCGCTCATAACCCGTACTCTAAAAACATTTCATAACCGCTACTCCCATAATTACCAAACAGGCCCTTATCGTTTGTCAATCCTGCTCTTCTCTACTCAATCATCTTTGGCAATTTCTGATGAGTATTCATCTCTACCGTGTTGGCTCCATTTTCTTTTATATTTTGGCGAAAAATACCACTTTAGTTTATATATAGATAATATTAGCAGTACTGGTGTTGCATGCACGGTATCTGTTGATATCCCTATAGTAGTTTTGTAATGGAGGAGGACTCTGATCTTCTTGGTATGGTATGGTATGGTGTGGTTTGGTTTGGTTGAAGTGCCGAACTTGTTATAATATGAAGAGTTTCAGTCTCGTACAAACATTTCAAGGTTACATAAAGCACCAAAATTGCCCCAAAAATGTGGAATATTTTTTACTAATGTCCCTTTTATCATGTACATAATATATAGATGAAAAAGTTTGTAAATCATGATTTTGTATGAAGAAAAATGATGAGCTTTTTTCTAGATCTATATACCTTAGAAAAGGAGTGATACATATATCCTGATTTATAAACATGTTCAAAAAATAATAGATATCTTTAGAGTATAGTAGTCAGAGCGCAGATTTTTTTTTTTCTCACATAAATATGGCCGTATAAATAATTCTAAACATTTAGTTTGACATGCAATTTTTTGACGTACATTATTGCTGTTATTTTGCCTGTAAATAATTCTAATATTTTAACAAAATTGATTTCTACAATTTTGGGTGTAAATGACGAAAATGATTAAATTCTTACATTTGGCTAGGATAAAAAAAAAAAAAATCTTGCTTACCTACATTAATAAGTATTATATTTAAATTTAAATTTTAGATAAACGTTAACTTTAAATTCAAAATTTTAAATTCAAATAAGATAAAGTTGTTCAAATATAAATTTTAGAAAGTTATATTTGAATGGCATTAAATTTCAAAATAAATTAAAATGTATAGTAGACATAGTTTGGATAATATTAGGTTAAATAAATATTTTATAATTAATATATAGCCATTTTGTAAACACAACACAGTTGCCCGACTATATAATCTATATAAAATACGTTGCAAACACATTGCGTGTGCCCTGACACTAGAACAAATGTATATAATACAATATCCAATATCAAAAAATAATGATAGTTTTTATTAGATGAAAATAACTTAATATTTGATTGTTAGTTGAATAAACATTACTATTGAAATGGGTTGCTCTCAAAATCTTTTGAAGTCTAAATGTATATATTTTAATAATTGTATATATTTTTGTTACACTGTGTTTAACTGCCATAGATAGGAAAAGAGAATTGAGATTGAGATAAATAAATTTTAGATTATAAGAAAAGTATGAACTTAGTATTTGTATAATTATGGAAAATATTAAATGGTATAATTTTTTTTGTCATATTATCAAATCTTTTGTTATAAATAACGGTATTATCTAATGAGATAAGTTTCAAATCCAATTATTATTTAAATTTAATGTTATCTTAAAGATTAACAAGTATAAACCAGTTATTCTACTGACTATGACAGCAGAGATAGGGAAGATATGGAATTTATTCTGAAAGGACAGCTCCTAACAGTGAAAAAATGAATTTATGTATCTTAGTCATATATGTATTATGAATTCTAGTGTCATGGCACACGCCATGTGTGTGCATTGTCTATTTTTACAAATGTTGATATCATTTTATGTTGAAATGGTAACATTCAACCAAATTTATTTAAAAAATTATTAATTTTCGATAGGATATTCTTTATGTTAGAAATGTTGATATCATCTTATTTAACATAGAAAATATAAAACCAAACTTACTCAATAAAAATATTAATTTTCCAATAGCAAATCACTCTTTTGACAAAATTATAATGATGAAATGTTATTTGGTAGCATCTTCGAGTAGCATCTTCATCATCATGACTTGATTGATAATCTTTGGTTACCTATATAGGGTCTAGAGTCACCGGTATTGGCAATATACATCGTCTTGCAAGAAATAAGAAAAATCTAAGGAGGTTATATGGAACCAAAGGTTACATCGTCTTGTCGAAAGTCACCTCCAAATATCATAACTTTTCGTCCAAAGGGTTGATCAACATCTATTAAATCTCTAAATGTTCGATCCAAAGCTTTAAATACATAGCGATTCACCATTGGTGTTTCATCCCAAATAACAGTTGATGTCCTTCTGATAAGCTTAGTCAGATCAGATTGTATACTAATTGAACATGTTGATGTTGCATGGGGATTGATTGAAATTTTGAACCTATAATGAGTTGTTCTCCCTCATGGTAATAGTTTTTTGCTATTCCAAAAGTTGTTGTTGCTAGCACAATATAGACATCACTTCTTGAATATGACAGTAACATACGATAGAGATAAGTTTTTCTTGTATCCCTAGGTCCATCTACCAAAAAAAATTGGACTTCTACGATGAGTAACAGTCGATCTTATTGTGTCAAAAGCATGTTTTTGCCCATTATTTAGTTTTTCAATTGCATCGTAATCTTTTTGAATGGAGATTGTAAGCTCATCTTGAATTAGAGTTTGAATTCCTAAAAAAATCGTAAATTTAAGAAGTAATCATATGCAGATTGTAGTCTGAAATTTTCTTATTAGGTTGGAACGGTAGAACACTCAAGTCTCGTAGAAGTCTAAGAGACCAAATTCCTTTTTTCTTCCTACGGTGAAAGGTCCGGTAGTTTTTTTTTTGTTCGATTAAGTTAAAAGAGGGGAAAAAATAGTGCATCCTAAAAGATAGGAAGAGGTTACAGTAATTTTAAAACTTAAAAGATAGTGTAGCCAAAAAAAAAATTTTATCCTAACATAAATATTATTTCATAGCATAAAATATATGTAAAGTATATAATCCAAATACCGCTAGTATTTGGATTATATAATAGTATAAATGTTTGGTCCTTTTTGGAAGTTTTGAAATGAAAGGTGCTGGAAAATGGTTAATTAAGTTTTCCCTAAAGAAAACTGGCTAAGAATAACATTCAAAAATATGTTCCGCATCATGAGACCTTTTTTTGTATGTTCTTAAACCTATTTAAACTTGCTCTCTTAAAGTTTCAGATTGATTCAAATTATATTAAGTAATAGATAGTTTTTAGATAATAGATGAAATAATAAATTAGATTAGATTAACTTAAATTTTAATTAGATTAAATCTAAAACTTAATGACGGATTATATTATAATATTAGATTAAAATTTAAATAGCTAATTAAATTTATTCTATGCGTTAGATAAAATTACTTTCTTAAGTTAAGTTAAAATTTTATCTAACTTGTGTTAGATTAGGTTTAAATTAAAATTTTGATTTTAAATTTTAGACAATTTTAAATTATATTGAAACCTTTTAGATTCTTAGCTATGAGATAATATTTATGTTATGATAAAAATGTCTTTTATGTTACACTATCTTTTAAAATTTTCAAATTAGCGTAACATATATATTTCTATCTTTAGGATTCACAATTTTTTTTCTACTTTTAACTTAGTCAAACAAGAAAACTTTAAAACATGAGCTTCCGCTACCTTCTTCCGAAGAAAGAAAAATATATTAATTAAATCTATGCTTCCCAGCAACTTTCATTTCAAAATATCCAAAAGGACCGAACATCTATAATATTATATAATCGAAATACTAGAAATATTTGGATTATATACTTTACCTATATTTTAAGCTATGAAATAATATTTATGTTAGGATAAACATGTCTTTTAGGATACACTATCTTTTAAATTTTAAAATTATGGTAACCTCTTCCTATCCTTTACGATTCACTCTTTTTTCCCTCTCTTTTAACTTAACCAGAAAAAATAACCTACGGGGTCTTCCATCGAAGGAAGAGAAAATAGATTATATATCTTAGACTTTTACGAGTCTTGAGTGTTTACCGTCCCACATAATAAGAGAATTTCAGACTATGATTTGCCTATGATTACTTATCAAATTCACGACTTTTCAGGAATTCAAACTCTAATTCAATATGAGATTACAATCTCCATTCTGCAAAAAGATTATGATGCAATTGAAAAACTAAATAATGAACAAAAATATGATTTTGACACAATCAGATCGACCATTACTCATCATAAAATTTTAATTTTTTTAGATGGATCTGGGGGTACGGAAAAACTTATCTCTATCGTGCCTTACTGTCATCTTTAAGAATCGATGGCTATATTGTGCTAGCAACAACTTTCGGAAAAGCATCAAACCTATTACTAGGAGGGAGAACAGCTCATACGGCTCGGTGCGTATGCGGCTCAGTGCCCATGTTATAATATTTCGCTTCTAGCGGTTTACTTATGGAATACTTGTTACTTTGACTCGGTTGAGAATCGAGTCTTGGGAAAATATTACCGCCAAATCAACACGGACGAAGTGCAATGAACTATTCAAACTGATGGAACGGTTTCTATTAAAATGAGTCCAAGAGTTTTCGTTGGTTTTTTGCTGCTTGGCTTTGTGTTGCTTTGTGTTTTGTCTTGCTTTCGATGACTTGGTTTTCATGATTCACTTTTCTCGCTTGTGCATTCTTTTTGAATCGTAAGAGAAAGAGATCGAAGGATGCTAACCAAGTGTTGTTATAATTTTAGGACGCATAACCAAGGAGTGATCATTGCATAAGGTTTCCCCATATTCTCGTTGATTCTTCGGTGAGTGGCTTCGACCCTTCGATGAATCCTTAGTCTGCACGCCTAATAAAATAATCTCTAGTTCACTTGAATTACTTATTTTAAATGATACCTCACTAACAAGATAAGTTAAAAGAAATGAATTGCATGCTTGAAGTATTAGAATTTTGCTTTACTATCAATTATGTTGCATGTCCCTCGTTCCTATGCTGCGCAACCCGATCTATAGCAAATCCTTATATTTTGAACATGATCTGTGGGGTAAGAAAGAGAAAGATGAAATCGTGTGTTTATTTTTCACCTGTGCATTTTAGTGTCTTGTCTGCTAGATGTTTCATGTCATGCATTGGTCTCGGACAACTTGTGCACAAGGTTCATCTCTCGAACGGTTTCTGGGGCACTAGGAATCGGTCGGTCCGAAAGATATTTTGTTGCATCCTGAGGTATACGGTTCTTGTGTTCTAGTGGGTTATTTTGTCTATTAGTGAAGAGCGGAACCATGAAGTCACAGCTGCTAGTATTCGTGTGTGTTAGTGAAGAGCTAAACCTTGAGTCACAGCTGCTGACATACACGCATGCTAGTGCAAAGCTGAACCTTGAGTCACCGCTGCTAATCATAGGGCAACCTATGGACCATCATGTAGTTAGGTTGCTAGGTTTACCTTCTTGCATACCTAAATGCCAAGTTCGATTCATAAGTTAGACACACATATGCAAATTATTGCTAACCTGTGTGTCTGCTGCACGGATAACCGCTCGACCGTGGGTAAAAAATTATCATATGCATGGTTCAATCTTTCGTTTATGTTTCTTGCATAAATTGTTAAAAAGAAACTAGACAACTAGAAAATCACATAATAGAAATGTTAGCTTTACTTGTATACTTAGTGTGGATTTCAAGGTGAGTTTGGCCACGGTCGTTCACCAGTACATGTTGTAGTACTGACCCACTTTTGTGGGTAAATCTTCTGGTTCTGGTAGCGAGAGCTTGGCAAAATTTTTGAACCAGTACTAGCGCATCCATCCAGCGGAACCGTGCTCGCGCTGCTTTCTTCACTTTCATCTCCTGTGTGCAAGCTCTTCTTCTGCTAGTTGTTTAAATATTTGGTCCTACTACAAGGACATGATGTGTGGATGTTGTGGCTAGTTTTGGGGTTGTAAAAAGGGATGTAGCCATCTATGGCATATTTTGTAATCAGCCAAGTAAGTACTTTGTAATCCAATCTTCAAGTATTCAATAAAGAAAGTATTTTGTGTTCCTATCAATTGTGTTCAACTTTGGTTCTCTGCATTTTAAATTATGTGCCTCTATATATGTATATTTTTGTCTAACTTGTGTCTTGTGCAGGTACTATGCCTGGTGCAAGCGCAACATAGGCTTACACGGCATCGCGCCCAAGCGAGCACGATGGATTCTATATGGACCAAGCGAGGACAATCGGCCCTTACGGGACCGGGACGTGACACATGCGGGCAGGAGCGCATGCGGCCTGGTGCCCATGCGGCCAGGGCCTTGCGGCCTGGTCGACATGAGGCAATGTGCTATGTGGAGAGTCTGACGTGGAGGGGACAAGGCCTGCTTTCGACGTTTGGTGGCGATGTCTGCCTCGTGCAGTACAACGTGTCAGGCGACGCGGGCGGCTGCTTTCGGTGTTTGGCGGCGTTGTCTGTCTCATGTAGTACAACGTGACTTGCGGCCCCGACGGCTCAGACACCTGGATTTGGAGGATCTGGTCGGTCAGCACGTATGCGGCCTGGAGTTTCCTCTAACCGCATAGGTGTTGTTTTCCTCTATATATATAGAGAACCTCCTCTTTTATTTGAGGAGAGAGAAAACAGATAAAAAACCGAGAACACCAGATCATATGCGGCCCAGAGTGTCTCCTTCTCACATGGTATTTTTTGAGTATTTTCGATGACGACAACTTGGATTCCATTAGAGAGCGGACCTTCGGATCTCGCTAGCAGCTCAGCTATGACCCGCGTTCTATCATCTTTGATCCGTCTCGGGACTAACAAAATATCAATTTATCTAGTTGGTATCTATTATCTATTTATTACAGCACTTGTTTCTTTTAAATCCATCGAGAAAATACCCAACGACCAGGAAAGAAGTTCCTAAAGAACCATCAGCTTTTTTATAACCAAGGCAGTCTTCAAAAAATTTCTGTTTGAAAAACATTTCTGCAATCTACTCTTTCAAAAGTTCATTTTCTCGACTCATTTTATGGTGAATTAAACAATCTCTTACTACTACACGTATCATTATAAACTGCAGCTATAACAAGCACGAGACTATCAATTGGCATTTTAATATTAGTACTAATATTATTGTCGAGCAGACCTTCATTGCAATTTCTTTGATTTTTGTTTTAAACTAATCTGGGATAAACAACATATTATTCCATGTCTAAGTATGATTGGTTTATAATCTTTGATTCTGGGAGAATGTTGAAACTGGGATAAACAACATATTATTCCATGTCTAAGTACTAATATTATTCCATATTATAATCTTTGCTTTTTATAATCAAGGCTGCATTGAATTTTTTTTTTTTTATAACCGGGTGGTGGAAGATTGGTGGATCGAGACATGGGGACATATTATTTCTTCTATTTATTTGGTGGAAGTTGAAAGCAGTGAACCGAAAATCATGTAACACAACGTGCATAAAGTCCCAAACGTCAAGACCGGCTCCAGCATTTTGTAGGTCCTAAACAAGTCCAAAAAACAAGGCCCTCATCCATCTATATAATTTTTGTAAATTTAAAATCCAGCAAATCTAATAAAACCAAAATATATAATATAATTAGTCCTTAAATACACATAAATGATCACCAAGATTAAATAAATTAAGGAGTTCAAGATTTATTATATTAAATGAAACCAAGTAACACTAAACTAAATCTTAGAAGAAAAAGTTCATACTTTCTCGCATTTTACGTGAAAAATTGTCAACCAAATCTTTGTGAGCAAGTTTAGCTGTCATTTTTCTCTCAATAGGCAATATGATCAAACCGTTCAATCTATCTTCGGACATAGATGCATCGGTGGTACTGTCCTATGATCCTTTCCCCGCAAGTACATTATATAATATGTCTGCAAATTGCATGCACGCAAATGTACCTATGCTTTATGTAGATCATATTTATATCAACGTCTATAGTTTATATCAACTTACATTCTAACATCAAACTAATTAAGGAATCATCACGATTAAGTTCCAATGGATTAGAAAATCATTCTTAAATCATAATGGAAGTATGACCTCCAAATGGAAAATTGATTCTGGTAAAAAGAAAGCTCCTATAGCCAACCGATCGAGATCCTTACTGTCCATACATATATTTCTTGAATTTGTTTTTTTTTTTGAATTTTTGACACAACGAATTGCATGTCTTTGGACCAACAGTTTTCCAACTCCCACCATTTTATAAATGGAAGAAATAATATGCGGAGCCAACTTCAGGGTCGATAACTTCACCATGAGGGAAGGGAGCTTGGCTAACTGGAAACTATATATATGGAAATTAATTCTTCGCTTAATTATGTATCGTTTTATCTCTCTGCCCTTTTATTGGATATTTCGATGTACAAACTGCGTATTCGTGATCAATATAAAGATTATGTATATTATAGTCCTTTGATGTTTGCTTTCTTCTTTATTTATGTTAATATTATACGGATTATTTATGACACGCTACATATGTCATAAATGGTAGGCAAAATTTGGCCCAATCCTTCATTCAAAACCCACAAGGGGGACGGGAGGGGGGAGCTTGCAGGGCAACGCTGCTAGCTCCCTTGGACATAAGGCGGCAATTCAGATACGGTTTTGAGAATAGCATAATTTGTATGTAGCAGTAGATCGAAAGATGTAGGAGACGATTTCCAAAATACGTTAAATCTTGTCTTTGTGATCGTTCTTCTTTATCACTGGTACCACGTTCATAAAAATTATAACCCACAAATCCATCATAAATCACTACTAAAAATTGCGGGATTAACGACGGTTTTAGCGACGTTAGAGTGAAACGTCGCTAAATATAAAGATATCAGCGACTCCAAAGAATAACGTCACTATAAGTCGTTGTTTGGCGACATATAGCAACGTTTAGCAACTATAATTCAGTTTTTTTAAAATAATAGTCGCTATAAGTTATCTAAGGTCGCTAAACGTCGCTAAATTATAAAATTTAGTGACGTATTTAGCGACGTTTTTATTTTAAATATTTAGCGACATGTTTAGCGACGTCATCAACGTCGTAAAATATTTCAGTTAGCGACGTTGTTAGTTGACGTCGCTAAACATCGCTAAAGTTTCAATAATTATGGCTCAATTCAGATTCCCCCCTTCAGTCAAAATTTTCCAAAATTTTCAAAACACGCGTTCCCCCCCCCCTTTCCAGCGACCGACGTCTTCCACAGCGGCCTACTCCGGCGTCCCCCTCCTGCTCCTCCTCCTCTAGGTAAATTCTCTCTCTCTTTGTCTCTGTCTCTGTCTCTCTTGTCACGACCCAATTCCGTAGAATCAATTGAGGCGTCCCCCGAATCGTGACCGCCGTGCGGGCCTGGGGTTGCACCCGCACAAGGCTTTAATGATTTGCATAGCAAGCACATATTCAGAGTACACAGATAAATTGAAACACAGATTTGAAACATGAAAAATTTCTCTTTATTGATAATGAACATCTATTACAAACTCCTGAACGAGTCAGCTAATATGCCGAACGGCTTACAAAAGTGTTGACTCAAAATGAGACAACAGTCTTGTACATTACATCCCTTTATAAACTCAAAATGATAAAGAGATCCAGGCTGGAGGATAGCTTTGCCACGGAGCTGCATTGGTGTATGAAGAGTTGCAGCTTCGGACTTCAAAAGGCTTCGAGGGCGCGGTGAAGATGCGCCAACAGCTGGACTGGATCCGGGAAGACGACTTCGGCTCCTCGCTCGGTTCGCCTTGGTGCGGAGAACCTGTTTCAACGAGGGTCAGCATGTCGAAACATACTGGTGAAGGCGAGCTAACCGAACTATACCAATCAACACGTTGTTTTAATGAAGCATGCATATTTGTGGGTTTCTATCTTGCCTTAGTTCATTTTCAAGTAAGCAGCATATAGAATTTACTGAAATGAACGTGCCACCGTTCGGTGGATTTTACCTGACCGTCTGAATCACCTGCACAATACTTACCATGCCTTCCCTGCCACGAAGACACAAGTTAGTATGCAACAGGTTTAAATATACATAGAGATCACTGGCGTGGTGCCACGAGGGACAGGTTATAGTCTCAAGGCAAAGTGACGTGCAACGCGGGTGGCGAGCCCCGCTGCATAATATTTTATCGGGTAACATACGACTATACATATGTTCCGTCCGGATCGGATCGGTCCTAGCGCCCCGGTGACCGTCCGCGGAACTCATAACATACCTTGTGCACAAGTTGTCCGTGATCAAACAACACTCATAGAATCAGTTTCATAGCATAACGGTTTTGCATAAACATCCTGACAGTTTATTTCATAACAAGCATAATTTCATACTTAGCACGATTCATAGAACAGTTATAAAAGAACTAGCATACAGGATGATAACCGTTCATAAGTTTAGTTGACAAGCAGTATTCCCAAGTCTATTCCCTTTTTATCTTGATCTCTTTTATTATTATTTGGTATCGTTTGATCGGGGCAAAGGAGTGAAGCTTGGAAGCAGGACAAGCTAATCGGGTTGGTAGCCACTCACTTAGATTGTTGGAAGGGAGAAGGAAAGAGGTGCTTCACGACTCCGCTCGTAAGCCGCCTACTGCTCGTTCACCTGCACACGAACAGCTCGATTAATACTTCTTCCTCTCTTTCCAATCTCGGAATAGAAGTGCAGTTCAATGAACGAAAATAATGAAAACCATCGAAACCGTTCAAGAAAAACAAGCAAATTCCAAAACCAACTCAAAGCACGAAAGCAACAAGCGACATCAAAAACCGAGGCAATAAAAGATAGCAGCGGAGAGGTCCCTCCTGACTCTGCCGCTAAGCCGATCCTTGGGGCGCGGTCCACTGAATATGGAAATCGATTCCGAAGAAACAAATCCATAACGAGGACGAGTTCTTAATTCAATCTATCCCGATCGAACGATACCGTCTTGTGTTTCTTAGCCGCGCTCCTCGAATAGGAGGAACGGGGCGCTACATCTCTCTCTCTGGACACGGCATGACACTCTCAGGACACGGTATGACACAGACACAGACACGACACACACACACGTGACACTAACCCTAACCCAAAATTGACACAGACACGACACACTTGAGGGTAACACTAGGTTGCGTCCATAAGGTGTTTGATATTTTATTTTGTATTAGTGTGTATTAGGGATATTAGTGATGTTATTGAGTGTATCACTGATAGGTTAGTGTTAGGCACATATGTATAGGTATGTGGATGTTTTAGTGTTAGCATCTAGTGTGTGCGTGTGTGTTGTTTGGTTATGATTCTTGAGTGGATGGTGTTGTATGTGCAGTGAGTGAGGGTTTGGGCTCGAGTGCAGAGAAGTATGGTATTGGGACTTACAACATAGTTGCACTGGGTGTTCAATTCAGTGAGATAGGAATGGTTGCAACAACAACCAGAGAGGGAAATATATTTAGCAGTTCAACAAGGGAAGAATTGGGACAGGCAGTGGCAACAATCATTGATGAGGGATATTGGGACTTACAACATAGTTGCACTGGGTGTTCAATTCAGTGAGATAGGAATGGTTGCAACAACAACCAGAGAGGGAAATATATTTAGCAGTTCAACAAGGGAAGAATTGGGACAGGCAGTGGCAACAATCATTGATGAGGGAAATTGTAGTCATGTGTGAGCCTGTGTGTTTTTCGTTAGGTTTGTTTCATTGAGTGTGAGTGATGGTGTGTGTATTAGTGGAAGGGGATATGCATTGGATATTACTAGGCTTGTGCTCGAGTATGTTCTGGGTATAACAGTGTATTGCATTTTATGATGGATGCTTATCCATTAGTGTTAGAGTTTGGGAAAGTCTGTGCTTGACAGTAGGAGTTCCTGTGAGGGGTGGCAATGTGCAAAGATTTGCACATGCCAGTGTGAGTGTCTGTGTATAGTGGTTTGTGTGTTGTGGATGTTTGTGGCATGTGTGAGAGTCATGTGGAATACCAAATTGGTTCGGGTATCAGTTGGATTTGTTATGTAGAGAGATAGGTATCTGTGTGTGTTTACACGTGTGAGGGGGAGACTACATTATAGCAGTGAGGATAACTAAAGTAAATGTGTTGCATAATGATTCAGTTTTATGAAAGTTTCAAGGAATTCCTTAACGATTTTTAACTTTTAAGATGTTTCGACAATAGCAAGTTCATTCATTGACTTCTTATGTATATATATTCAACTTTAGCCAATCATATTTTGAAGCATTACATTATGTTGTTAGGATCGATCTCATAATAATGAACAGCAAACATTAGCCAAAACTACATTCAAATTTTAATAACTGGCGTTATGATGACTCATTAATCTAAAGTTGAATTTGAACTAGACTATATATTAACATTATTCATTCCTCTCCATATATATTGGTGCCTTGTCCGCATTCGATACTCTCCAGAATACACAGGACATGCCAAAATCATTTGAACTAGACTATATATTAACATTATTCATTCCTCTCCGTATATATATAATGAGATTCTATGAAACAAAGTTCGAATTCTTAAACCTAGTTTTTGTCAGTGTTGAATTTGTGTTATAATATGTAGTGTTTCAGTCTCATACTAACTCTTCAATGCCAAATTCACAAATTAAGCCTTGTATAGCACCACCGTCCAACTAAACAAATCTGTTGCCTCTTCCTTTCAGTGAAAGGCTAGCCACATGCTTTCGTCACATGCTATAGAGTATAGATGAATACAATATATATCCGATGCTTTATAATACTGATTTAATCACTTTAAGCACTATTTTATAAGTAGCATGGCTTCTTCACCCACTCCCTCACCCTCTCTTAAGGACTTTCCATAGCTTTCCACTTAACCACAAACATGAAGAAGAAATGCTAATTAGTGCAATGGTTTAGTTGTTAATGTAAAAAGAGGTCAAGTTGAAGGAAAAATATGTATAGTGAGAAGTCAATTTATGTAATTATTATTATAGTGAACATACAATGAAATAAAAAGTACATCCAACTCAAGTAGTTAGAGTGAGACATATCTTTTCCAAAGGTTAAATATTCGAACAACGGAGGAAGCATGCTAATTCTCTTGTGGAGGTATTATATGAGAAGAGTGCAGTGCGATACAACCCGGAAGCAGGTGTAGTGCTGGTGCATAAGACCTTCGGATTTGTGGAAGAATTATGTGAGAAGGATACGGTGCGACCCGTAAGCGGATACAGTACGATGTTGGTTCAGGAGGCTTTCAGACCGGAGTTGTGGGACTTCGATTATGTATATAGTCCTTCGGACCAAAATAAAATTTCTGATACATCATCGATAATTTGCATGACTTTCTTATATTATGTTGCATTAGTTGATTCTGCAGCTTAAATAGTCGTACCGACGCCACCCTCATTACAATAGGTCCATGGCTATGAGTAACATATTTTTTTTTTTAGCTTGAGCATTTTTTTTTAGGTGGAATAAATGAATAGAATATATTGATTTTGACGAAGAAGATGTCTGAACTTAATTAAGCTTCTCTCTAATGAAAGTGCTACGTCTCAAAAATGCTATTTGTTTTTCGAATATTTTGAATGGTGTCATCTTCCATTATATGACGTATGATATAACTACTAACATGATAGCTGACATTACAAATATTAACATTAAATAATATTAATATTAATATTAACATTAAGATTAAAATTAAAATTAATATTAACATTAACATTAACATTAATATTAATATTAATATTAACATTAAAAAAAATTGGTGATTAATTGTTTGGGTAAAAATTTGTCATGGTACATTCTATGTCAGCTACCATGTCAAATACCATATAATAGAAGATGACGTCATCCAAACAAAAATTGGAAGATAAATAGCATAATTGACTATGTTTTTAATTAGTAATATTATAGCATATACCATATAGTTTGCCTGTAGACAATTCCTTACTAAAATGACATACTCCTTAAGCTATTAGTTATCAACCTAAGCATGTCAAAGGATTATAAGTTAATTACTACAACTTGATGTTTTTCTAATTTTAGATGTTGTACAAAGGATGATAACTTTAAAAAAAAACATCATAAAAGTTTATAGCTCATTTATGTAAAACTTTTATAGCTCATTTAAGTAAAACTTGTTCGTAATGTCAATTTTCTATGTTATAAGGCTTGATCTCTTATGCAAGCCGGACCGGTCCAAGAATAAATTCGAAAAGAATTCGGGCTTGGATAATCTTTTCTGAATAAATTCGAAAAGTATTCAGACTTGGATAATCTTTTTCTGCTTAGGATAATCCCAGGTCTAACATGACGTATAATAGTTCCGGGTCGCAGGTGACTTTCCAGAAACATGCCACAACAAAGATTAAGGGACCAACCAAAATAAACTCTGATTCGAACAATCCAATCTCTCAGGTCCTGACATGTATGCAAAGTTATAATTAATTAATGGTTAATCTCTTATGCAAGAGTACGCCACTTTCACTTCTATTACGATGGGGACTCCAGTGGGGATGGACATAGTGTATATATATATTTTGATAAGAAAAGAAAAGAAAATAAGTGTTACCGATCTCCGGAAAAGTCGTGCACGAAGCACTGTCCTAAGAGTTGATCCGAGATCTATGTGCAGACGTTTCTCGGAAGCTCCTAGTGGTAAAATCTTCTGACTACCGGGTTCTCTTCGTTGCACACAACTCGGAGAGAGAGAGAGAGAGAGAGAGAGAGAGAGAGAGAGAGAGAGATCGAACTTAGCTCTTTTCTCGGAAGCTCCTAGTGGTAAAATCTCCTGACTACCGGGTTCTCTTCGTTGCACACAACTCGGAGAGAGAGACCGAACTTAGCTCTGCCCAGAACAAAAATTTATAGAACATAATGTGGTTCGAGAGAAGAATGAGAGAAAGAGATTTCACGTATGAAAATTTTCTGTAGGAAAAATTGAGAAGAGAACCTCAACAAATATATAGGGAGAGAACCAAGCCTTCACTACAGACAAGAGAATAAATGCTATTAATCCAGGCGTTTAATAAGTAATAAAAAATAAAAAATATGGAAAAAAATTGACATATAAACGGAGCTGTCATATGTTTAAATATGGAAAATGAACCTGGACATAGGGAGTAATAAATGTCCAACGTTCAAGATTGAATGAGTCAAAATGGTTCAAAAATAAAGGGGAGACAAAAGATTTTTGGATCCCAGCCCGAACCCGTAGAGTAAATTGGATCGGCAGTCGGGCCCCACAGGTGTGGGTACGTACCCGCACCCGTTACGCTTGCCGAAACGAATCGAGCCAAGCCGGCCCGGACGGCGGTGGCGGCGCGTGCGTGTGGCCCAAGGAGTTCCCCGCACAACATCTTAAGAGAGCAAATTAATATATACATACAAGGGGGAAGATGTCCAACCGATGTGGGACTAAAGAAAAAAAGAAGAAAGTTAAACTTTTGTTCACATGTGTATGGATATACATACACAGCCAACATCCCTCCCTCCCAAAAGGTCAAGTTCCGAAATTGAAGTGACAAAGAAATTAGTGAAGAATTTTTGGGCAGGTATATACTATGCATAGATGAGATAGACTACAGCCTTGAATCTCACTTAGTGACTATTGTCTTTGTCTGAAGAAGTTCTTGATAGACTATACTTTGAATCAGACTTCTTATACCAGATTTAGAAAATAGCACACATAGTACGCTAGAGGTTCTGGGTCTAACGGGTGGCGCTTTTGGTTGGCCATACACACTTATTCTAAATTTACGAGAGTTGTCTGGGATCACCATGTCCCATAGTCGCGGCCTTCACGACCTCTCATATAGGTAAGTCCTTAAGGGTTGGTGATAGGTGTCAACCCCGCATATCAGCTTGGACCTATTAAGAGTTTTAAAACTCATCAAAACCATATCACTCAAGAACACTGTCACCATAGGGATGGGGAATCATTGTATGCATGTACAGCCAATTGGGCATTATTGCAATGAGATTTTAATCTCGGGTCAGTGTTCCACAAAAGTCACCTAAGTCCAGCTTGTTCCTACTCATTGAACCGACTTCTTGAGATCTCCAGTCAGACTCGGTTGGGTTGCCACTGCTGGTGACTTTACTTATAAGCTTAACCCCATCCCCCTCGATGATTCTAGGATCAAATTTCTAGACAGACCTGTAATCACCTAAAATTTTAAGAATTTTGCATTTAAATTTTCTGGAATTAATTAGCAATTTCTGTGAATTTTAAACCTATAAATTAAAGCGGTCTAATTTAAAATGAATTTTTAAATGAAATTAAATAATATTAAAATATGATAAAAATTATATTTTCTAGTGTAAAATTAAAAACCGAGCATGGGGTATTTTTTCGGGAATTTATTGGACCCCGGATGAATTTTTAAAGCATTATAAACTATTGTATAATTTAACTGATAAATTAAATCAAATTAATTAAGAAAACCAACCCAAACCATTGTTCAACCCGGACCGGACCGGTCGGTCTGACCAACCCGGACCGCTCGGGCTAGCGGGTCGGATCCGGGTCAGACCCGACCCGCCAGCAACCTACCCGACCCGACCGATCCAAATCCCTAACCCCCGAAACCCAAAAGACCCGACCCTTCGGCTGCCGGAGGCCGATTCCGCCGCTGTGGCCGCCGGCGACCCCCCATCTTCGCCTTCCCCGACCTGCCGCCTCTTCCTCTACCCATTCCGGCCGAAACCCCCGACCGTCCTTCTCCCCTCAACCCTCTATATAAATAGGACCACCTGCCGGAAATCCCCCTCAACATTTCTTCTCCGGCGAAGCTCTGTGATTCCGGCGACCTCCTTCCAGCCTCTGACCACCCTGTGGCACCGCTCCGACCACCCGGACAGATTCGCCCAGCCTCCAGCGTCTGATTCCGGCCGCCCTCGACCGCCGGGACCCCGACCAGAACCTCCAGCGGGCCGGCTCCAGCGTTTCTCCCCTTTCTCCGGCGCTGATCCGGCCATCCAGGGCGTCGACGACCACCCAGGACCGGCGCCGCCTTCGCCTGAACCCCAGGCCGACTCCGGCAGACGCGGACACGACTCAGAATATGAGTACGAGTCTGGATACGAGCGGACACGGCAACCCCAGAACAGGACACAGCCCTCGATCAAAACGCGTGTCGGACACGATTCATACTTGGTTTTTCTAGCCAGTTCAGGTACCCATAACTTTTGAACCGTAGATCTGTTTTATATTCCGTAAATTTCTTCGCGTAGCCTGTAAGACCCTCTCGGTGCCCGGACAAACCGCTCGGGGCATCGCGTCCTGTGGTGATCGCACACCGCGATCCAAAAACAGGAAAAAAACTTAGCCCTGTTTCACCCCGGAATCGAGTACGTCCCGCCAAACGGGACGACTTGGTCACGTGCGGTCTTCACCGACACGTGAGCATCGTAGATACGGACGTGCGGGCTTTTGCAGAAGCTGATTCGGATGTGCGTGCACACCGGAATCAGTGCGTATCCGCGGACACCGCCCCGTATCCGACTTTTCTGTAATTAGCTGTAACTTAGTGTATACACGTCGGATCGAGACGAAACTTATGCCATCGGACTCGTATCAATACGCTGGTCCTGTGGGTCAAGTTTGGTTCAATTCTGAGAACGTTGGAAAATCGCGTGTCGTGGGCCCCACAGGCTCCACCTGACGGACGATTTTGAGAACGGCTCATCGGAATCCAATTCTGGAAGTTCCGTTGGGTTCGTATCAACGTTCCTGACTTGTTGACATTAAGTTAGACTGATTTGGAGACTTTTTGACCCTGACCCGGTTTTCGGTACAAAGCGACCTACACATGGACCCGCTTTGGCCTAGAAATGTCGTTTTTGCCCTTGTGTCCAAACTGGACTTAAGGACAGACGTTTCTAGCTATTTCCTATGTTCTGAGACTGTTGGTAATGTTTATTTCAGCTTTTGGAAGAGTTATTGCTGAACCCACTGTTACTAGGACCGCTACCGGTATTCCAATCCCAGGCAAGTGTACCTTGCCAGAAATTACAGTTTAATAGTTATTTTGTTCTCTTGCTCTATTTACTGTGACTAGTGTACATGATATAACCTAGGACATTATGACATACTTAGCGTCCGATCACAGTCGGGTGCCAACCCCGTACGCGGAGTTGTGTATGTCATTAGTGATGGACATTCGAGACCCTTTATATACTAGTGCTTGTTTATCAAGTACACTATAACCTAGGACACTTGACACCATACATTGACAGAATCCTCCTGAGACATATTCAAGGTGATTTTGTATAGGATACAGGATGGACATAGTTATATATTCTTAGTTTATGACTGTTGCATTAGATCTGATCTCACGTGACATGGACATGAGACGTGTGGTTACATTGGGTGGGGAGAGACACACATGCTACAGGCTGTTCTATACATATATACTACTATTGTGAGGTTGTAGACTCTCGAGCAGAGCTAGACCACTACTAGATATTGCTGCTACCGTGTAAACTCCCTCGACCAGATTTTAGTATTTTAATATTATTTCTAGTTAATTAGAATTAGTGTAACTTTTTAAAAATTTATTTATTAATATATTCTATTGATTGTGCACCTGTTTGTTACACAATAAATTAGGGCACCACACTAGCTGTTAACCCTAAACTAATTTCACATCCCTGCCCTACACTTGCTAGACTACATTTTCTGTATTTTTAGCAACTCCCAGAAGCCTCGTTTTGTGCTTCGTTTTAGTCGCACAAATATCGTTACAAACGTACGTATTTAATTCCTATTTAATTTTCTGCTCTTTACCAACCTCTGTACCCTAGAGATTTGAGGACCAGTAGGCACCTGTTTTGCCCAACCAAAAATACGATAATATTCTACACTAATTGTATTACAATTATCGTATTGACACCGTAGAAAAATTATTACCCTAACTGTCCCTAAATAATTAGTGAACACCGTGCGCAGTATTTATTAAATAATAAATACGGTGACCCGTATCACCTGCAGAATCAGACCCTGACCCTGCCCAGGCTCATCCCCACAGCCCAGGACAATTTCCCAGCATTTTCCCTCAATTCTGTGAATTTTAGTAATTTTTAGAACCAGGTGATTTTCCAGACAAATTGCATAATTGCGCAATTTCCCAATTTCTGGACTTTTATGCAAATTGTGAAAAGATTAGGGTTTTTATGCAAAAATGTATGTGAGGTGGCCTAACCTCATTGGCTAGACAACCTAACACCTACATGTGGCATTATTATCCAGAAAAATCTGTTGAAAATATCCCAAAAACCAAATTTACCAAAATACCCCCAAAGTTCCATTTATTTACAAAATTGCCATTAACCTAAAATCTATATAAACCCTAAAACACACCCCTCTCTCTCATTCCCCGACTCCCCTCGGCCAGCTCCGGCGACCGCCCACCGCCGGACCACCGCCAACCCCTTCGCCCCTCCCCCGGCCACCTCCCCGTCCACCGCCACCCTCTCCGGCCACCGCCTCCGCCGTGGCGAGCCACCGCAGCATCTTCCCCTCCCTGCCCGACAGCAGCCTCCCCGACCTCCGACCGCCCACCACCGCCGCCCTAGCCGTCGTGGACCTCCGCCACCGACCTCATCCGCTCCGCCGTGACCTCCTCTACCCAACCACCACCGCCACACCTCCCCACGACCACCGTCCTGGCCGGTAGCTCCCCCGCAGCCTCCTCCCCGACTTCGCCTCCAAAGCACCACCACCACTCCCCGACGCTTCCCACCGCCACTCCGGCCACCCCTGACCACCTCCACCCACCCCGACCTGTTCGCCACCTCCTCCTCCACCACCCCGACAGCCTGCACCGCCGCCCCCGCCACCGCACGCGGCGCTGCAGCTGCCACAAGCCGCTGCTGCTGCTGCTACTGCTAGCAGCTACTGCTACTGCCGTTGCTCCTCCGGCCGGCCGCCGTCGACTCCGCCGCCGACCTTCCGCCGACGACTCGCCGTGGACCCCACCTGCCACCTCGTCAGGTAAAAATACGCTATTATATACGTATTTATATATATATATGTATATGTATGTATATATGTATATATATTTATATATATATATGTATATTAATATATATGGTTATATATATATTATATATTAATATATATTATATAAATACTGTATAAATACAGTATATTATATGCATTATTATTATTATTATTATTATCATTATTGTTATTATTATTTGTATATATTTTATATATATGTATATATATATGTATATTAAATATATATTTCTATGTATATATATATATGATATATATTTCTATGTATATATATGTATATATATATATATCAATATATATATATATTATTATTATTATTATTATTATTCAGTATTTAATAAAAATAGTATATATATTTACTTATATATATATATATGTATTTTGTTCATTTTACATATATATATGTATTTTGTGTATATATATAAATATGCATTTTCATTTATGATTTTCCTTACTTATAAATATATATGTATTTATATATATATAATTATAATATATATGTATACTATATATATCATATATACACAGTATTTATATTATATATATTTGTATATGTTATATAAATTCTACTATAATGTATATATGTATATTATGCACTCTTTTTCTTTTATTTATTTCTGCACTTAATTTCCTGCACCTATTTATATAAATATATATCTATATATATATATATATATATTATCTATATGTACATAATATAACATATTATTAATATGTTATATTTATACTATGTATTATTATTAATAATAAATAATATTGCTGATAATACCGCTTATATTTATATGCATATTTTAAATTCTAGCACTGCCTTTAAATTCATATATTATTATATATATGACAGTGGTCACATATAGACCCTGACAATAATTATATTATAAATACTGTATATAACAGTGGTCACCTATAGACCCTGGTATTAGTGCTGGATATTACAGCATTTATATTTGTATTTAAATTCCTGCAAATGTCATTTTCTTTTTATATATATATTATATCTATATATATATATACTATACAGTACATAGATATATACGTATTTAATTTCTGCCCTGTCATTTCAATTTATTATATCAGTGGATACACCCTGATAAATACTATATTATATATCTGCAGCAGTGGATATACCCTGCTATTATTATAATACCTGCATTTGTCTGTTCTTCATATACTATATATATTATATCTATATATATACATACTATATATAGATCTATATTATATATGTGTATATAAGTATATATATATACTTTATATTACAGACTTGATATTTACGAACCCTGTCTGTTTTAAACAGAAACCACCTTCAGCACAGCCAGTGACCCCCTGTCACCAGCAACCTTAAACCTGACTGCAAGATCAGGTTATCAACACTATCAGGGAGTAGGCAAGTATACCTTGCCAAGTTAATGCTTAAATTCAATTCTTGATATCTGCGTTGTTCTTAAATTTTATATACTTTGATCACCTGAGACTGCCTTGGTACAGTCAAACTGTTATGTTGACTTGTTATTAACAGACTCACCAACAGCTGAGAGTATTCTAATATTCTCCTAGACCCTATCACGGAAACACGCAACATGGTTGCAATGCATATTGGGATGCGAGCTGCGTAGTTGACTAGCTACCAGTACGTGTGACCGCATCACGGATTAGAATAATTCAGGAAATATACGACTTGACATTTAGTTACATTGGGA
This sequence comes from Iris macrosiphon, assembly GCA_036927795.1. Lineage (NCBI taxonomy): Eukaryota > Viridiplantae > Streptophyta > Magnoliopsida > Asparagales > Iridaceae > Iris > Iris macrosiphon. Next base: position 8,400,340 of record JAYESA010000010.1, on the reverse strand, counting down.
GGGGAGAACAACTAAAATACGTATGGGACACCCATCTCTTTACCATGTGCCGCACTCGACGGAGTGATACGGATGATATAGATATGTATTCATGTGACCATTCTCATCGTAGATGGAAAATTGTATAGTGCCCTTGAACGGGGGCATATGTGGCATATACTAGCCTGTCACTACAGATTGGTGAATTACGTCAGCATATGTCTAGCCACACATTTCCCATACGTATTAGGTTGTCTCAAATTGCATTTCACATAGATGGTTAGCACCCTGTATTTATTTTATTTAGTAATTTCTATTCAGTATTTACACACATGGCATGTTGTTTTCCTGTATCTTGTTACGTCCCTCTGAGGACCTGGTTCCCTGCCAGGTTTAGCTGAGACACTCTACCCCACAGTACCTGGACTTGGACAGGAGTCTGGATATGCCCTTGAGATGGAGTCAGAGGAGATGACGTCAGAGTCTACCTGAGTGCACCTGGAGTTGGAGCTACATATTTTTGAGGATGTTGTGCTAGTTTATCTTATTTCACTCCTGCTTACTTTTTGTAGTGGGATTGTTCCCACCTGACTTTATCTGGGTTGTATATGACATTTCAGATATAGCATCTATATATTCAGCATTTTCCCTGTTATTCTTGTGGATGAGATAGATTTACCTGTATTTAGACTTGTAGTATTTTAGGACAGCGTAGCACATCACTTTGGGTCCATTAAAATTGGGTAATCCCTTAGTGACGTGTCAGCTGGCCAGTGACACGTGGCCTAGTTCCGTATATTTTTGGGACTGGGGCGTGACACGGTTTTAGTGGTGGCCCATGCAGGTCGAGTTAATTGCTAATAACATGATATCATGTTCAGCAAACCTGCAATAGGATAGGAATACTAGGTCTCATCCACACTGACTTCATCCATAAATTTTGCCTCCTGTTTGATTATCAGCTATTAAGTCCTTCGTATTTTTCTAAAATTTTCTATTCTTTTCAGAAATATGGACATACCCGGGGAAACTACGATTAATGGAACTGACCAAGCAACAGGCCTCTCGCCAGATGTCCAAGGGACACCAATCCCGAGAGACCAATCTCCGAGAAGGATGTTGGTCAATCCAACAACCTCGTACCTTCACCAGGATCCGACCCAGGAAGCAACACCAGTCCAGCAAGAAGGGCAACCTTCTCAGGCTCCAACACTGCAGGCGGAGATACCTTTGCCTCCACCTCCAGTTCTTGCAGCCCTGATGCCACAATTTGAGGGACAAACTCAGATGTTCCAAGACATATTGCAGGCTCAGTGGCAACAGACTGAAGTCCTGAGACAATGCCTAATGACGATTCTAGAGAGGACAACTGCTCTAGCACCAGCCCCTGTCCAACCAGCTAGCACTGTTCGAGGCTTTAGCCGGATGAGCCCGAGAACCTTTAAGGGCAATGAAACTCCAGAAGAGATCTTAGACTGGGTCTCTAACACGGAAATACTGCTAGAAGGTTCCCAGCTTTCCCCTGATCTATGGATAACCGCAGTAAGGACCCTACTCCTCGGCAACGCCCATCACTGGTGGGAATCTATCGAGCGCAGCACGGGCAAGAACCATACTTGGGAGCAATTTCTGGAATATTTTAATGCAAAATATTTCCCAGCCACGGTCAGAGATGATCTGTATTCCCAGTTCCTGCATTTGGAACAAGGAAATTTGACCGTCGACGCTTATGATGCAGAATTCAGTCGACTAAGTCAATTCGGTGCCATCTTAATACCTAATGAGCTGAAGAAGGCTATGAAGTTCCATCACGGCCTTACCTCCGAACTCCAGGGGCATACTACCACACAGTCAAGAATTTCTTACGAAGAAGTTCTTTCAGAGGCAAGGATACAAGAAGCCATTGGTCGAGAAGCAAGATGTTCAAATCCAACCATATCTGCCATAGACCAGACAGGAGCAGGAGGACCAATCCATCACCTGAGAAATCAGGCACAACACAAGACAGGGCCATATCAATACAAGGAACTTCCGACTTGTCACTATTGTGGCAGGAAGGGACATTATGCCAAAAACTGTCGAAGGAAGTATAGACTATGCTTGATTTGTGGAGATAATCAACATAGGGCCAGAGACTGCCCACAACACAGAGAAGCAACACTTCGGACTGGGCAAGGACCAGCAGCACCAGCCCAGGGAATGCAACCTCCTACTAGAGGTCAGCATTCCCCAGCATTTGGAAGATTTCAGAGGGGCCCACCCTTAGCCACCCAAGACACGCAGTACTACCTAGCCAGACAACAAACCATTAGACGAAGGCACGAGCAGGCCTTTGCACTAGCTGCAGTTGCAGAAGAACCGGAAGGTGAAACCATCTCAGGTACCCTTATAGTCGCATTATTACCAGCAAACCGCATTATTTGATTCTAGAGCTACACTGTCTTTCACATCTAGTAGTTTCGTACCCATGCAAATAGTCAGGTTTACCGGAAGAGGCATTGTTCCAGTTACCAACATTACTAAAGCATGCTAGTAGTCATGTATAGTAGCGTAATGAGAACGCGATTCCCGGTACTTTCAATACCAAACTTCGATGTTGTCTTAGACATGGACTGACTAAGCCAGTACAAATGCTATCCTAGACTATAGGAAGAGAAGCGTCATCCTTAGACCACCAAGTTACCCATTCGAATATCAGGACTAAGCAAACACATCTAGGTAGATTGCTAGACGTTGATTGTTAGGCTCAAAACATGTGAATGTAGTAATAGCTGAATACTACAGGTAGTTTCCAAATTAGTTTTGATATACATGACTTATTAGGATAGTCAGTAACTTCTAATCTTGTGTTTTCACCTACCCGAGAAACTATCAGACTTGGAAGAAGAGGAAAAACTAAGCTCGAGGTACATCAGACTCTTCGATGTGTTGGAACGCATCAAAGAAGTTTACAAGATAGCATTACCTCAGACATTGGAAGAAGTACATGACGTCTTCCACATATTCCAATTAAAGAGGTACGCTCTGGATACAAGTCATGTGCTTAAATGCGGACAACCTATAGTGTATATTAAGGTTGTAGAACTTAGAAACCACACCTCTTTTGGGTCAACTACCAACCTAGACAAGAAATTAGAGATTATAGAATCTTGTCTATTTGTGAATTTGTATTGTTTTGTACTCCTCATATCCTAATCTAGCGTACTTATAATTGCTATACTACCTTAAATGATACTCTGCTATTATAGCCTAGTTTTGCAAGCTTATTCTTTATCAAGCTTGTTCATTAATTATGTATTATTGGAGTACTACACTAATACATTTCAGAATCAGTGTATGACGGTCTGATCAACCATAATGCACTTGATTCGCCTTCGCATAACTACTTTAAGTGGATTGAGATATAATGATTGGTAGACAGATGTACTTACCCTCTGCGCATATCATATCAGCTACATAACTGTGCTAATACGAATATGTAAATAGGGATTACCAAAATAGCATTTCCATCCACAATTGCCTTGGCAATTCCCATTGGATTCTTTAAACGCCTTGAATCTCCATACTTCTAATCCATTACCCCCTTGAACTCTTGATTACTGTTTTCCGTCTTTCCTTATTTCGGAAAGAAGAAACCTCGTATATAGTATAAATATGAAGTGTACTGTTTCCATAGCCATTTATATAGTTTCTTGGAGAATTACCAAACCCTATTAGTAGATTAGATTACAGTTTAAACTGTTCTTATTTTCTTAGAATGACTTTCGTTACCTACCATACGTTGTATTACGTTCCTCTAGTTCATATTACATGAAAACATCATGCACCAGGATCGGGAAGAGGATATTCGATAATGTTTCCCCCATCTATTTCCAGATCAGGGTATGTCCAAAATATTTCAAATCAAACTTCAGCTATCTATGTCCTCATATTTTGAATCAATCAATCTTTCGTTCTTATTATATGTGTGTTTTTATTTCGAGGACGAAATATTCTAAGGAGGGTAGATTGTAAACTCCCTCGACCAGATTTTAGTATTTTAATATTATTTCTAGTTAATTAGAATTAGTGTAACTTTTTAAAAATTTATTTATTAATATATTCTATTGATTGTGCACCTGTTTGTTACACAATAAATTAGGGCACCACACTAGCTGTTAACCCTAAACTAATTTCACATCCCTGCCCTACACTTGCTAGACTACATTTTCTGTATTTTTAGCAACTCCCAGAAGCCTCGTTTTGTGCTTCGTTTTAGTCGCACAAATATCGTTACAAACGTACGTATTTAATTCCTATTTAATTTTCTGCTCTTTACCAACCTCTGTACCCTAGAGATTTGAGGACCAGTAGGCACCTGTTTTGCCCAACCAAAAATACGATAATATTCTACACTAATTGTATTACAATTATCGTATTGACACCGTAGAAAAATTATTACCCTAACTGTCCCTAAATAATTAGTGAACACCGTGCGCAGTATTTATTAAATAATAAATACGGTGACCCGTATCACCTGCAGAATCAGACCCTGACCCTGCCCAGGCTCATCCCCACAGCCCAGGACAATTTCCCAGCATTTTCCCTCAATTCTGTGAATTTTAGTAATTTTTAGAACCAGGTGATTTTCCAGACAAATTGCATAATTGCGCAATTTCCCAATTTCTGGACTTTTATGCAAATTGTGAAAAGATTAGGGTTTTTATGCAAAAATGTATGTGAGGTGGCCTAACCTCATTGGCTAGACAACCTAACACCTACATGTGGCATTATTATCCAGAAAAATCTGTTGAAAATATCCCAAAAACCAAATTTACCAAAATACCCCCAAAGTTCCATTTATTTACAAAATTGCCATTAACCTAAAATCTATATAAACCCTAAAACACACCCCTCTCTCTCATTCCCCGACTCCCCTCGGCCAGCTCCGGCGACCGCCCACCGCCGGACCACCGCCAACCCCTTCGCCCCTCCCCCGGCCACCTCCCCGTCCACCGCCACCCTCTCCGGCCACCGCCTCCGCCGTGGCGAGCCACCGCAGCATCTTCCCCTCCCTGCCCGACAGCAGCCTCCCCGACCTCCGACCGTCCACCACCGCCGCCCTAGCCGTCGTGGACCTCCGTCACCGACCTCATCCGCTCCGCCGTGACCTCCTCTACCCAACCACCACCGCCACACCTCCCCACGACCACCGTCCTGGCCGGTAGCTCCCCCGCAGCCTCCTCCCCGACTTCGCCTCCAAAGCACCACCACCACTCCCCGACGCTTCCCACCGCCACTCCGGCCACCCCTGACCACCTCCACCCACCCCGACCTGTTCGCCACCTCCTCCTCCACCACCCCGACAGCCTGCACCGCCGCCCCCGCCACCGCACGCGGCGCTGCAGCTGCCACAAGCCGCTGCTGCTGCTGCTACTGCTAGCAGCTACTGCTACTGCCGTTGCTCCTCCGGCCGGCCGCCGTCGACTCCGCCGCCGACCTTCCGCCGACGACTCGCCGTGGACCCCACCTGCCACCTCGTCAGGTAAAAATACGCTATTATATACGTATTTATATATATATATGTATATGTATGTATATATGTATATATATTTATATATATATATGTATATTAATATATATGGTTATATATATATTATATATTAATATATATTATATAAATACTGTATAAATACAGTATATTATATGCATTATTATTAATATTATTATTATCATTATTGTTATTATTATTTGTATATATTTTATATATATGTATATATATATGTATATTAAATATATATTTCTATGTATATATATATATGATATATATTTCTATGTATATATATGTATATATATATATATCAATATATATATATATTATTATTATTATTATTATTATTCAGTATTTAATAAAAATAGTATATATATTTACTTATATATATATATATGTATTTTGTTCATTTTACATATATATATGTATTTTGTGTATATATATAAATATGCATTTTCATTTATGATTTTCCTTACTTATAAATATATATGTATTTATATATATATAATTATAATATATATGTATACTATATATATCATATATACACAGTATTTATATTATATATATTTGTATATGTTATATAAATTCTACTATAATGTATATATGTATATTATGCACTCTTTTTCTTTTATTTATTTCTGCACTTAATTTCCTGCACCTATTTATATAAATATATATCTATATATATATATATATATATTATCTATATGTACATAATATAACATATTATTAATATGTTATATTTATACTATGTATTATTATTAATAATAAATAATATTGCTGATAATACCGCTTATATTTATATGCATATTTTAAATTCTAGCACTGCCTTTAAATTCATATATTATTATATATATGACAGTGGTCACATATAGACCCTGACAATAATTATATTATAAATACTGTATATAACAGTGGTCACCTATAGACCCTGGTATTAGTGCTGGATATTACAGCATTTATATTTGTATTTAAATTCCTGCAAATGTCATTTTCTTTTTATATATATATTATATCTATATATATATATACTATACAGTACATAGATATATACGTATTTAATTTCTGCCCTGTCATTTCAATTTATTATATCAGTGGATACACCCTGATAAATACTATATTATATATCTGCAGCAGTGGATATACCCTGCTATTATTATAATACCTGCATTTGTCTGTTCTTCATATACTATATATATTATATCTATATATATACATACTATATATAGATCTATATTATATATGTGTATATAAGTATATATATATACTTTATATTACAGACTTGATATTTACGAACCCTGTCTGTTTTAAACAGAAACCACCTTCAGCACAGCCAGTGACCCCCTGTCACCAGCAACCTTAAACCTGACTGCAAGATCAGGTTATCAACACTATCAGGGAGTAGGCAAGTATACCTTGCCAAGTTAATGCTTAAATTCAATTCTTGATATCTGCGTTGTTCTTAAATTTTATATACTTTGATCACCTGAGACTGCCTTGGTACAGTCAAACTGTTATGTTGACTTGTTATTAACAGACTCACCAACAGCTGAGAGTATTCTAATATTCTCCTAGACCCTATCACGGAAACACGCAACATGGTTGCAATGCATATTGGGATGCGAGCTGCGTAGTTGACTAGCTACCAGTACGTGTGACCGCATCACGGATTAGAATAATTCAGGAAATATACGACTTGACATTTAGTTACATTGGGAGGGGAGAACAACTAAAATACGTATGGGACACCCATCTCTTTACCATGTGCCGCACTCGACGGAGTGATACGGATGATATAGATATGTATTCATGTGACCATTCTCATCGTAGATGGAAAATTGTATAGTGCCCTTGAACGGGGGCATATGTGGCATATACTAGCCTGTCACTACAGATTGGTGAATTACGTCAGCATATGTCTAGCCACACATTTCCCATACGTATTAGGTTGTCTCAAATTGCATTTCACATAGATGGTTAGCACCCTGTATTTATTTTATTTAGTAATTTCTATTCAGTATTTACACACATGGCATGTTGTTTTCCTGTATCTTGTTACGTCCCTCTGAGGACCTGGTTCCCTGCCAGGTTTAGCTGAGACACTCTACCCCACAGTACCTGGACTTGGACAGGAGTCTGGATATGCCCTTGAGATGGAGTCAGAGGAGATGACGTCAGAGTCTACCTGAGTGCACCTGGAGTTGGAGCTACATATTTTTGAGGATGTTGTGCTAGTTTATCTTATTTCACTCCTGCTTACTTTTTGTAGTGGGATTGTTCCCACCTGACTTTATCTGGGTTGTATATGACATTTCAGATATAGCATCTATATATTCAGCATTTTCCCTGTTATTCTTGTGGATGAGATAGATTTACCTGTATTTAGACTTGTAGTATTTTAGGACAGCGTAGCACATCACTTTGGGTCCATTAAAATTGGGTAATCCCTTAGTGACGTGTCAGCTGGCCAGTGACACGTGGCCTAGTTCCGTATATTTTTGGGACTGGGGCGTGACATACCGGCTCCCCGACACAGAGCTTGTAGCAGTCTCAGCCTGAGTACTAGTGTTGCTCTCAGTTGCATTTTTACTTAGATGGTTATGTAGTTACCCTGCTTATTTCATTTACTATTTCACTATATTTATTTCTGGCTTGTATTATTTGTACCTTGCTATGTCCCCTGAGGACCTGGAATGGATGATGTCCCCAGGTTTAGCAGAAGAGCATTATCCCGAGGTTTACGGGACAGGAGCTGAAGCTATACCAGGAGCTGTTGCTGAAGGAGAACCTAACATAGAAGCAGAGGTGATGGCAGAAGATTTTACTTGAGATTATGTTATTTGTACTCTTCAGATACTTTATTTTGGACTCTTTTGTTCTGGTCGGATGAACCAGTGTTTTAGACTCTTGTCGGGTTGTTCCTCGACATACTCTGCTGAGACTGGACTTGATGTACTTTCTTTTATTTGCTGTTGTTCTTATTATTCTGTGTGTGGATGAGATTAGTTTTTGATATGATATTGTAGACCTATATTACAGCTTAAGTATGCTCGATGGATCCATTAAATTGGGATGTCCATCGATGTGTACTGCTGGCCATTGCCACGTGTCTAGTTCCACGACATTTTGGGACTGGGGCGTGACAAGACCCTTCGTCAAGTGGCCTGCAAGGTTCTTTTCTAACTTTATATAGTCAAGAACCACATATTTGCCCAATAGGCTCTTTATAGACTTGAAATACAGCTGCAGGCGCCTGTTCATCTTAACATTCACAGAATCATGCTTTAGTAGTTTTATACCAGATTTATTATCACAGTTTATAGAAATTGCAGGAATAAGACTAATAAAAACAGGTATATGCATAATAAGGTTTCTTAGCCATTCGGCTTCTGTACATGTAGTGTCAAAGGCTATCATTTCAGAGTCCATTGTACTCCTAGCTATGATAGTTTATTTACATGAGCCCCAACAGATTGCAGCTCCTCCTAGAGTAAAAACATATTCAGTAGTAAATTTTACATCATGTGAGTCAGTTACCCAATTTGCATCTGAATAACCTTCTATGATATCAGGGTGTCTAGTATAATGCAGCATATAATCTAGAGTATCCCTAAGATATCTAAATACTCTTTCTAATGATGTCCAATGTAACTGATTTGGGTTACTAGTATATCTACTTAGTCTTCCAATAGCAAATATAATTTCAGGTCTGGTCCTGTTTGATATATACATGAGAGAACCTATCATCTGTGAATATCTGTGTTGTTCCATGGGAGAGCTCTCATTATTCTTGAGAACAACACTACTGTCATAAGTAGTAAGGGCAGGTTTTTTATAAAATACTCAAAAAAATTTAGTATTTTCTCGATAGAGTGTGCTAAGGATAGAGTATAGCCCTCCATGTATTTGGACAGTTGTATGCCTAGAATCAAGTTGGCTTCACCTAGATCTTTCATATCAAACTGGCTGGATAAATAGTCGATATTAATTATCAATTCCAGTGATGATCCAAGAATAATGATGTCATCTACATACAAACATAAGATGACACAACTTTCATCTATAATTTTGGAGTATATACATTTTTCATACTCATTTAGCACGAAACCATATTCTGATATGACTATGTCCAATTTGTTGTGACATTGCTTGAAAGCTTGCTTTAGGCCATAAAGAGATTTAACTAATATGCAAACTTTCTTTTCTTGGCCTTTAGCAATGGAACCTTCAGGTTGCTCCATTTAGATTTTTTTCTCTAGATCCCCATTTAGAAATATTGTCTTTACATCTATTTGATGGATTAGCATATTATGAATAGATGCTAAGGCTAGAAGGGTTCTGATAGAGGTGATCCTAGCTACAGGTGAGTAGGTATCAAAATAATCTAATTTCTTTTTCTGGATAAAACTTTTGGCTACTAATCTAGCCTTTTATTTCTCTATAGTACCATCGGCTCTATGATGGAGTTATACTACCTAAAGGTAGGTTTACTAGAAACCAAGCACTTTCTCTATGATGGAGTTATTGTAAACCCCCAGATTTTGTAAGAATTTTAAATCTTGGATTTTCCCCAATTTTCTGGAATTTTCTGTAATTAAAATCAAGGCTTTTAATTAATAAATGATTTTTAATTGTTAATAAATAATAATAAAATATTATGAAAATAATATTTTTGGGTGTAAAATGAAAAACTGGACTTAGGGTAATTTTTCTGGAATTTATTGGGCCCCGGACCTATTTTTAAATGCCTTAAAACTATTTAAATCTAATTAAATAATTATTATTTATTATTAATTGTTACTGTTATTATTATTATTTCTATTATTATTATTTTATTTTATTTTTCGGCCCGGCCCGGCCCAGTGGGCCGAGCCCAGCAGCCCAACCCGCGGCCCGTCACCCTAACGGGTCGGGTCGGGTCCGCCTGAACCCGACCCGCCCGGACCCGCTTCCCCCTCACCCGTGACCCAGCCCCCTCCCCGCACGACGCGGTCGCCCCCGCGTCCGCCGCCGCCGCCCGCGCCTGCCGCGCCACGTCCCCGCTCCACCCGGCTCGCCTCCGCCTTCCCCGCCTCGACCCCGCCTTGCTCGGCCCGACTCCCAGCCGCTCCGCCTACTTAAACCGCGGCTCTCCTCCCCTCGCCGCCACCGCACGCCACCAGCAACCCCTCGCCGCCACCGCACGCCACCTAGCCCTAGCCCCCTCCGCCGCTGCTCGCCTCCGCTCGCCCTCGCCGCCGTGAACCGCCCAGCGCCTTCCTCCCCCTCGGCGCCGCCCGCCGTCTCCTCCCGCAGAACCGCAGCAGCAGCACGAGCAGCCCCCACCGCCGCTGCCGGCCGCCCCGAGCCACCGCCGCCCCCGTGAACGACGCGCCGCCCTTCGGCGAACAGTCCTCCGCCCTCGTCGGCCGCCCAGCAGCCGCCCTCCGCCGTCCACGGCCGTTCTCCGACGAAAACCCTAACCCTAGCCCTAATTTCGGATTCCGTGTCGGACACGACACGGACACGTCTCGACCCTGATTTTCGGGTCCCCTTCAGGTACGTGTAACTTTCGCCTCGTAGTTCCGTTTCCATTTTCGCAAATTGCGTTGTGAAGCCTGTATGACCCTCTCGGTGTCCGGACAAACTGTTCGGGACATCGCGCCCTGTGGTGATCGCACACCGCGATCCAAAAATAGGAAAAACCAGACCCTGTTTCACCCCGGAACTGAGTCCGCCCCGCCAAACGGGACGACTTGGACGCGTGCGGTCTTCACAGATACGTACGCATCGTCGATACGGACGTGTGAGTTTTCGTGGAAGCTGATTCGGGTGTGCGTGCACACCGAAATCAACGCGTATCCGCGGACATCGCCCCGTATCCGCCTTTTCTGCAATTTACCCTAACTTCTTGTACACTCGTCAGATCGAGACGAAACTTGCGCTATCGGACTCGTAGCGATACGCTGGTCCTGTGGGTCAAGTTTGGTTCGATTCTGAGAACGTTGACGAAATCACGTGTCGTGGGCCCCACAGGCCCCGCTCGACGGGCGATTTTGTGTTCGGCTCATCGGAATCTAAATCTGGAAGTTCCGTTGGGTTCGTATCAGCGTTCCTGACCTATTGACACTAAGTTTGGTGAATTTGGAAATCTTTGACCCGGACGCGTTTTTCGGTGCAAAGCGGGCCCAACGGTGGACCCCGTTTTGACCCGAAACTGTCGTTTTTGCCCTTGTCTCCAAATTGGACCCAAGGACAGGCGTTTCTAGCTATTTGACATCTTCTGAGCGTGATGGTAATGTTTATTTCAGCATTTGGACTCATCTCTGGATATTTCCCCGAAGAACTATTAATCGGATCCAAACAACAGGCAAGTACCTGCACTTCAAGTTTAATCTTTATATTGTGATAGTTAATTCCCTGCCTTACATGTACCCTTGATGTTTACACCTAGTGTTAGAAATGTTGAATTTCATGTCTTGAATATTGGAGTTCATGTCTTGTTTTTCATGTCGGGTGGGAGAATACTGAAAGGCATGTAGCTTACCCTGACTCTTGCCATGATTAATAGCTGTTGGTACACGACTGTCCATCAGTCGAATCTCGATTATTCATGATTAATAGCCGTCTATGACGGCCGGTTTAACCCTATAAACCCCTACATGCCAACTAGGTATTCTAAATACACAAGTTCACACACATAGTTTCTTGTCTTGTTGCAGTTCCTGCTGTTCTGTCACAGTTACATTTGTCCTATCATTCCTGATTTACTCATGCCCTAGTTTATAGCAATTAATCCTGTTTTACTTATAATCCAGATTTATAGCATCATTTCCCCAGTAAATTCTACTACCTACTTATGCATATTCTCACCATGATGATTAGTCAGTTATTTTCTACCTGTCACACATATTTAGTTAAATCTTGTTGTGCACTGTGTACTTTGCTCCTTTCCTGACTGGATCCGTTGTTTTAGGCGATGATGAGAACCTTGCCCCTACCTATTATGGCCACTATGAGTTAGCAGGTAACACATGAGGAGCCAGTTTCCCCAGGAGGCTACTTCTGTGGATCAGTTAGCTGTAGCTGCTTATTCTTTCCTTTTCAGCATATACTCGGGTTTGTCCCCGATTTATCTTCTGGCTTGTATTAACTGTGGATTGGTTGTCACAGATTAAATATTATGAAATCTCAGCATTCTTTTTTCCTGTTATTTTTCTTGTCTATTTACTTTTGTGGATGAGATAGACTTTATATTACCTGTGATTATGCCCTAGACAGCGTACTACCGCCGACACTGCGGCGTAGGCTGGACGTGCCCACGCACTCGTGCCCGAATTTTCGGTTGCGGGTCGTGACAGTTATACTCACTGTTAATAGATTTTTTCTAGAAAGGGGCATCAGGAGAAGATATTGCTTTTTCATAAGTTGATGGATCACCCTCTATCAAAAAGGTGAAGAAATATTCTCCTAAGTTCTTTTCAATTCTTTCTCTTTTACTTCTTCTAGGTTCTATATCTTGTTCGGGTTGTGAACTAGATATTTGAACATGAGATCTAGTGGACGGAGCAAGATAAGAGTTGGAGGGAGAGAAAAAAATTCTATCTTTGAAAGGATATATATTCTCAAAGTAAACTGTATCTCTTGCTTCTATAATAGTATTATTAGAGATTTTATTTACTTCTGAGTGAGTAACAAGAAATCTATTAGCATTATTGTCTAGGGCATATCCTATGAATAGATCATCTACAGTCTTAGGTCTAATCTTTCTCTTTTTAGGTTCAGGAATTCCTACTTTAGCCAGACATCCCCAAACTTTGAGATAATAGATCCTAGGAGCTCTACCTTTTCATAATTCATAGGGAGTCTTATCATTAGACTTACTAAAAATCCTATTAAGGATGTAACAGACAGATAATAATGCTTCTCCCCACAAATTATTGGAAGTACCTGAGCTGAGGAGCATGGCATTCACCATGTCTAACAGAGTACGATTCTTCCTTTCAGCAACTCCGTTGGACTGTGGTGAATATGGAGTAGTTACCTCATGGATTATTCTGTATTTTTTACAGAAATTGGTCATATCATTTGATGTATACTCTCCACCACGATCTGATCTAAGAATCTTAATCTTTCTCTCTAACTGGTTCTCAGCTTCAGATTTATAGACCTTAAATCTGTCTAGAAACCCTATTTGAGTCACACACATCACTATGAACTAGCTCTAGAAGGTCAGAGTTTTTTTCTACAGATTTAAAAGGTAGCCTAGTGTGTTTGGCTTGAACACAGATCTCACACTTATGTTTATCATCTATTGGAGTCTTAGGAATAAGATCTAAGTTCATCATCCTTCTTAGAAAACCTCGATTCACATGACCTAATCTACTGTGCCACAAATTTGAAGATTCTATATTAGAAACAACAAAAGAAGGATCTGAAATTTTATTCACGGTACTCAAAATGAAAAGACCATCTCTTACAAATTATTTTTCAATAAAAGAGTCATTCTTAGAAAATACTATTTTATTTGCCTCCATAACAATCTTGTACCCAGAAGTTACAACAAGAGACCCACAAACTAAATTTTTTCTGATAGACGGCACATGCAACACATCATGAAAAGTCAGTATTTTTCCTGATGTCATCTTTAGATTATTCTTTATCTTCCTATAATCTGTGCCGCTAAGCCATCTCCTAGAGTTACACCTCCTCCACCTGATTCTTGATAGTTTAAAAAATAAGAGCGATCAAAAGAAATATGAATATTAGCTCCAGAATTCAACCACCAATCGTCAGAATGGTAGGAAATATTGACAAAGGGTTGATAGCTTACAGACCTGAAGGAACTAAAAGAGCCATTGAGAAGCATGTTTGCTTCTGGTTTGGCTGGACGTTTCCCTTTGTAAGAAGTCTGAACAGCTTCCTTCTTCCTATGAAAACAATTGGTGGCCATATGGCTTATTTTACCACACACAAAATAAAATCACTTCTGATCCTGAGTCGGACTGAAGTTTCTTGGTTTATGGTGATGATAATTTTGGTGGTGAGGCTGAAGGTTCTGCTTCTTCTTGAAGAGGTTCCTTTTGGATTTGTGATGATGATGAGGCTTTGGTTTGCCTTGGAATTCTACTAGGTTTATCTTAGCTTTAGACTCAGACTTATGGTTAGACCTTAGACTAATTTGTTCTTTTGTTCTAATTTTCTTTACGAATTGAGCAAAGGTAAGGTCAACTTGAGTATGAATAAGGTCTTTCTTAACATCAAACCAAGAAGAAGGAACCTTGTCTACTAAGCAGGCTATTTTATACTCAGTAGAGAAGAATGTGTCTTTGGCTTGAATATGCCTAAGATATTCTTGGAATTCATGTATTTGGTCATTCATAGATTTATTATCTACCATAAAGTATCTGTTGAATGAGGAGGAGTTGAATCTTTCAATTCCAGCATCATCACAACTATATTCATCTTTCAGGGCATCCCAAAGTAATCTTTAGCACTTTTGTATTCAAAGAATATGTCATATGATTCATACAAAGCACTTAAAATTTTATGGAAGCAGTGGTAGTCTATTTCCTGAGGGGTCTTGGGTGTAGTGGAGCCAGAGGACTTGGATACACCTATGTCAGATTCAGTATCATCAGAGTCATTTGTGATGGGTGTGGAACCATCAATGGCTGAGATCAATCCTAAGGTAGTGAGCCAAAATTTTATCTGACTTTGCCATCTCTTAAAGTAGGTCTCATTGAACTTAGTAGGTTTAGCACTAAAAGTCTCATCTGTCATACCCCGGACCCGCCCGGTCCGCCGCTCCGCCCTGCCCCGCCCCTTACGGCCGGGATTAAATAAACCGGACACGTATCATCGTGCCTCGGCGCGCCGGACGCGAATCACCGCACCCGTCCCGCGGGTGCGAGGGAGGAAAGGAGCCAAGCGAATGGCCCGTTCGAGCTTTCGGGGGACGTGATGCCGCACGGGCCCGGGGTTGCGCCCGTGTAAGGCCAATCGTTTAAGTTGATAGTTAGCTATCATCGCATCAATCGAGTAAGCAGCGGAAAGGGACTTGTTGCAATACAATGCATTTAGCCAACTGAGTGTTCGGGACAATCGAGGCAACTTGGGTTTCCTTTAGCAAAGGCACACGTTCGTTCCATACATTATGTCCCCTTATACGATAGCATTCTCGGGGCATAATGTATGGAACGAACGTGTGCCTTTGCTAAAGGAAACCCAAGTTGCCTCGATTGTCCCGAACACTCAGTTGGCTAAATGTATTGCATTGCAACAAGTCCCTTTCCGCTGCTTACTCGATTGATGCGATGATAGCCAACTATCAACTTAAACGATTGGCCTTGCACGGGCGCAACCCCAGGCCCGTGCGGCATCACGTCCCCCGAAAGCTCGAACGGGCCATTCGCTTGGCTCCCTTCCTCCCTCGCACCCACGGGACGGGCGCGGTGATTCGCGTCCGGCACGCCGAGGCACGGTGATACGTGTCCTGTTCGTTTAATCCCGGTCGTAAGGGGTGGGGCAGGGCGGAGCGCGGCCCGGGCGGGTCCGGGGCGTGACAGAATGGTATCAGAGCGGAATCGATTCTCTGGCCCAAAATCCGTTGCTATGACTCTGAGTCGATATGGTATTGCAAAGAGCGTTCCATACAATAAGTCCATAGATATTCTCAAAGTGCAAAATATTTCCTGAACTTGAATTGCTTGATTGTTTCGATTGAGTACGGCGAGGGACGACACTATCGCTGCTCGGAATATCGAGAAGTTTATCCTTAAAGTTTCGAGGACGAAACTTTTTGTTGGTTGGTAAGTATGTAACGCCCCGCTCCGCGCCGGCGTTATGTATCAAGGTGAGTGGGCAGAACTTCGTTCTCTGATTCTTGCACGCCTTAATAATAACCTATATTTTTTCTTGCAATATTTTCTTAAGAGAATGATAGAACCTGCCTTGCATGTTAATGAACGAACTCACCTAGCTTGTCTTTGAAATAATAAGTCTGCTAAACGAGAATCCTGAATCGCCTGCTTAGAGTGCATGAACATGTTCACTATCGTCTATGCTTCGAGAGAACCATACTGTGCCTGAACGTGTTCAAGTGATAAGTCGGATTGCCCCGCAACAATGAGTGTATTCTGATGGTTCATCTCGTCTGCATACTAGAGTTTATTTGATAGTGTTCCATGCATTCGCACGCGGTCGGACAATGGCTTTTGGTGGAGAGCTGAACTGCATGCGTCAGCCACCATGGGTCACAGCTGCCATTAGCATCAGAGAAATGAGTCATTGGTATGCTGTTCCACCAGCTGCCGATCCTGAGATACTCGGGGACCGCCCTGCATATAGCTAAGTCATTGTGTTGGCTTGGATAGTGACTGCCCCTAAGAAAGTGCATTGTGTGTCTAGCTTTGCATCTGACCCTCGAGTCGCACGAGACACGCTGCGCACACCCTGAAACATGAACGGTTTGCTTGCTTGCATATTCAATATGAAACTCTGTTTCCAAACAAGTAAATCGACTCTGCTAGAACTGCATGAAACGAACCTAGGTAAAACTAGAAAGATCACTAGTAATGTAATGTTTTATAACATGATTACTTAGTGCCTGTTTGAGTGAATGCTTATTTCTGTTCAGTTGATTTATCTCACCAGTACTTGTATAAAGTGCTGACCCACCAACAGTTTACTTGCTTGCAGGTACTGGATCGTCCGAGGGAGCGATAGGCGTGCCACAGTCCCGAAGACCCGGAATCCTGGTTTCGATTGTTGCCCCCGAGAATGCTATCGTATAAGGGGGCATAATGTATGGAACGAACGTGTGCCTTTGCTAAAGGAAACCCAAGTTGCCTCGATTGTCCCGAACACTCAGTTGGCTAAATGCATTGCAACAAGTCCCTTTCCGCTGCTTACTCGATTGATGCGATGATAGCCAACTATCAACTTAAACGATTGGCCTTGTACGGACGCAACCCCAGGCCCGTGCGGCATCACGTCCCCCGAAAGCTCGAACGGGCCATTCGCTTGGCTCCCTTCCTCCCTCGCACCCGCGGGACGGGCGCGGTGATTCGCGTCCGGCGCGCCGAGGCACGGTGATACGTGTCCGGTTTGTTTAATCTCGGCCGTAAGGGCCGGGGCAGGGCGGAGCGGCGGCCCGGGCGGGTCCGGGGCGTGACATCATCCTTGCCAATCATGGTTGCTAATGAGAAAAGTCTGAAATTGGAAGATATATAATTACTCAATAACAATGTCCAGTGATCTAGAATAATAGTTCAAGTAATTTTGCTAATCAACCTTAAAATCTTTAGTCTATAAAGTGTTGATTAACTTGGGTTAGCTGTAGGGGTCGGTTCCCAGCTAGCGGGGTCCGAAGATATTTAAATTTTGTGTCGCTTAGGTCTATTTACACCCGGTTGACAGAATGACCCTTTCGGCTTGTTCTAAAATTTATCTCTACTTTTAGAATTCAGACTCAAAGAGATTTGCAATTACACTTTAGTTATTTCTTACTTCTAGAAAACTATTTCTATTGTTCTAAGTTGCAGTAGAAATATATCCAAGTATTATTTTATAGCATGTATGAACTGTTATATAACAAGTAGACAATTTAATCACAAAACAAGCAATTATATCTATATAACAAAATTGCTTAAAGAAGTATAATACAGCTCACCTAAAGAAGTTCGATATAAATTTAAAATTTATGAGCAACTAAACTAACAAGTTTTGTTAACATACAAATGTTGCACCAACCCAACAGTGCTTGCCAATGTGGTAGCAATGTATATGTACGAGCAAATATTAAATCAAAATTTATACTTGACAATAGTTGCCGAGTTTGTTCTATGAAATTAGTTGGTTATGCACAACAAACAGTAAGTAAGAATTTTTAAATCGGAAAAGTGAAGTTGTATACAGCTTACACGTTAGAACAGTTCTCAATTTGAACTATAAATCAGAAATTTATCAACTCTTAGATTGTTGGTAATATATATATATATATATATATATATATATATATATATATATATATATATATATATATATATATATATATATATATAATGTTTTTCAGAAATTTGATAAGAAAAGAAAATATGTGTTACCGTCCTCCGGGAAAGTTGTGCACGAAGCATTGCCCTAAGAGTTGATCCGAGGTCGATGTTCAGACGTTTCTCGGAAGCTCCTAGTGGTAAAACTTTTTGACTACCGGGTTCTCTTCATTGCACACAACTTGGAGAGAGAGAGAGACCGAACTTAGCTCTTTTCTCGAAAGCTCCTAGTGGTAAAACCCTTTGACTACCGGGTTCTCTTCGTTGCACACAACTCGAAGAGAGAGAGAGAGACCGAACTTAGCTCTGCACAAGGCAAGGATTTGGATAACATAATGTGGTTCGAGAAAAGAATGAGAGAAAGAGATTTCACGTAGGAAAATTTTGTGTAGAAAGAATTGAGAAGAGAACCTCAACAAATATATAGGGAAAGAACCAAGCCTTCACTACAGACAAGAGAATAAATGCTATTAATCCAGGCGTTTAATGGATAATGAAAAAGAAAACTTGTGGGAAAAAAATTTGGCATGTAAACGGGGTTGTCACATGTTTAAAATGTGAGAAATGAACATGGACATAGGGAGTAATAAATGTCCAACGTTCAAAAATTGAATGAGTCAAAACGGTTCAAAAAAAAAAATCCCAGCCCGAACCCGAAGAGTAAATTGGATCGGCATTCGGCACCCGCAGGTGTGGGCACGTATCCACATCCGTTACGCGCGCCGAACCGAGCCTGGCCGGACGACAGCACGCGCGTGTGGCCCAAGGGGTTCCCCACACAACATCTTAAGAGAGAAATGAAGAAGAACTAATATATACATACAAGGAAAAAGGTGTCCAACCGATGTGAGACTAAAGCAAAATGAGGAAGTTAAACTTTTGCTCACATGTGTATGGACATATACACACAACCAACACATAGTTTGAGTTCTTCCTTGGAAATTTTGTTCCCAACTCGATGGAAATAACGTATAAAAAAAAATATTCAAACAGTTTTAGGTCTCTATACCATTTCAAAATGAACGTCTTAAAAAAAGTTTTAATTACAAAAGGAGATATATTTTGTAAACATGAAAAAAAAAAATACATATTACGACTAGACTAAGATGCATTGTTGTCATGTATTTACTTGAAATATGTTACTTAAAGTTGTTGAGATCTTCACAATTGGTCATTTTTCTTTTCTTTATACTACTCTTGAGATCTGATTCTCCATTGGCTGAACATGGTAAAAAGTATGCACGGCCACTTGGAGAATGCTTATGAAAGCCAACAAAAAAGAAGAGAAACAATTCACCAAAGGTTTTGACATCATATACACTAAAAATAAGGAATTTTTTTGGACTTTGAATTTCGAATAAGTTATAAAATTTAGGTCTCTAATCTAATTAGTATTTGAATCTTGCACTAACGGTTGACTCGACTCACTATTTGTGTTGTTGTAAAAATTCTTTTATCTATTTCATGATAGATGTCTATACCTATTATAATTTTATTTTTTATGTTTACTAGAGTGGCTATTTCATCATCAATCTATGTACATAAGTGACCAGTGTTAGTTTAAGATTCAATTACTATGGCCAGCTATACTACTAATACTAACCCAAGAAGGAATTAAACAATGATACAACTAATTCTTTACACACATTGGGGAGTGATAACATAACATAATCTTTTTTAAACTCGGTTGGCAACTTGGCATCTTAACTTTACTGATTTGGACGTGGATACTCAGTCCTAAGATGAAAAGGAATGGTCGACATACAACAAGATTATAAAGAACAATAATGCTAAGTCCTCCTCCTCTGTATGGATTCCAACCGATCTCACCTCTTCTCTCTCTCTCCTCAATGAAGACCGGCCACGTGAAGATTAAAATCCCTTTTGTCGTAAGGAGGGCTGTAGGTATAACAAAGCCCTAAAAAGAAGGATGATGATATGACTACAACCAACTTACAACCGTCACATAACAGATTTTAATTGGGAAGAAGGAAGAGTGGGGACCAATAGAAGGATGCCACGTCATCGGTTGTAAAAGGTTTAGTTGTAAGTGGATAGTAAACTTGCACTATTGTATAAAGAAATATGACCATACGTAAGTGGCTGAAGCACCAGTTTTATTTGTTGTACTATTAATTCTGACTTTTTTCCTTTCTTCTCAGGGGTTCCAAAAGAGGTTAACTGGAAAGTAGGATCATAAGTTTTAAAACAGTGATTGTTAATCTATTCTACTATATAATGTCAAAAGTAGGCTTCACCGTGAAAGTTTTTTTCCCAAAAATGGCCTTCAATATATTTACTAATTAAAAGAATACCTACAATAAATTTCACTGATAACCATTTAAGATATTCATTAATGTATTACGAAAATCGAAGAGTTCATACTACTTGCTAAATCTTCTAAGATGTTTTCACGGAATTTGAAGGGTTAAATTCTTAACCTATATAATTAAAACCAACAAAGTTAAATCAACTCATCAACATCATCCACTCCAAGATACGTGCAAAGCACGTGCATATATACTAGTGGGGTTTAGAGAAAATATTGTATTCGATTCTTTCAAGTCTATTGGAATAAATTGAGATTGAGCCTCGAAAGACATGAAGAGTGTTTTTTGATTGCATGCATTTAAAATAGACCATCGAAATTGTAGATCTAAATAAACTACTATTCTTACTTTTAAGCTATGTTGCATGAATATTTACAGATTGTAATATTTGTATTGATATTGTATCTCCGTATTTTGTTTTATTTTCTAAGATATCTTATCTGAATTCCTACAACATAGATTTTGGAGATTGACGGTCCGTTTGGATATATTTTCTGAAAACAATTGTCTGAAAGAAAATTATAAAGTTGTTCTTTGACTATAGATATTTTGAGTTTGCGTTTGGTTATTTTTATTTGGAAATTGATTTTTGGAAACTAAAGTTTAAAATTCAAAAAATTTACTATAGCAAAATTAATTTATATTAAATTAATGCAAACGAAATAAGTTTAACCAAATTCAAAATAAAGAAACAGTCCGCCAATTGCGTTGACAGAAAACAGACATAGAACATACGTGGAAGCAAGCGTGGAGGAGTGGGTCCAGGGATGGGATCGCATCCGATTGTCCGCCAACAAAGTTGGCGGATTTCTGTCAACTTAGTTGGCGGAAAAATGAGTAGTGGGGCCCGCGGTCGGTTGGGTGGGGGCGATGAGTGGTTTGGTTTGGTTTGTTTTATTTAGTTATATTTTGGTACTTTTATTTAGTTTTTTTTAGTTAATTTTGTTTTGGATTTTGGTTTTTTTCACTTACTTTTTTTTTTCATATTAAAGTTTATTTTAATAAGAAAAAAAATATTTATTTTTTACTTAGTTTTGTTTCTTTACTTAGATTTTTTTTTCTTTACTTAGTTTTTTTTCATATTAAAGTTTATTTTTATAAGAAAAAAAACTAAGTAAAGAAAAAAAAAGAAAAAAATAGTAATTTTTTGTCCTCTAAGGCTTAGTTTATTTTAATGGTTTAATTTTTTTTTTATATGAAAAAGAAGAAGAAGACAAGTAAAGAAGAAAGACAAATAATAGGTTGGAGAATGGTTTGATTTTTATTTGGGTTTGAAATTGGGTCTGGGTCTATGGATTAGTTTTGGTTTATGTCCAACGGCTATTTCACAACCGCTCTTTCAACGGCTCTTTCATTTTTTCAACGTTCATATCCAACGTTCGTCTAACGTTCGTTTCGAAGTTATCTATATAAACGTAGGATTTGCTTCATATCAGCATATCAAACATTGCAAACAAATTTTTTCTTTCTTTCCATACGAAGTTTCTTTCTTTCCACACAAGAAAAGCTCAGTTCAATATACAATCTTTGAAGTCCATTTTTTTGTTGCCATGGATCGAAGTCTAACAATACTATGCTCGTTTGGTGGTGTACTAAATGTGTTAGCTTTTGAATGAGGTTTAGTTGAAGTTCTTTTAATTGATCGAAATATTTCGTTTGATAATTTACGTAATCTAATAATTGAAATTTTTTCTATTGACTAAGAATTTTTATTGGTACATATTTATCTATCTAATTGTATAAATTTAGTTAGTGAGCAAGCATGAAAATTTATTCTTTAAATTAATATACAATCACAGTATATTAATATTTTGTGACTCCACCACCACCACCACCACCAAGAATTAGTACTGTTTCTAGTTATTCTCACAAAGTTATTTCATTTACTGAAGAAGAACATAAAATAGATGATGGTAATACCGACGATAAAAATAATGATGATTTAATAGAAAATATAGATGATGAACTTGATGATAATGTTGATAGTTTAAACAATTTATTCATTGGAAAAGAATTTATGAATCGTAATGCATTTAGAAATTTTATTAGTGATATAGCAATTGCAAATAATTTTTCTTCTCGGGCTACTAGAAACAATGTCAGTAGAATTGTATATAAATGTAATATTTCAAGTTGTAATTAGAGAGTGTACGCTAAAGCCATTGGCAACGACGAAACATTCGTCATTAGTACGCTAGAAAATGTGCATTCTTGTTTAGGTGGACTTACAACGAAAAATTATCTATTAGCGACAAATGTATGGATTAAGAATAAGGTTATTGATAAAATTCGTGATAATCAGTCGTATAGTTCATCGCATGTTGTAAAGGATATCTATAGAGATCATCGAATACATATTAAATATGGAAAAGCTTGCAAAGCTAGAGAAATTGTTCTACCAAAAATAAATGGTAGTTATATTGATGCATATAGTAGTCTTGAAGAGTATACTTTTACAATCACTGAGACAAATCCATGCAGCAGATGTTATATAAAGACTACAGAAAATAATAAGTTTCAAAGAATTTTTATTTGTTTCAAGACATGCATTGATGAATTTTTAAGGGGATGTTTACCTGTGATTAGTACTGATGCTACATTTCTTTCCTCATATTTCAAGGTATTTTATTTATTACGTGTGCTCATAATCCTAACTATCAATTACATCCAATTGCTTATGTTGTTGCTGAGAGCAAAAACACAGATTCTTGGACTTGGTTTTTAAACGGTTTAAAAACATCTTTTGAATGTAGTTTTAATGCGTGGGATACAAATTTTTTTATATCAGATAAACAGAAAGGATTAATAAATTCCATGCGTGCTACTTTTCTAGAATTGCCTCATTTTTATTGTATTCTACATTTTAAATAAAATTTAAAAAATGTATGTAGATTGCCTATTTTTAACGTAAATTAGATTGCCTATTTTTAACGTAAATTAGACTATCTTGTAAGATATTATAATAAAACATATGCGAACATCTGCTTTGAAGTAATTAAGGCTGAAAATATCGATGTTTACAATTAGCTTGTTGGAGTAAATAATGAAACTCGTGTTTTATCACACTAGATCACAACTTATTCTCCTTGTCCTAGATTAGATATTAACACGTCGAACCTTGCTCAATGCTTCAATAACTGGTTTAAAAAATTACTCTATAAACCAATAACAACATTTCTTGATTGTATTCGAGCCAAAATTATAACATTTCAGGACAAAAATTGGCAAAAAGCTGAAAATCTTGAAACTGATTATAGTCTGAAGATGTTAAAAAATATGGCACGCATAACAAGAAAAAGGCATCAGCTGCAAATATTGAGTATAGTTGGTTATTCGTTTGAAATAATAGACGTGAAAAAACAGAATATATGTTGTTAGCTTAGATGAAAAATATTGTACATGTTTTAAATGGTATTATACTTGTTTGCCATGTGTACATATATGTTATGCTTGTAATTCTAAAAAATTAGCATCGAGAGTTTTAATCCAGGTATTTTTTATGAGAATAGAAAAAATAAATCTTGAGGTCCAAATAAGATGGGCGGATATAGACCCATGTGCCATCTTTCTTTCTTTTTCAAAATAAATTATAAAATCTGAAATATAGAAATTTGAGCTCCAAATTATGCATGAGTCCCAAACTACAACTCCTGTAGATAGAATAGGACCATCATGGAGGAGAAATTATTGGATGGTTTAGGCTCATCACATGGCTGTGATGAATGGTGAGCCCGACCACTAATTTTTTGACACTTGGCATAATTCACTATATCACTAAACTTTTCCTATTTACTATGTCAGTTTATTTTTAATTTTTTCGAAAAAGAAATTAGTGGCCAGCTCACCATTCACCATAGCAAGATGGTGAGTCCAAACCACCTAATAATTTTTTATCGTAGAATTCTAATGAAATCTTACTATTCCACACAATGAATTGACTATTGATGCTCTTATATTGACTAAAAGTTTGTCACAAAAAATGTAAAGTTATTGGGTCAAAATTCACAATTCATCATAAAAAATAAACTGTGTCTACAATTCGATGGATACCCACATAATTAATCAGTTAAATTAGCTTTGTAAATAGTGGCATCACTGGAACCTTCACGAAATCAGACTCCTCAATTTCATCAAACATAATACAAGAAAGAAAGAAATAATAGAAACTATCCGTTACAATTTACTATTATTAAAATTCTCTTCATAATAGAAGGGCCAATTACAGATCTAGCTCTTAATTATTACATATGATAGCAGCAAAATCCAGTACTATTTTTATTTTCTCTTCAGGAGGGAGGATGCACTGGAGATGGTGGCTGACGCGAGTGTACTGCAGAAGCCACCCCACTTTTTTATTTTTTATTTTTTATTTTTGTGCACAGAGAAAGCTAGCATGTGAACACTGAAGATTTTAATACTAGCAGTACTGAAACATCTCGGTAGCAAGTGGCTGCACATTCACAACAACATGCTGGTGCTGGTGCTGGTGCTGGTTCCATCGCTCCGCTATGGCATTGGCATCTCCGAAGCAGTTGTGCAGCTCGCACGAGTAGCGATCCATATTGTAGAGCAGGAGGATGTGGTCGAGGGACCGGAGCCTGGCGGCGAGCTCCATAAGCCGGGCCCTCAGAACGGAGTTCTCCGACTCGACGGCGAGGATCCCCCGAGCGGCGGCCGCCAGCGCGGCCAGCGCGTGCCCGTTCTCCCTGCGCAGCCGCGCCGCCTGCGCCGCCAGGTCGTCCAGGTGGCTCCGCTTGCGCTGCCGCGACCGACGCGCCGACTCCCGGTTCGACAGCATCCGCTTCCTCTTCCGCTCCTGCAGCCCGTCCATGGCCTCCGTCGAGCAGCCGGACGCGACGGAAACGGAGGTAGAAACGGCGCCGCTAGATGAATAATCCATTCGATATACAATACAATATAATATGATATAATATATTTACTTTTAGGGTTACAGTAGAAGAGCGAGCGGAGTAATAATTTAATTAGTGTTTCTAAATCGAGAGGGGTCAGGTCAGGTCAGATCATGAGAAGACATAGAACCAGTAGAGGAAGGCGACGGAGAAAGACTGGACGAGGTGAGTCCTCCGGCGCCGGTGGTCTGTAGTGGAGTTTACCGGCATAAACCCTAGCTCACTGCTCAGCACCACTGGCGACATATATCGATCGACGTCCACGTCCTCAACATATCATCAAGAAACCATACATGCATGCATGCATGCATCAACAACAACATATATAAGCAAGGAAGAAGAAGAAGAAGAAGAAGAAGAAGAAAGGAACAACCGAACCTCACTTCTTAATTGAGAGAGCAAAGAGAAGGGGGTTTGGGGAGTGTAGACGAGTGGAATTTATAGACCAGAAAAAATTGGATGGAAAATCCCAAAAAAAAAAAAAATTATAATATTAAGAGAGAGAGAGAGAGAGAGTTGTTGGGAATCTCCATCGAAAGTTGTTGGGAGGAGGAGGTGATGGGACATGTAGGGGTGCAAACAAAATTAAGAAATACGTAGGACCCATCCGAAGGCACCGGAATTTACTGTTGCTTTTTATGTTTTTTTGCATATTGGCCTCCTGGTTCCCTCTTATTTCTATAAGAGTCTCGCAAATCTTCGTTTCTTTTTTAGTTATACTTTGCTTTGCTTTTTTTTCCCCCCATAAATAAGCTCCTTTGCAGAGAATTTATAAAAGCAAAAGATTATTATCAAAAGTAGATTATATTCTTCCAATTGCGCTTGTATTTAACATTTGTTTTGTGTTCTTTTCTCTCTCTCTCTCTCTCTCTCTCTCTGAGTTTTATTTGTATTTTCGAGATGATTTTTATTTTGTTGGTTTGACCTAGAACTGTCAAATGGGCTTGTCCGGATCGATATGGTACGAAATTTGGATAGGTCGGATTCGGGTCGAACCTCTCGGACTGATCATGCACTGTAGCGAACTGGGTCGAGCCTAAGGAAGAAAAATGTCAGCTCAGTCTAGCACGTAGCTCACACCACGATGGACATCGAATCGAATCTGGACCGGATCAGACTGGACCAAATAAAATAAAATTATCAAATATAAAAAAAGAAAACTTTTTTTCACTACAACTTAAAAGTATATTTTCTACTATATCTAGGTGATAAATTAGTTTCGATCAAACAAATCATACTTTAACATCATAATTTGTGTAATTTTTACTATATCTACATGATTAATTGAACAATATATATATTTATTTATTTTACTATGTCTAGGTAATTATTTAGCCAGCCTTCAACTTCTGGCCGGACTAGACCTAGGGTCGAACCATAAAGGGCCTAAGCTTCTGGCCAGATCGGATCTCTCTTATGAGCCGAGATATGAGATCTAGCACGTCCTGAAATACTATGTCGGACTAATCTTGGACCACGATTAATCAGACCGAACAAACACATGGTTCAATTTTTCAAGACCAAATTCGTGTCGAGTTGAGCCGGTCCGGCCTAATTGACACGACTTGTTAGACTTGTGACTGGATGTTCCAGAATCTTACCTTACCCAATTAACATGTATGATTCAATTCTTTACAATGACAATAAAATTGAACTCGAGTAAAAAAAAATAAGTTGAATGTTACGGGGCTTATATGCAAAATCACTTTCTACAATATGGTAGCATTGTTGAAAGGTGTTAGGCTTGGTGGTCAAATACATAGGTGGGAATAGTTTGTTGGGTTTCACAAGAGTCAAATTTCAGCTTGAGCAGAGACTCATTAAAAACCGGATTTTTTTCATTTAAAGTAATAAAATATTATATATTTATAAATAACGGGAAAAGTTTGGAGATTTAGCAGAGGAGGGACCACTCGCCAACTCAGTTGGCGAGCTGCTGAGTTGGCGAGCATCTCGCCAACTGAGTTGGCGGGGCGCTCTCCTCGAGAGGCCCGCTCGCCAACTCAGTTGGCGGGCCAGTGAACGTTGGCTATTCAGCCGTTGGGCAACGGCTCCCTCCAACGGCTCCCTCCAACTCCTATAAACACCCTCCCACCCCCCAAACACTTCTCACACAACACATTCTCCTCCTCCTCCTCCTCAAATTTTCACAGCTTCCTCCTCCTATTTTCACAGCTTCCTCCTCCTGTTTTCTGTAGCAAAAGTTCTCAACCGTCATGGATCGTAGCGTAAGAATTGTATGCTCGCACGGCGGTAAAGTAAATGGGTTAAATTACGAAGGAGGAGAAAGTATAATTTTTTTAACTTATCCGAATATTAGTTTTGAAAATATACGTAATCATATTATTGAACGTTGTTCTATTCATTATGATTTTATTCTGAAGTCTATTTTTTGTTCTAATTATTTTTTGATAGATAGTGAAGATGCATGGAATTATATTCTTGAGATTAATTCACAATCACGATATATAAAAATATATGTTATTAAAGTAGCAGCAACCTTAGATAGTAGAAATAATGAATATTTTTCTGAATATCAGCATGTTAGTTCGGGTGCTAGTTCTTCTCAACAAATAGTTTCATTTATCCAAGAAGGTCATTCATCAGATGAATCTAATCATGATGATGATAGTGACAACGACGATGGAAATAGTGATGATTTAGTTGAAAATGTAGATTATACAGTAGATGATGATGTTGTAAAAGCTATCACTGATGAATTATTTAAGGGACAATAATTTTCTAGTCGTTCTCACTTTAGAAGCTTTATAAGTAATTTAGCAATTAAATATAATTTTAGTTGTTCAGCTTTATAAGTAATTTAGAAATCATACAAATATTACAATCATACATTGTTATAAATTATCTACTCATCCTCCTCCTCGTCTTGTTGAGTTTGGATAGGCAGCGGAGCTGATGGAGTCGAAAAAAATTGTGTGAATATCTGGTAGCTTTCATCTCCAGCAGTCTGGTAACTCGGGCCTGCTCCAGCAGTCTGGTAACTCGGTCCCGCTCCAGCATACTGGTCACTCGGGCCCGCTCCAGCATACTAGTCACTCGGGACCGCTCCAGCATAATGGTCCTCTGCAGTATCCCTCCGACGACGACGACGAGAGTGTCTTTGTCGTACTAAGCCGGTCGGATAGTCCGGTGGAAGACGGGATTGTACTGGAGGCATTTTCGGTTCCCGTCCAATACCCAGATGATCAACACGAGTCACAAGTTCCTCAATAAGACGCCGAATTTGTGGGTTTATATCAGGTTGTTGTAATTGTTGTCGGTATACACCACTCTGAAATTTGAAACTTGTAAATTAATATATTTATCATATCTATGTATATGTATTTTTGAAAGTATAATGAAGTCATACCAAATCATACATTCCATCGACAAAAGCACGCAGAGTAGAATCGTCTACGGATCTACTCTTGAACCTTTGCTCCTCGTAGTGGTATACTCGGTTGCTCATAAGAGGGCATCCCCACCATTGTCTATAGTCCAGACTACCTATGTCTGCAAAATGTAAACAAAATTTAAGCAAATTATTTACACTAAATCAATACGAATAATGAGTAACTTATAACTTACATTCCTCATTAGAATTTAGTCTGGGAGACATGTCCCTCACACTATAATTCTCGAACCGATTATTCCAGTCAGCAACGAGACCAATGATTCGTTAAAATGCATTTGATGTCTGATAACCGACTGTCGGTGGATCATCGGAAATTATTGGGGCCATTCCGAATTGCCGAAGAACACGGTCTGCCGGATGGTACATGGTGAACCGATCATATATAATATGACATCTGTGTAAACTAAATGCATAGGATATCATCTTGATTTCTGGAGCATCAGGTCCACATGAGTACGGTAACCAGGTTACCTATTTAAAGATATTTTATCAATTATATGTGATGTTTATCTACGATCAAAACTTAAATAATTTAAAAATATTTATTGCATATTTAAAAATTACCTCATTATACTGCAGGGTATCAAATTGGCTACGATATAGTGATACAGTCCTGTATTGGTAGTATTGATAATCCACAACGTCTGTAGGCCAGCGCATAGCAACTGGAAATACATCACTGAGAATGCTGGTAACAGGCCTACCAATATAAAAGTGCTCGTAGGACCAGAACTATAAAACAAAAATATGACATTAGTACAAACAAAATTTGCGTATAAAATTACTCTAACTTTTTAAGGTCTTTCATTCATACCTGTATCAGTGAAATACATCCACAAATACTCTTGCGATTGGATCTGACAAATTCTGTCAGATTGGCGTACAAAAAGGCAAGAGTAGCAGTTCCCCACGCATGCTCAGTAGGTTTTGTCAGATCATCCAAGAATGGTAAAAGCTGCACATTTACCATATTTCCCGATGCATCGGGAAATAGAATTGCACCACATAAACAGAGAAGATACGCTCTAGTGCAACAAATGACCTGGATTTATTAAGTGTTATATAGAATTGCACCACTAAATTAAGTAATAAACAAATTTACTAATAATAATACATACCCGAATTTCATCTACATCAACCAACCCATCAATAGTTTGATGTAGGTCCATAAAGTTGCCACGGACCCATGTAAATTTCACATAATTGCCGTCTTTTAGACCTGAAGGAGGGCTAACACCGATATACCTCCGGATCAGATCAGATCCCTTTAAGTGCGGATCAAAATATATAGCGTTACCGTTAATAGGTAACCCTAGTATATTCGCCACATCAAAAAGGGTGATCGTCATCTCGCCAAATGGGAGTTGGAAAGTGTTGCGTTTGTCACGCCCCGATCTCCCGCAGGCAATCGGCCGTTCCCGCTAGGCGGGAATCACCCTCGCCAGCGCCCCCGCGGAACGATCGCTTAACCCATCTGTCACGACCCGCACCCGGAAATTCGGGCACGAGTGTGTGGGTACGTTCAGCCTACGCCGCAGAGTCGGCGGTAGTACGCTGTCTAGGTCATATCCACATTTAACTAGTCTAACTCATTCACAATTAACATAGGCAAGATAATAATGAGAAACAGGTACTTAAGATTTGCGATTGAAATAAATGTGACAACAGATTCAAATGTTTTAGTACAGAAATTCAGAATGAAATCGGGGACAAACCTGATTACTAAGATAAAGAGCAAAAACTAAGATAACTACTGCTAACTACTCAGCAGGAGTAGCTTCCTGTGCGGGAACTGGCTCTGCAACTGTGTCACCTGCTGCCTCATAGGGGCCATAATATGTAGGGGCAAGGTCCTCATCATCGCCTAAATCAACAGATCCAGTCAGGAAAGGAGCAAAGTACACAGTGCACAACAAGGTTAAACTAAATATTTATGACAATTAATTGAATATCATGTTGAGAAACTGCATAAAAGAACATCAATATCTCAGAGTTAAAGCTGTAAACAGGAATATGAGAAAACTCAAAGTAAATGAGACAGAAAATGAAACTACAACAGTCTGCAAGAAATATAACAAGATCTAGAAACTAGCTGTGTGAACTTGTGTTTGTTTTAGAATACATAATTGGCATGTAGGGGTTTATAAGGCTAATCCGGCCGTCATAAACGGCTATTAAACAGGGGAAATCGAGATCCGGCTGAGGTACAGTCGTGTACCAACAGCTATTAAACACGACAGGGAAAATGGGTAAACTACATGCCTTCTAGTATTCTCCCACCCGACATGAAAAACAAGACATGAACTCCAATATTCAAGACATGAATTCCAGTGTTCTAGCACTACGTGTAATCATCAATGGTACTAGTAAAGCAGAGAATTAATTATCACAATATAAATATTAATTTAAAGTGCAGGTACTTGCCTGTTGTTTGGATCTGATTAAATTGGTTCTTGGGGAAAATTTCCAGGGATGAGTCCAAAAGCTGAAATAGACATTACCATCACGCTCAGAAGATGTCAAATAGCTAGAAACGCCTGTCCTTGGGTCCAATTTGAAGACAAGAACAAAAACGGTAGTTTCGGGCCAAAACGGGGTCCGCCGGTGGGCCCGCTTTGCACCGAAAAACGTGTCCGGGTCAACTGTCCCCAAATTCACCAAACTTAGTGTCAACAGGTCAGGAACGATGATACGAACCCAACAGAACTTCCAGATTTGGATTCCGATGAGCCGAACACAAAATCGCCCGTCGAGCGGGGCCTGTGGGGCCCACGACACGTGATTTCGTCAACGTTCTCAGAATCGAACCAAACTTGACCCACAGGACCAGCGTATCGCTACGAGTCCGATGGTGCAAGTTTTGTCTCGATCTGACGAGTGTACAAAAAGTTAGGGCGAATTACAGAAAAGTCGGATACGGGGCGATGTCCGCGGATACGCGTTGATTTCGGTGTGCACGCACACCCGAATCAACTTCCACGAGATCTCACACGTCCGTATCGACGATGCGCACGTATCTGTGAAGATCGCACGAGACCAAGTCATCCCGTTTGGCGGGGCGCACTCAGTTCCGGGGTGAAACAGGGTCTGGTTTTTCCTATTTTTGGATCGCGGTGTGCGATCACCACAGGACGCGATGCCCCGAACAGTTTGTCCGGACACCGAGAGGGTCATACAGGCTTCACAACACAATTTGCGGAATCGAAAACGGAGCTACGAGCAAAAAGTTACACGCACCTGAAGGGGACCCGAAAATCAGGGTCAAACCGTGTCCGACACGTGTCCGACTCGTGTCGGACACAGGGTCCGAAATAGGGTTAGGGTTTCTTCGCCGGAGCTGGGCGGCTGGGGCGGCCGGGCTGA
The DNA here is from genome assembly GCA_036927795.1 of Iris macrosiphon. Lineage (NCBI taxonomy): Eukaryota > Viridiplantae > Streptophyta > Magnoliopsida > Asparagales > Iridaceae > Iris > Iris macrosiphon. Next base: position 8,367,782 of record JAYESA010000010.1, on the reverse strand, counting down.
GGCGGAGGGGGCCGGGGCAGCGCGGCGAGGAGGTCGGACGGCGGTCGGGGAGCAGCGGCGGGGCTAAGGCGGAGCGGCCACGGCGGTCGGGGCGTGGCTGCGGCTGCTGCTGTGCGGCTGGGGGAGCCGCCGGAGGAGGCGAAGGCGGCTGGTGGCTCGGGGAGACGGCCGGCGACGCAGCGGTGGGCGGAGGCGGAGCGGGACGGTGGCGGATCGGAGGGGATGACTGGAGAGCCGAACGGGGGGGGGGGGGGTTTAGGGTTTTTATAGGGGAGCGGGCGGCCGGGTGAGGCAGGGGACGCGGCGACCGGTGCGGGGACGTGGCTGCGGGGACGGAGATAGCGCGGAGCGGGCGGGGGTGCGCGGCCGGCGGCGGCGGCGCGGGAAGCGGGGGCCGACCGGGTTCGTGGGGGAGAGGGGTCGGCAGCGGGTCGGGCTGACGGCGGGTCGGGTTCGGTTGAACCCGACCCGACCCGTTAAGGTTGGGTCTGGGCTGAAAAAAACGGGCTGGGCCGCGGCCCAATGGGCCAGGGCAGGCTGGGCCAAAAAATAATAATAATAATAATAATAATAATAATAATAAATAGTTAATTAATTAATTAATTAATTAAAATAGTTTTTAGGCATTTAAAAAATAGGTCTGAGGCCCAGAAAAATCCAAAAAATTTACCCTAAGTCCAATTTTTCATTTTACACCCAAAAATATTATTTTCTTAATATTTTAATGTTATTTAATATCAATTAAAAATCATGTAATAATTCAAAATCCTGATTTTAATTTTAGAAAATTCCCAGAAAATTCCAGAAAATTGTGAAAAAACCCAATTTTAGTATTTTTGAAAAATCAGGGGCTTACAATCTACCCAACTTATAGAATTTCGTCCTCGAAATTTAAATTATGGTAGGGTTCTCTCTGTCCAAACTCACTTGATTACAGTCCAGCGGGTTTCTCTCAGGTGAACATTGCGGTTGCTACCCAACTTAGAATTTTACCCATATCCTCTAAGGCTGTACAACTAGTGAGGCTAGGTCTCAACTTAATAAATCATGGTATTGAATCTTCAAGTCTGCAATACAAATACACCACCTATGGTATTCCTTTAGTCATAGAGGCTATCATCAATTCGACCAGTCTGAGGGGTATGTCTAGCACTACAAATCAACTTATACCAAACACAGGATTTTGTCTTTCCGAAATAAGGAAAGACGAGGATCAAAAGTTTGAGGGCGAGGTGGTAGAACAGAGGTATAGGGATCAAGGCGTTTAAGGAATTCTAATAGAAATTGTCAGGCGGTTATGGATTGAGATTCTATTCTGGTAATTATTTGTTCGCATGCTCGTATTAGTACAGTTATGTAACTGATACGGGCGTATTTAGGGCAAGTATACTAGTCAACTATATATCTCAATCCACATAAAGTAGTCGTGCGAAGTGCGAATCAAAATGCACTAAGGTTGATCAGACCGTAGTACACTGATTCTGAATAGACACTTGTATTAGTGGGGTTGATCAGGCCTCAATAATACATGTAAACTCCCTCACCCAAAATAGGTATTTTATGTATATTTTATATTATTATATTTATTATATATGTTGAATTTATTTAGAATTTTAAGAAATTTATTTAGATTTTAAAATTATTTAGGATTTATTTGGATATATATAGTCTTAATATTAGATAGATACTAATTTAGTGTTAATAGATATTAATAAGATTTTATAAATTATTTGTATTATCTTTAATTATATTTAAGATTATAAATTATTGAGATAAATTTAAACTCTATTTTAAATTAATTCAAATCCTGAACCTACTAGGAAATCAACTCCATGCATATCCTATCATTATTTAAATTCATCATAATCCTATCCAAATTAACCAATCATATTCGTATTTAATTAAGTAGTGTCCACCATTATAAATACCTCATCCTTCATATTTTTTTTTTCCAAATTCCTCTCTTTTTCGTCCAAAAAATAGTCAAAATTCGTCATAAATTCAGCCTCATTTTTTACTAGTTATGACGAATTAAAAAGACGATATCTCCTAGCTCCGGACTCCAAACACGCTCCAATTTTTTTTGTTAGAACGTTAATGAGGTTAGCTTTCTAATAATATAAATTGTTTTTCTAAATTATTAGAATTAAATTCTGGAAAATTCGTAGAGCACATCATGTCCGAAAATAGATGTGTCTTGATGTTTTCGCGATTCCGGGAGAATCAGGAATCAGAATCACGAACCGTTTAAAGTTTCAGAAAGCTAATGTCGAGATAATCAACATATATTTTTCCTAGAATTTATTTCAAAGTATTTACATACTGTTAATTCTGTAAACTTCTAGGTTAGAATTTAACCATCGGTGCACAATACAAAATATGTATGTGCCATAATTTCCAAACGAATTTGAATTTAGATGAGCCGTAAATTCTAGTATGTTTATGATGATGAAATCTACAGGAAATCATGCATGAAAGTCGAGTTTGTATCGGTTGACTTTTTGGTCAACAGATCGCCTCGATTTGCGTGCCATGAGTCTCGAGTTGATAAAATTCAGTTTCTTTGGAAAATTTAGGAATTAACATAAAATTAGAATAATAAGATTAAAATAGGATTTTAGAGTAATTATTCCAGAATTAAATAAATTAAAATAAATTAATGGTTATATTATTATATAGTTATATGAATATATATGTAAGTAAATGCTAATTGATAATTATGACTAAATATTCAGACTGTATGACCCTAGGACATCGTGGACTATCCCATACTTACCTTGACCATGTTGACCCTAAGAACTTGTGAATTTGTCTGCCTTGCGTACACTAACGTACTGGCATAGACACCTGTCAGTTGACTGACTGATTTCGTACAGTACTTGAAGATGCGAGACCCACGTAATTCAATGCGTAATTGACCGTGTTAGATGACTAGTGTTACCCCTAGTATACCCCCTGATTCCATTGTAAATGTGGTTGAGTATGTGCTAGTGTAATGACTAATGATTCTATTATATTATATTTATGTGTACATAGGATATTGGATTGTTCTGCGCGATTTCTGGAGCAGGTTATTGGTACATTGCAGCTTCCTTGCCAGGCAAGTATACCTTGCCATTGTACTGTTATTTATATTCCATATGTTGCATGCATCTTTATTTTCTGTCTTTAGTTCATATATTTTAACTGTTATATAAAATGTGCGCGACGGTGACGTCGCGATATATTTTTATTTATGTATTGCATTGACCTTATTCATGAGACTACCCCATTATCATGTAGCACCATTAGGTTCATTGGCCGTGACACAGTGGTTACACGAGTGTGAGTCTCATATAGATCATGGACTGCGTGACAGGTCTGGCCTCCTGTACGTATGGGCCGTGTGTTAGGAATAGCTGCTGTTAGAAACTTTGCATGCTAGTAGACTTGGCAGTTATTAGAGGTGTTATTGTGTCATGGATGTGACATGCTTAGAGCATGGGGTGGGGAGAACAACAAGTACCGTATTTGAGCTCCTTTACACTTTTTCTGTGACGCCCGGATTCTCCGCTGGAGATACGGGTGGTGATGACCCATATATATACATTGGCGGGCCTCCGCCGTTCAAAAGACGACGTGCCTTTGGGCCCCTGGATCTTCAAAAGAGAACCATGCCAAATCCCAGTTTTCAGCCAGATAGCTCACTTGTGGGGAAAGGTGTTCTTAACTGCATTCACTTAGACGGTTAGGCGACCCAATGGATGTTTATTTTCAGTACTTTATTGGCATGTGTTTAAGTATCTTGTTATGTCCCTCTGAGGACCTGGTCCGCTGCCAGGTGTATCTTTTCTTGAGTATTTGCAGGAGCACAGATTTGGATGGTTACATGTGATCCGAGGATATCTTCTCTTCGAGCTGTGATGGATAGCTGGTATTCTTATATTGTGTTGTGGTGTTGTACTCATATTGTATTTGCTCTTATATTCGAGTTGGTAGTGGATTTGTTTCCATCCAACTATCATCTTTAGATACTTCTTATTGAGATCTAGTTTCATAGATACTGGTTACTTATTTCTATATGATTTTGGTGGATGAGATTTAGATTTTATCCTGTGACTTGTGACATATGTTTATACCACTTATGGATTTTGTATTCATATTACAGCGTACGTATGGATTTGGTTTCCATATATTGGAGTTGCCATATCCATGCGGCTGGCATGCTTACGTGTTCCTAGTCCTACGTATTTGGGACTGGGGCGTAACAATACATGTGTCATGAACAAGCCCGAAAAAGGGTAAGCTCGCAAAACTAGGCTAAAAATAGCAGCATCAGTCGAGTTCAGCAAAATTAAGTGCGCTAGATGATGATGAAAAGAGGTACAATTTATTGAAGTCCACAGAATAACACAAAATAAGCACAATAGCAAAAGCCTAAAGAATCTATACAGTTATCATACTAGGTTATTTAGCAAGTTCAAAATTTACTAGGTTGGGGCTGAGGTCACGAACCAATAGGCACGAAAACAATACTAGGAAAAGGTATCTACGAATCACTTACGCGCATTGGCTGTTTCCAGAGTTTGCGCGTTCTCTACGGTCATCACGTAAGCTTGTCCGCGTCCTGGAGCAGTGGGGCAGTCCCTCACTTGATGTTCTGTCGATCCACAATATAGACACGCACCCAGTCTCTTCCTACAAACTTGCCAGGTGTGACCTTGTTTTTGGCAAAAGTTACAAGCAGCCGCTTGTTGGTTCTGTCCTTGAGCCTGGTGTTGGGGTGCTGGAGCTCGAGGGAGAGGACGCTGAGTTTGCTGCGGGGCCCTCTGCTGTTGTTGTTGTTGAAATGGGCGTTTGTTGGGTCTTGTACTTCCAGTATCTCTTTCTCGCTTTAGCTTATGCCCCATGTCTCTCTCAACGCCTTGTTCCACGCTTAAGATTTCCTCATAGGTGCGAGCTTGGCTGGTGGTGACAGCAAGGCAAACATCCGGAGACAGCCCCTTCTTGAATCTACGGGCTCTGTCCTACGGGGTACGGACCATGTACTCCGCAAAGTGGCTTAACCTGCTAAATTCAGCAGTATACTCATCAACAGACAGGGCACCTTGTTCCAGTCTCTCGAATTGGCTTTCGAGAGCTTCCCGAGCCACTTCGGGGTAGAATTTCTCCTTGAATAGTCTCTTGAAGTCCTCCCAGGTGAGGTCAGGAGCAGATAGTTGGGGTTCATCTCTGAAACAGGTCCGAGCTATGTCGAACAGTTGCAGGCTTGCGGACTCCACTTTGAGATCATCAGGAACCCGAGCAGTCTTCAGGAGTCTCTCTACGTTCTCTATCCATTCATCGGCATAGAGAATGCCCTCAGTTCCGTAAAATTCCTGTCACGACCCGCACCCGGAAAATCGGGCATGAGTCGTGGGTACGTCCAGCCTACGCCGCAGCATCTGCGGTAGAACGCTGTCTAGGTCAACTAACTAAATAATAATCTCACACAAAAATCGGCCATGACCTCTCCAAAAGGAGGGCAACCACACAAACAATATATAAACCTGTCAAGATCTCAACTCCAAACGGAGGAGCAATATCAAATGATAATCTCAAGTACTCAATCACGAATCTAAGCACGATAAGATAACAAAGAAGACTAACAGCTATAAAGTCTAACCAACAACAACTACTACAACAACCACAACATCCATAATAATAATACATCATCCAAATCATCCAAAATAATATACAATACAAGGTCTCAATCCAAAACCGGAGACAAATCCGGTGCTAAAGCTAATAAAACAACAACAAGGTCCTAGTGATCCCGGCTACCAACCCGGAAATCACTCATAAACTAGAGGGTCCCTGTCTGCACCATCGATAGGCTCAGGTCCATAAAACGTCGGACACCACTCCTCCGGATACTCTGAAAAATATGTCCATTCAGGACTGGAGCAAGTACATCTCTAACAGCAGTTCCATTTAAATGATAAAAACTATAAAATAGTTATAGCAAGTAGCAAGAAGAATGAAATAAAGTATGGAACAAGAAATATACATATGTCACTGGTGCATAAGGTAAAGATGCATGGATATCAGAGCAAAATAGTAATAACTGCAAGATACAGGAAATCTAAGCTAAGAGTAAGTCTGTGCACATGAACGTGTAGTGAGTCTAGCATGAAAAATATGTAGTGAGTCAAGTCCAGAAACATGTAAGTGAGACAAGTCAAGAAATGCATGAGAGTCCAGACTATAAAGAATGAACTCGGTGTCTTTGAAATACTTGTTTTGACATGTAAACGGCTAGGGGTAAGTACGGCTCACCGCGCACTGGGTGCGCGGCTGCTATCATTCCAGATTAGACCAGAGGGAGTGATGCCTGATGATGCCAGATAGGAATGTTTACAGGTCTACTCGAGTATTTCCCTGCCCCGACTAATACAAGTGGATCCAAGACCCGACACACAAATCAAGATGAGTCCAGCCTGAACATGAATGATGCCTGTAGTGATGCCTGTAGGTGATGCCAGTAGTGATTCCAGAATAGAGGCCAGAAACATGAAATGTACGTGTCGCAAGTAAATGAATCCAAAAATACCAGTCAGTGTCCCGTGTTGTGCCAGAATAATCAGATGATACTATACTAGAAGTTGAATCATAATAATCATCAAATAATAAAAACTATCAGAGAATGTACTCGCCTGACGTCCTGAGCAACTGGCGATCCGAACTGGTGTCGCAAGGACCTAATACGAAAAGCAAGGTTAAACAGGGTTCTAATGAGTTAAACAGATATAAAATAACAAAAAATAGGCTTCTAGGGTCGTTCTAGGTCAAACGGGTCAAACTGATAAAATATGGGTCAAAAAGTCAACTCTTGGTCCAAAAAGTCAATTCTAGGTCAAAACTAGGTCAAAAGTTGACTTTGGCGGTCAACCGAGTCAACTACGGTCAAGTCTGGGTCAAACTAGGGTGCTCCTGAAATTCTAGGTCAAACCGAGCTCATTAAGCTAGAAAACTCACAAACTCGCCTCCTTGAGATACCGGGATACCCTCGGTATCCGATACCTCAACCTAGGCTATATACCCCGCCTATACCCTCTAAAACCTATGCTAGCACGCGTAAATATATACACATATACGTATAAAAATCACTCCAATACTATTCCTAGGCTATTGCTCAAAAATCCCGCTCGAAACCCAATACCTTGGTTATCTTAAGGTATTGAGATACCTCGGTATCTCATGGTATTGAGATACCGCTCTAAACTCAACCCGACTACCCCTCTAGCTAGCTAACTATGCATAAACATATATATCTAGCTATAATCTAGGCTAAAATATAGATATCTAATACATATAGGCATATACCTAGGTATCTACACCCAATACCTTACCTTACCTTCAAATATATATATCTATACCTAGATATCTAACTACCTATCTAATATTTACCTATCTAGTTATCTATCTAACTATCTAACTAGCTATTTATTATCTATTTATATCTAGGCATCTATCTATCTATTACCTATCTATCTATATGTCTATCTATCAATTTACCTATCTATTATATATCTAACTATCTATTAATCTATCTAAGTATCTATTAAACTATCTATCTAACTATCTAATATCTATCTATCCATCTAACATATCTAGGTAATTACCTATCTATCTACTTAAATAACTATCTAGCTATCTATCAATCTATTCTATCTATCTAAACATATACCTATTTATCTATCTATGCATCTATCTAACTAATTATCTATTTATCTATCTAACTAACTATCTATCTAACAAATCTATAGATACCTATCTATCTATCTAATATATCTATTCATCTAACTATGTATCTATATATCTATCAATCTACCTATCCATCCATATAGCAATCTATCTATACCTATATATATATATATATATATACATATATATACCCCTCTCTTCCTCCCATACTACTGCCCTTGCTCTTCACCTTGCTGCTGCTGCTGCTCCTGCTCCTTGCGCTGCCTAGCTGCTGCTGCTGCAGCATATTGCTGCTGCTACTGCTGCTGCATAGGCTGCTGCTACTGCTGCTGAATACTGCTGCTGCTGCGCCTATTTCTGCTGCTGCAGCTGCTGGTTCCAGCCCCAGGCACCCCCCCCCTCTCTCACAACACACACACACACACACACACTCCTATATATATCTATCACTATATATATACACATACATATACATACATATATATATATATATAACTCTATAGATATATATACACACTAACTTATATCTACTAACATATATATATATACACACATATTAACACATATAAACACACACACACTGATACATATAAATACACACACACACATATCTATATATATATAAACACACATATATCTATATACATCTATACATATACACTCTCACACACATACATATATATATCCTCACACACTCTCACACTCACACACCCTCACACACACACTCTCGCACACACTAGCACACACTCTCACAAACACACAACCACACACACAAACACTCCTACATATATATAAATATATATACATATATACACACTCACTCAAACTCATATATATATATATATATAGGCACTCACTCACACTCACACACACTCACCTACGCACTAGCACACACTCACACAAGCACTCACTAACACACTCACAAACACACTCACACAAGCACTCCCTAACACGCTCACAAACACATAACCACACATATATATATAAATATATATATAAAAACACGCACACAAATATATATATATATATATACATATATATAAACAAACACAACACACAACACACACAAACCACACGCCCCACCAACGCACGCCCAACGACCCCGACACGCCCAAACACCTAAAAATATATAAAATATAACTCGAAAACTCTAGCACACACTCCCCGATACTAACCCAACGCGCGCACAAGCCCGAAACGAGGAGCCCAAGTCGAAATGACCGTTCGGTCATTTCGACGAACATGTGGTGCGCGGTTCGGAAAACCTCCTGAAACGCACACCAAACGAACTCGGAATCGGCCCAAAATTTACCCACGCACTCTACACGATGTCTAGATCCTAGAAAATGTGCTCCTGCGTCAATTCTAGGCCCGTGGCAGAAACGCACACACACTTAGAATCGGCGACGACGAAAAGCCCCAATTTCGCCCGAAACACCCGTTTCTCTGTGACGCGGCTTTCCGTGTCCGAACGAAGACACGCACTCACCCTCAAGACACCCAACAACGTCTACCTAGGTCCGTCTAACCTAGGGCATCACCCAAAATTGGGCCAAATTCGGATTCCACCCGAATTCGACACAAAATCTAATGTCAAAGTCTCTAAACTCAACCAAACTAGTTCCAACTTCCTCCTACGGGTAGGCTTAGGGTCTAGGAAGGTTCTACAACACTAATTATACTACACAAAAATAATTAGGAAGGGAAAAGTTAGGTTTAACCTCTTGGGAGTTGGAATCCCGAGGCCAAAGTCTCACAACCCCTAGAAATCACCTCCCTCAAGCTCCAAGCCACCAAATCTAGCTCCCACACTAGATCTAAGCTTCTCACACCTAGGTTAGGGAAAATGCAAGGTTAGGGTTAGCTTAAGGAAGAAGGAATGGAAGAAGGAAGGAAGAAAAGTGAAGAAAACTCACCTTGGAGAAGGAAGGAAGAAGAAAGAAGAAGTGGAGGAGAAGAAATGAAGAAGAAGAAGTGAAGAATGAACAAAAGGGGAGAGGGCTGCTGCTCCTTGCTGTGAACGGGTAGGAATGGGGGCTGAATGGGTCGGCCAACACATAAAATAGGTCTCCAAAGTCTCCAAATGCCCAAAATGCCCCTACATGACTTGGTTTCGGGTTCCGGGTTCCAAAAGCACTCAAACTAGTTCCAAATCTCTCCAACTAACCTCCTAAAAATAAAATAATAAATCTAAGCCCCAAAATAATTCTCACAAGGGTGTGGGCTGGGTCGGACATGGGTCCACTAGGTTCTGACATGGGTCCAGGCTAGCCAAAATCCTAAAACAAACAATAAAAATATAATACAATCAATAATTAAATATAAATACAACTGAATATAAATAATCCACAATTAACTAAATTAAAAATAAAAAAAATATCCGGCTCTGGAAATGGGGTGGTGACAAGCCTATCCTCCTTAAAAAATTTTGTCCTCAAAATTTAAAGTCAATCACACTCTCTCTAGGTCAAACCCCCAACAATCACAGTCAAGAAATTCTACCTAAATAACATACAAGATCAGGGTCCTACTGGTCGTGTTATTACAGTCTCAATCGGGGTCACTACACTATCTACCACAGCACAAAAAAAATCTAACAGGTACTAATGAAGCACACCACAGGAATGAAAAAGGACAGGAAGAAGAAACAAGAGACAGACCTGCTAACCCGACATCCGTAGCATCGGCCTCCTCGACCGTCAACGCATAAGCCCTGCCCTGCTGGGGTGTATCCCTCTGCTGGTGCGGGGCATGATGCTGTGCCACAGATGGCCTAGCTCCAACTCTCTGATCCTGTGCTCCACCCAATGGAGGTGCAGTGGGGCAATCTCGCATCTGGTGAGCAGCGGATCCACAGAACAAACACACCTTCAGCCTCCTCCTACAAACATCCCAAGTGTGTCCTGCCTTCCTGCAGTAGGCACAAGTGGGCACCCTCTGATCCTGACCCTGTTGCGCTGCCTTCTGCACATAGGGACGCTTAGCTGGTCCCGCACTGCCACTCGCACTGCCTGAATCATCCCTGCCTCTCTTGGACTTGAGCTCCAAGTCATCCTCTGCTCTCTGAGCATCTCCTACTATCTGCTCAAAAGTTGCCTCGCGGTCGCTCCTGGTCAAAGACTTGACCGCCATAACCAAGCCCTTGCGAAACTTCCTCGCCTTGGCTGCCTCACTCAAGCCATCCACAAATCTGCCCAGACGGCAGAACTCTGCTGCGTACTCATCCACCGTCATGCTCCACTGGACGAGTGCCTCAAACTGGCTCTCCAAAGCACTGAGAGCCACATCTGAGAAAAACTTCTCCTTGAAAAGCCTCTTGAAAGCCTCCCAAGTAAGCCCTGGCGCCGCAATCCTCGTATCTGTACGATACCATGTCAAAGCGAGGTCGAACATCTGACTGCCCGCTGCCTCTATCTGCATACTGTCTGGAATCTGCGCCAGCCTGAAGATGCCCTCGATCTGCTCTATCCAGTCATCCGCGTACAGGATCCCTTCTGTACCACGGAACTCCTTGGGCCGCATCCTCTGAAAGTCGATAAAACTGCCCGGCCTCGGATGCTGAATCTGATCTGCCTGTGGCTGAACCTGTGCTACCCTATCTACTGCCATCATGGCCACCTGGTGGGCGTTCTCAATGCCCAGCCTCATCACATCCACCTGACGGTGCTGCGCGTCCATCATCTCCCTGAAGAACGCAAACAACTGCGCGGCATCTACTGGAGCAGGAAGCGGTGGAGGAACCACCGGAACGACTGGGGTAGTCCTCGGATCGACAGGTGAAGGAGGATCCCCGAGAGAAGCAGATGCTCCCTCAACCGCAGGAGTGGTGAGTGGAGCGGTAGCAGCTGCCTGAATACGAGCCGGACGAGAGGTAGCAGACCTCTCAGTGGCAACTGCTGGGGCGGTACGACGAGATCGTGTCTTCGGAGGCATCCTGAACACAGATCAAAAGATGTCAATACGGCGCAAGATACGATATCATCAAAGAAGGACAATAATATTTCAAAAGAAGCAATTTCAGAATAATTAGATTGGAATTGTTCCTAGTCGTGATTGAGTACACTCTCATCCTAAATCCTAGATCCTATAGCAGGCTCGCAGCAGTACAACTAAGTTGTTGTACCACCACGATATCGCACTAATTGCGAATCGAGACCTGCAAGGGCCGCCACCAAAAACGTGTCACGACCCGCACCCGGAAAATCGGGCATGAGTCGTGGGTACGTCCAGCCTACGCCGCAGCATCGGCGGTAGAACGCTGTCTAGGTCAACTAACTAAATAATAATCTCACACAAAAATCGGCCATGACCTCTCCAAAAGGAGGGCAACCACACAAACAATATATAAACCTGTCAAGATCTCAACTCCAAACGGAAGAGCAATATCAAATGATAATCTCAAGTACTCAATCACGAATCTAAGCACGATAAGATAACAAAGAAGACTAACAGCTATAAAGTCTAACCAACAACAACTACTACAACAACCACAACATCCATAATAATAATACATCATCCAAATTATCCAAAATAATATACAATACAAGGTCTCAATCCAAAACCGGAGACAAATCCGATGCTAAAGCTAATAAAACAACAACAAGGTCCTAGTGATCCCGGCTACCAACCCGAAAATTACTCCTAAACTAGAGGGTCCCTGTCTGCACCATCGACAGGCTCAGGTCCATAAAACGTCGGACACCACTCCTCCGGATACTCTGAAAAATATGTCCAGTCAGGACTGGAGCAAGTACATCTCTAACAGCAGTTCCATTTAAATGATAAAAACTATAAAACAGTTATAGCAAGTAGCAAGAAGAATAAAATAAAGTATGGAACAAGAAATATACATATGTCACTGGTGCATAAGGTAAAGATGCATGGATATCAGAGAAAAATATTAATAACTGCAAGATACAGGAAATCTAAGCTAAGAGTAAGTCTGTGCACATGAACGTGTAGTGAGTCTAGCATGAAAAACATGTAGTGAGTCAAGTCCAGAAACATGTAAGTGAGACAAGTCAAGAAATGCATGAGAGTCCAGACTATAAAGAATGAACTCGGTGTCTTTGAAATACTTGTTTCGACATGTAAACGGCTAGGGGTAAGTACGGCTCACCGCGCACTGGGTGCGCGGCTGCTATTATTCCAGATTAGACCAGAGGAAGTGATGCCTGATGATGCCAGATAGGAATGTTTACATGTCTACTCGAGTATTTTCCCGCCCCGACTAATACAAGTGGATCCAAGACCCGACACGCAAATCAAGATGAGTCCAGCCTGAACATGAATGATGCCTGTAGTGATGCCTGTAGGTGATGCCAGTAGTGATTCCAGAATAGAGGCCAGAAACATGAAATGTACGTGTCGCAAGTAAATGAATCCAGAAATACCAGTCAGTGTCCCGTGTTGTGCCAGAATAATCAGATGATACTATACTAGAAGTTGAATCATAATAATCATCAAATAATGAAAACTATCAGAGAATGTACTCGCCTGACGTCCTGAGCAACTGGCGATCCGAACTGGTGTCGCAAGGACCTAATACGAAAAGCAAGATTAAACAGGGTTCTAATGAGTTAAACAGATATAAAATAACTAAAAATAGGCTTCTAGGGTCGTTCTAGGTCAAACGGGTCAAACCGGTGAAATCTGGATCAAAAAGTCAACTCTGGGTCCAAAAAGTCAACTCTAGGTCAAAACTAGGTCAAAAGTTGACTTTGGCGGTCAACCGAGTCAACTACGGTCAAGTCTGGGTCAAACTAGGGTGCTCCTGAAATTCTAGGTCAAACCGAGCTCATTAAGCTAGAAAACTCACAAACTCGCCTCCTTGAGATACCAGGATACCCTCGGTATCCGATACCTCAACCTAGGCTATATACCCCGCCTATACCCTCTAAAACCTATGCTAGCACGCGTAAATATATACACATATACGTATAAAAATCACTCCAATACTATTCCTAGGCTATTGCTCAAAAACCCCGCTCGAAATCCAATACCTTGGTTATCTTAAGGTATTGAGATACCTCGGTATCTCAAGGTATTGAGATACCGCTCTAAACTCAACCCGACTACCCCTCTAGCTAGCTAACTATGCATAAACATATATATCTAGCTATAATCTAGGCTAAAATATAGATATCTAATACATATAGGCATATACCTAGGTATCTACACCCAATACCTTACCTTACCTTCAAATATATATATCTATACCTAGATATCTAACTACCTATCTAATATTTACCTATCTAGTTATCTATCTAACTATCTAACTAGCTATTTATTATCTATTTATATCTAGGCATCTATCTATCTATTACCTATCTATCTATATGTCTATCTATCAATTTACCTATCTATTATATATCTAACTATCTATTAATCTATCTAAGTATCTATTAAACTATCTATCTAACTATCTAATATCTATCTATCCATCTAACATATCTAGGTAATTACCTACCTATCTACTTAAATAACTATCTAGCTATCTATCAATCTATTCTATCTATCTAAACATATACCTATTTATCTATCTATGCATCTATCTAACTAATTATCTATTTATCTATCTAACTAACTATCTATCTAACAAATCTATAGATACCTATCTATCTATCTAATATATCTATTCATCTAACTATGTATCTATATATCTATCAATCTACCTATCCATCCATATAGCAATCTATCTATACCTATATACATATATATACATATATATACACCTCTCTCCCTCGCATACTGCTGCCCTTGCTCTTCACCTTGCTGCTGCTGCTGCTCCTTGCGCTGCCTAGCTGCTGCTGCTGCAGCATATTGCTGCTGCTACTGCTGCTGCATAGGCTGCTGCTACTGCTGCTGAATACTGCTGCTGCTGCGCCTATTTCTGCTGCTGCAGCTGCTGGTTCCAGCCCGAGGCACCCCCCCCCCTCTCTCACAACACACACACACACACACACTCCTATATATATACACATACATATACATACATATATATATATATATAACTCTATAGATATATATATACACACTAACTTATATCTACTAACATATATATATATACACACATATTAACACATATAAACACACACACACTGATACATATAAATACACACACACACACATATCTATATATATATAAACACACATATATCTATATACATCTATACATATACACTCTCACACACATACATATATATATCCTCACACACTCTCACACTCACACACCCTCACACACACACTCTCGCACACACTAGCACACTCTCTCACAAACACACAACCACACACACAAACACTCCTACATATATATAAATATATATACATATATACACACTCACTCAAACTCATATATATATATATATATAGGCACTCACTCACACTCACACACACTCACCTACGCACTAGCACACACTCACACAAGCACTCACTAACACACTCACAAACACACTCACACAAGCACTCCCTAACACGCTCACAAACACATAACCACACATATATATATAAATATATATATAAAAACACGCACACAAATATATATATATATACATATATATAAACAAACACAACACACAACACACACAAACCACACGCCCCACCAACGCACGCCCAACGACCCCGACACGTCCAAACACCTAAAAATATATAAAATATAACTCGAAAACTCTAGCACACACTCCCCGATACTAACCCAACGCGCGCACAAGCCCGAAACGAGGAGCCCAAGTCGAAATGGCCGTTCGGTCATTTCGACGAACATGTGGTGCGCGGTTCGGAAAACCTCCTGAAACGCACACCAAACGAACTCGGAATCGGCCCAAAATTTACCCACGTGCTCTACACGATGTCTAAATCCTAGAAAATGTACTCCCGCGTCGATTCTAGGCCCGTGGCGGAAACGCACACGCACTTAGAATCGGCGACGACGAAAAGCCCCAATTTTGCCCGAAACGTCCGTTTCTCTGCGACGCGGCTTCCCGTGTCCGAACGGAGACACGCACTCACCCTCAAGACACCCAACAACGTCTACCTAGGTCCGTCTAACCTAGGGCATCACCCAAAATTGGGCCAAATTTGGATTACACCCGAATTCGACACAAAACCTAATGTCAAAGTCTCTAAACTCAACCAAACTAGTTCCAACTTCCTCCTACGGGTAGGCTTAGGGTCTAGGAAGGTTCTACAATACTAATTACACTACACAAAAATAATTAGGAAGGGGAAAGTTAGGTTTTACCTCTTGGGAGTTGGAATCCCAAGGCCAAAGTCTCACAACCCCTAGAAATCACCTCCCTCAAGCTCCAAGCCACCAAATCTAGCTCCCACACTAGATCTAAGCTTCTCACACCTAGGTTAGGGAAAATGTAAGGTTAGGGTTAGCTTAAGGAAGAAGGAATGGAAGAAGGAAGGAAGAAAAGTGAAGAAAACTCACCTTGGAGAAGGAAGGAAGAAGAAAGAAGAAGTGGAGGAGAAGAAATGAAGAAGAAGAAGTGAAGAATGAACAAAAGGGGAGAGGGCTGCTGCTCCTTGCTATGAACGGGTAGGAATGGGGGCTGAATGGGTCGGCCAACACATAAAATAGGTCTCCAAAGTCTCCAAATGCCCAAAATGCTCCTACATGACTTGGTTTCGGGTTTCGGGTTCCAAAAGCACTCAAACTAGTTCCAAATCTCTCCAACTAACCTCCTAAAAATAAAATAATAAATCTAAGCCCCAAAATAATTCTCACAAGGGTGTGGGCTGGGTCGGACATGGGTCCACTAGGGTCTGACATGGGTCCAGGCTAGCCAAAATCCTAAAACAAACAATAAAAATATAATACAATCAATAATTAAATATAAATACAATTAAATATAAATAATCCACAATTAACTAAATTAAAAATAAAAAAAATATCCGGCTCTGGAAATGGGGTGGTGACAATTCCAGGGGTCTAAGATTCTTAAAGTCCTTGGCACTTCCTGGCCTCTTTTGTGGTGACTCCCGGGTCCGAAGAGCTTCTGAAAGGCTGGTCCGTAGCAGGGCGGTTTGTTCCTTCTGGGATTCCACTAGTCCCTGGAACACTCCAAGTAGCTGTGCCCCATCTAGAGTAACTGCCAGAACAGATGGAGGCGGCGGGAGTGCAAGAGTCTCGGGCACATTCTGCTCAGCTGGTTCTGATGTGCCTCCTATTGTGTTCCTTGTCTGGACCATTCTGAAAGATTAAGGGATAGGAAGATCAGAATAGAATACTTGGAAATCAAAGGCGATAGGAAAATTGAGCAGCAATGATATCAAGAATTAAAATAAGGACCATATACTGTGAATGAGCTTTTCCTAGAATCCTCAATTTTATTCCATACCCTGTCCTAGGGTATTACCCTATTTAAGGATAGGACCTGCATGGGCCACCATAAAAATGTGTCACGACCCGCACCCAAAAATTCGGACACGAGTGCGTGGGTACGTCCAGCCTACGCCGCAGAGTCGACGGTAGTACGCTGTCTAGGTCATATCCACATTTAACTAGTCTAAGTCATTCACAATTAACATAGGCAAGATAATAATGAGAAACAGGTACTTAAGATTTGCGATTGAAATAAATGTGACAACAGATTCAAATGTTTTAGTACAAAAATTCAGAATAAAATCGGGGACAAACCCGATTACTAAGATAAAGAGCAAAAACTAAGATAACTACTGCTAACTACTCAGCAGGAGTAGCTTCCTGTGCGGGAACTGGCTCTGCAACTGTGTCTGTAAGCCCTTGATTTTTCAAAAATATTAAAATTGGATTTTTTCACAATTTTCTGGAATTTTCTGGGAATTTTCTGTAATTAAAATTAGGGTTTTTAATTATTAAATAATTTTTATTTGTTAATAAATAATATTAAAATATTATGGAAATAATATTTTTGGGTGTAAAATGAAAAACTGGACTTAGGGTAATTTTTCTGGAATTTATCGGACCCCGGATCTATTTTTAAATCACCTAAAACTATTTATTTATTTATTTATTTATTTATTATTATTATTATTATTATTATTATTATTATTAGTTATTTTATCTCCGGCCCAGCCCAGCCCGCTCAGCCCGGCCCAGTCCCCTCCGGCCCAAACCCCTAACGGGTCGGGTCGGGTCCGCCTAAACCCGACCCGCCCGGACCCGCTCCCCAGCCCCCTCCCCCGCCTGACCCGCTCCCCCGCTCCGCTCCCGCCGGCCGCGCCGCCCGCCGCTCCGCCCGGCTCGCCCCGCCCTCCGCGGCCACGACCTCCTCTCCCCTCCGCCTCCTCCGCCTTGCCCGACCGCCTCCTCCTATTTAATCCCTCTCCCATTCTCCCTCCGGCCATCCCTCCCCAGAACGCCACCCGCCGCTCCGCCGCTCACCGCCACCGTCGACCCCCGCCGTGCCCAGCCCCGCACCGCCAGCGCCTCCCTCCACCCTCGCCGTGCGCCACCGGCCGCCGTCTCCTCCCCGCAGCAACCGCAGCAGCAGCACGAAGCTCCCACCGCCGCTGCCGGCCGCCCTGAGCCACCGCCGACCGCCAGCAGCTCCGCCTCGCTCCGGAGAACAGTCCCCCGCCCTCGCCGGCCGCCCAGCAGCCGCCCTCCGCCGTCCACGACCGGATTCCGACGAGAACCCTAACCCTAGCCCTAATTCCCAATTTCCGTGTCCGACACGAGTCGGACACGACTCGACCCTGAATTTTCAGGTCCCCTTCAGGTACGTGTAACTTTCGCTTCGTAGCTCTGTTTCCAATTCCGCAAATTGCGTTGTGAAGCCTGTATGACCCTCTCGGTGTCCGGACAAACTGTTCGGGACATCGCATCCTGTGGTGATCGCACACCGCGATCCAAAAACAGGAAAAACCAGACCCTGTTTCACCCCAGAACTGAGTGCGCCCCGCCAAACGGGACGACTTGGTCGCGTACGGTCTTCACAGATACGTACGCATCGTCGATACGGACGTGTGAGTTTTCGTGGAAGCTGATTCGGGTGTGCGTGCACACCGAAATCAACGCGTATCCGCGGATATCGCCCCGTATCCGCCTTTTCTGTAATTCACCCTAACTTCGTGCACACACGTCGGATCGAGACGAAACTTGCGCCATCGGACTCGTAGTGATACGCTGGTCCTGTGGGTCAAGTTTGGTTCGATTCTGAGAACGTTGACGAAATCGCGCGTCGTGGGCCCCACAGGCCCCGCTCGACGGGCGATTTTGTGTTCGGCTCATCGGAATCCAAATCTGGAAGTTCCGTTGGGTTCGTATCAGCGTTCCTGACCTGTTGACACTAAGTTTGGTGAATTTGGAGACCTTTGACCCGGACACGTTTTTTGGTGCAAAGCAGGCCCACCGGCGGACCCCGTTTTGACCTGAAACTGTCGTTTTTGCCCTTGTCTCCAAATTGGACCCAAGGACAGGCGTTTCTAGCTATTTGACATCTTCTGAGCATGATGGTAATGTCTATTTCAGCTTTTGGACTCATCTCTGGAATTTTCTCCCGAGAGCCAATATTAATCAGATCCAAACAACAGGCAAGTACCTGCACTTCAAGTTAATCTTTATATATTGTGATAATTAATTTCTCTGCCTTACATGTACCCTTGATGATTACACCTAGTGTTAGAAATGCTGGATTTCATGTCTTGAATATTGGAAGTTCCTGTCTTGTTTTTCAGGTCGGGTGGGAGAATACCTAGAAGGCATGTAGTTTACCCTTCCCCATGTTCCTGTTTAATAGCTGTTGGTACGCGACTGTACCTCAGCCGAATCTCGATTTTCCCTGTTTAATAGCCGTTTATGACGGCCGGTTAGCCTTATAAACCCCTACATGCCAACTATGTATTCTAAAAACAAACACAAGTTCACACAGATAGTTCTGGTCATGTTATATTTCTTGCTGGCTATTGTAGTTTCATTTTCTGTTTCATTTAGTTCTGTTTCTCATATTCCTGTTTACAGTTTTAACTCTGAGATAATAATGTTCTGTTATGCTGTTTCTCAACATGATATCAAATATTTAATTGTCATAAATATTTAGTTTAATCTTGTTCTGCACTGTGTACTTTGCTCCTTTCCTGACTGGATCTGTTGATTTAGGCGATGATGAGGATTATGCCCCCACCTATTATGATCCCTATGAGGCAGCAGGTGATGCATCTGAGGAGCCTGTTCCCACTCAGGAAACTACCTTTGAGGAGGAGTAGCCAGTTAGTTATTATTTTATTTCCTTTCAGCATAAACTCGGGTTTGTCCCCGATCTATCTTCTGGCTTGTATTAACTGTGATTGGTTGTCACGGATTAAATATTATGAAATCTTAGCATTCCTATTTCCTGTGATTATTCTTACATGTTCATTATTGTGGATGAGATAGATACTTATTGACCCAAAAAATGACCTAGACAGCGTACTACCGCCGACACTGCGGCGTAGGCTGGACGTGCCCACGCACTCGTGCCCGAATAATCGGGTGCGGGTCGTGACACATTTTTGTGGTGGCCCATGCAGGTCCAACGACTAAGTTGTTCGGTTTCAACTTAGGGACCGAACAGGCCTGCAATAAGATTTAGGATTTTAGGAAAAGCTCATCCACTTAATTGAATCATTCTTGATATTCATACCGGCTTCGAATCACTTTATTGACTTGCATACTGCCTAGATTCCTGTGCGCCTTTATCGTTTATTCTTGGATGCAGAGTAAAAGATCTACCAGCGAGCGACGAGGTTCCTACAAGATCACCCCGAGATGCTCTACCAGCATGACCGTGGAGAACGCGCAGACTCTTGGAGCAATTAATGCGCGTAAGTGATTTTTGCTGCCATTTCTAGTTTTGTTTAACTCGTGCCTATTGGTTCGTGACCTCAGCCCCAACCTAGTAATTTTGGAAACTTGCTAATAACCTGGTATGCTTTTATATTTGATAACTGTAGAGTTTGTAGAATTTTTTGTTATTTTGCTTGTGAACTTAAATAATTTGTATCTTCTTTCATCACCATCTAGCGCACTTCATTTTTGCTGTACTTGACTTATGCTGCTATCTTATAGCCTAGTTTTACAAGCTTATCCTTTTATCAAGCTTGTTCATGACATATGTATTAGTGGGTCGACACACTAATACAATTGTCTATTCAGAATCAATGTATTACGGTCTGATCAACCTTAATGCATTCTGATTCGCCCTTCGCACTACTTTGCGTGGATTGAGATATACAGTTGACTAGTATACCTGCCCTAGACATGTCTGAGCATAACTGTATTAATACGAGCATGTGAATAGGAACTACCAAGATATGATTCAAATCCACAATCGCTTGACAATTCCCACCTGAATACTTTAAAATGCCTTGACCCCGATAATTCTTTTCTATCACCCCATCCTTGAACTCTTTATTATTGATCTTCGTCTTCCCTTATTTAGGAAAGACAAAATCTCGTGCCTGGTATAAGTTAGTACATAGGTAGTACTGGAAATGCCACATAGGCCGATCACATACTTGAGGAATTAACTTTCGTAATTGAGGACGTATCATGATCGACATTGAAGTTCGAGGATTGAATGACATAGGTAAACATATTAAGGAATATTTTCTTAGAGGAGACGGCCGACGGTCGGGGCGTGGCTGCGGCTGCTGCTGCTGCTGCTGCTGCTGTGCGGCTGGGGGAGCCGCCGGAGGAGGCGAAGGCGGCTGGTGGCTCGGGGAGACGGCCGACGACGCAGCGGTGGGCGGAGGCAGAGCGGGACGGTGGCGGATCGGAGGGGATGACCGGAGAGCCGAACGGGGGGGTTTAGGGTTTTTATAGGGGAGCGGGCGGCCGGGTGAGGCGGGGGACGCGGCGACCGGTGCGGGGACGTGGCTGCGGGGGCGGAGATAGCGCGGAGCGGGCGGGGGTGCGCGGCCGGCGGCGGCGGCGCGGGAAGCGAGGGCCGACCGGGTTCGTGGGGGAGAGGGGTCGGCAGCGGGTCGGGCTGACGGCGGGTCGGGTTCGGTTGAACCCGACCCGACCCGTTAAGGTTGGGTCTGGGCTGAAAAAAATGGGCTGGGCCGCGGCCCAATGGGCCAGGGCAGGTTGGGCCGAGAAAATAAAAAAATAATAATAATAATAATAATAATAATAATAATAATAATAATAATAATAATAATAAATAGTTAATTAATTAATTAATTAAAATAGTTTTTAGGCATTTAAAAAATAGGTCTGAGGCCCAGAAAAATTACCCTAAGTCCAATTTTTTATTTTACACCCAAAAATATTATTTTCATAATATTTTAATATTGTTTAATATCAATTAAAAATCATGTAATAATTTAAAACCCTGATTTTAATTTCAGAAAATTCCCAGAAAATTCCAGAAAATTGTGAAAAAACCCAATTTTAGTATTTTTGAAAAATCAGGGGCTTACACCATCCGGGCGTGATGCCGCACGAGCGTGATCCACGCCCGTGCAAGGCCATGGTTCATTGGCTGACGGCAAGAGTTCTAAGCCACAGAGTCGCACAGATTGTCCGAGTGCAGCGGAGTTATGAACGCATAGACGATCGGTAACAGGTTCACTGAGTCGACAAATATAGCGGAAGTATTGAAACACAAGTTGAAGTAAAACAAGCTCTTTTATTGATATGAACAAGTGTTACAGGCGGCGTATAGCCGAGATTATAAGTCGTTCAAGTCTCTCTCTCTGAAACATAAAGCGTGCCAAGTGGCTACAATTGTGGAATGATTTCACAGGAGATGGTCAGGCGACGCTCCAACATTATGTCTTGTATATGTGCTTCTGTTCCGGACGCACCGTTACAAGGCTTCAGAGGAAACTCCTGGCCTTAGCACGCACGTTGGAGGCATCCGCACCGAACGAGGTTCTCCCGCACCCTGCATACAAACTGGTGGATTATCAGTACATTGAATGCACTGGTGGGGAAGCTACTCGCCCGCTCGACAAATCCAAACACGTAATACAGGTTCCATGCATAACTATTAAGTTGTCTTTCTAGTTGCCTTAGGATCAGTTTTATGCAAACATAGAATAGCCTATCGTGTCGGGCAGTGCGCCGTGCGATGTGAGAGAAAACACGACGAGACTTACCAATTTACCATCTCCTTCCCTGTCCAAGGCAAACATTGAGGCAAATATCGGTAATTCAAGCACGGGCAAGTATAACATTCAGGAGGCATAGCACATGCAAACATGAGGGTCATTTTAATATGATCGTTCAGGTGTTCAGTTGTTTCTTGATGCGATACAGTGACTCGCACGCGGATAGCCGCTAAGCGAGGATGACTTATCAATATGAACACGGTCGCTGGCAAAGCCATTATGGACGTAGCCGAGGACATGAATAGCTTGCTACAAGAGTACACGATGCGCTGCAAGCTACCCAGTCCCGAACATGATGACTACACACGAGTTCCATCCGGATCGGATCGGCCCCGGTGCCCCGGTGATCGTCCGTGGAATAATACCTCGGGTCCGAGTTGTCCGCGACATACAAGCATTGGGTCTTTCCAATTATTACGAAATACACGAGAACACGAGAACACGCGTGCACTAGAACAAGAGAACACGAGAACACGAGTGCACGGGAACACGAGTACACGAGTACACGGGATACTTGAATCATAATTTTGTACAGTGATTAACTTGCTTGATGCATTCCCCTGGTTCGGGGATGCCTTGGATGACCTAACGGTCCCGGATACTTGCAGGTTCATTCAGGCACGGAACGACTACGTAGTAGTCTCCCGGGGTTTGGATGAAAACAAGGTAATATTCAAGCAGACAAGCATGCGTTTCTAAGGAACATAAGCAGGCACGTTGCTCGGACCCGAAGGTAAGCCGAGAGATGAAACCGTTAAGGGACTTAGCATGCGAGGGTCTGAGTATAAGCAGTATTTCAATTTCCATGTTCTAGCAAGCAATACAAGTTGGAATTATTCCCTTAGCTAGGTGCGTTGGATTCACTAGCATGCAGGGGTGATTCACCTAGCGACTAGCAAGAACATTCCAGATTTTTATGTGTGCTGGCTAAGCAAAGACAAGTTTACCGTAGCCACCCACCTTAGCGATGATTCGCCTCGGTAGAGCGATACGTCAAGCGAGCCTCTGAAAGCCTAAGCCGGATTCCTGTAGGGACAAGTCTGGATATCCTTTGCTTCTTGATCGAGGCAAAGCGGGTCAGGACAGCTGCACGATAGCCGTTTGAGATGGCAGTCCGCTTGAGCGGAACGTGGTGTTACATCCTACCCAACTCAGAAAAAGTCTCGTCCGCGAGACTTACTAAGGACAAGCAGTGATCTAGGGTTGAGGCAATCCTAGACAAGTCGTTGTACTTATTCATTTGGATATTCACTTGCACAAGCTTTAAAATCAGCATATCGCTTAGACTGGATCGTGCGCACTTTCGAAATGCATTTCTAGCGTGAACACGTCAACCAGCTTAGTGATAGCGAAGTCTCAGCACTCGAGTTCACCTTTTCTTAAGTCTTGGATGGTGCACTAGTTCAAGGCGTCCCTCGAATAGATGCATTCAACCAAACTTAGAGTTAGTAAAATTCGGACAAGCTACTAGCGATACTCTCAAGGGTTCGCACAGGTTGGCACAAAGGCCACTCGCAGCATACATCCAGACAAGCAAGCATATCATTCAAAACGTATTTTGAAAGTATTTAGACTTATTGTTGGAACATCCCATCGAGGCATTGAGAGAGAGCGTGCACATAACCCACGAACGAGCTTTCGAAACAGAGATATCGAATCGAAGTCCAAAGGCGTAGAAGCCAGGCTCTGATACCAACATGTCACGCCCCGATCTCCCGCAGGCAATCGGCCGTTCCCGCTAGGCGGGAATCACCCTCGCCAGCGCTCCCGCGGAACGATCGCTTAACCCATCCGGGCGTGATGCCGTACGAGCGTGATCCACGCCCGTGCAAGGCCATGGTTCATTGGCTGGCGGCAAGAGTTCTAAGCCACAGAGTCGCACAGATTGTCCGAGTGCAGCAGAGTTATGAACGCATAGGCGATCGGTAACAGGTTCACTGAGTCGACAAATATAGCGGAAGCATTGAAACACAAGCTGAAGTAAAGCAAGCTCTTTTATTTATATGAACAAGTGTTACAGGCAGCGTATAGCCGAGATTACAAGTCGCTCAAGCCTCTCTCTCTGAAACATAAAGCGTGCCAAGTGTGTAATCATCCTAAAATTTTTAGATTTTTAAAATCAATTTTTAGAAATTTTCTGCAATTTTTCAGGAATTTACATAGGTCCTATGATAATTTTATAATTTTTAATTGCTAATAACTAATATTAAAATGTAATGAAAATATGATTTTATGGTGTAAAATAGAAAACCGGACTTAGGGTAATTTTTTGAATTTTATTGGGCCTCAGACCTATTTTTAAATACCCAAAAACTAATTATTATTGTTATTATTATTTATTATTATTATTATTATTGTTTTTTTTTCGTTTTGGGCCCGGCCCGGCCCAGTGGGCCGAGCCCAGCAGCCGAGCCCAGCACCCTAGCGGGTCGGGCGGGTCGGCCACACCCGCACCCGAACCCGACCCGGCTCCTCACCCGCACCCCACGACCAGCCCCACTCGCCCCGATCCCTCCGCCGCCCGCCGCATTTTTCG
This sequence comes from Iris macrosiphon, assembly GCA_036927795.1. Classification (NCBI taxonomy): domain Eukaryota; kingdom Viridiplantae; phylum Streptophyta; class Magnoliopsida; order Asparagales; family Iridaceae; genus Iris; species Iris macrosiphon. The sequence goes on along the minus strand of JAYESA010000010.1, from coordinate 8,342,437 downwards.
GCCGCCACGATCCGCCTCCCCGCGTCAGCCCTGCACCATGACCCCCCTCGCTCCGCCATTTCCGGCCAGCCACCCCCGCGCCTCCCCCTATAAAACTCCTCTCCCCCGTTCTCCTCCTCCCTCATCCCCTTAGCCCTAGCCCTAGCTCCGGCCCCGGTCCCCTCCCCTAGCCGTTGCCCTCCGCCGGACCACCGCCTCCTGCGCCGACCTCCTCCCGCCGTGAGCCACCCCGAGCCCACAACCGGCCTCCCCCTTCTCCTTCCTCTCTCCTCCCAATCGAACCGCTGCCCGAGCCACCTCCGGCGACCCTCTGTCGGCGTCGCCTGCATCCCGAGCCCCCAGCGGTGCCTCGCCGACCGTCGGCCAGTCCCGCAGCCTCAACGGCCCTCAGCCCTAGGCCGAACACGCTGCTGGACACGCGGACACAGTGTCCAGAACGCGTATCGGATACGAAAAACCCTAGTCTCGAAGGGCCTCGTTCAGGTACTCGTATCTTGCACCCTGCATCTCCAATTTTGATTCTATAAATTGCTACGCGAAGACTGTATGACCCTCTCGGTGCCCGAACAAACCGCTAGGGCATCGCGTCCTGTGGTGATCGCACACCGCGATCCAAAAACAGGAAAAACCAGACCATGTTTCACCCCGGAACTGAGTACGCCCCGCCAAACGGGACGACTTGGTCGTGTGCGGTCTTCACAGATACGTGCGCATCGTCGATACAGACGTGTGGGATTTTGCAGAAGCTGATTCGGATGTGCGTGCACACCGAAATCAGTGCGTATCCGCAGACATCGCCCCATATCCGACTTTTCTGCAATTTACCCTAACTTCGTGCACACACGTCGGTTCGAGACAAAACTTGCGCCATCGGACTCGTAGCGATACGTTGGTCCTGTGGGTCAAGTTTGGTTCAATTCTGAGAACATTGACGAAATCGCGTGTCGTGGGTCCCACAGGCCCCACTCGACGGACGATTTTGTGATCGGCTCATCGGAATTCAAATCTGAAAGTTCCGTTGGGTTCGTATCAGTGTTCCTGACCTGTTGACACTAAGTTTGGTGAATTTTGAGACAGTTGACCCCGACACATTTTTTGGTGCAAAGCGGGCCCACCGGTGGACCCCGTTTTGGCCCAAAATTACCGTTTTTGCCCTTGTCTCCAAATTGGACCCAAGGACAGGCGTTCCTAGCTATTTGATACCTTCTGAGCGTGATGGTACTATTTATTTCAGCTTACGGAGACATCTCTGGAAATTTCCGAGAACAGGACCTAAGTGGAATTCAAACATCAGGCAAGTGCACCTTGCCAAACTTGCAGTCTTTATCTTCATATTTCCTGTAATAATACTTTGCTGGTTGTTTTGTGTAAATTCATATAAACTTGTTTAAACTGATTAACCTAGGAAACGGATGACGTACCTAGTGTCCGATCATAGTCGGGTGCCAACACCGTACGCGGTGTTAGGTTCGTCATTTAGAGATGGATTTACGATACCCTTTACTTTTGTACTTGACATATCAAGTACCCTACAACCCAGGACACTTGACACTATACATGGACAGAATCTTCCTGAGACATTCATGGTGATTCTGTATAGGATACAGGACTTGACAGAGATATTCTAGTTATAGACAGTTTGACTTGTTGCATTAGTTATAATCCCGCTGACATGGACATGAGAAGTTATGGTCATGGTTTGCGTGATTACATTGGGTGGGGAGAGACACACAGGCTACAGGCTGTTCTATCTATATATCTACTATTATTGTGAGGTTGTAGACTCTCCAGCAGAGCTAGACCCTTTACGTGTTATTGCTGCTACCGGCTCCCCGACACAGAGCTTGTAGCGGTCTCAGCCTGAGTACTAGTGTTGCACTCATTTGCATATCACATAGATGGTTACATAGTTTACCCTGCTATTTTATTTAATTTAATTATACTGCATTTATTTAGCTTATTTTATTTTGTGCCTTGCTATGTCCACTGAGGACCTGGAATAGATTATGTCCCCAGGTTTAGCCGAGGAGCAGTACCCCGAGATATACGGGACAGGAGCTGAGGCTATTGCTGGACTTGATACTGGAGCAGAACTGAACCCTGCAGACGAGGTGACTGCCGAAGACTTCTCCTGAGTACCTGATCCCGTACTCAGTATTTACTTATGTTTATCTCTTTTGTTCCTGGCCTATTGAGCCAGTGTATTGAGACATAAGTCGGATTGTTTCTCCGACTAACTTGTTGTTGCTACTTATTTCTATTTCATTATGCAGTTTATTTCTTTATCTTTATGGATGAGATTAGTGTGTTTTGTTGTAGTAGACCTTCGTTACAGCTTAAGTACGCCCTGATGGCTCCATTAAATTGGGTTATCCATCGGTGTGTACTGCTGGCCATTGCCACGTGTCCAGTCCCTCGATATTTTAGGACTGGGGCGTGACATGGTTTTTGTGGTGGCCCATGCAGGTCCAACTAAATTGTTCGGTTTCAACTTAGGGACCGAGCAGGCCTGCAATAAGATAGGATAAGTTATAGGATCTCATCCATTGATTGAATCATTTTTGGACTCTATGTCGAATTCAATTTAATTGCTTGAATTGCATCCTGATTTGATTCCTCTGTGCGTTCTCATTGTTTTCTTTTGATGCAGAGTAATGGATCCCAGAAGTGGTGACGAGAATCCCTTGAGTACACCGCCTGAAGCTGTGGTTACCTGTGAAGCTGGAACGACGCCAGATACCAGAGGACAATCCTCTCAGAACAATCAAACTGGCCAGCCAAGTTCCAGGTTCAGGCGTGATGACATCCCGCCTCTACCCCAGTTCCCTCCTACGATGCCTGTCTTTCCTCCAGGGCAGGCAATGGACGGACAGCAAATGTTTCAGATATTCTACGCCATTATGCAGGCACAACAACAGATCCAACAGGAGGCCCAACGTCATGAGGCCGAGAACCTAAGAAACAGCCTAGTCGCAGCATTGGAACATGCAAATCCACCAAATAGGCGGCTAGCGACGGGATCTATCACGGATTTCCGTCAACTCAAACCCCGTACCTTCTCGGGCAAGGAAGGACCAACTGAAGTTCATGAATGGCTTACGAACACGCAGCATCAGTTAGAGGTCGCTGAACTTCCAAGGGACAAATGGATGACTGCCGTCAGGATACAACTGACGGACAACGCGCACCATTGGTGGCTGTCCGAAGAAAGAAGGCTCGGACATGATCAGGTCACCTGGGAGAAGTTCTTCAGACTCTTCCAGGATATGTACATCCCTGCTGTTGCTCGTTCAGAACTCCGAGACAGATTCAACCGCCTGATCCAGGGCAACATATCGGTGGAGGAATATAACGCCGAATTCATTCGCCTGAGCCGCTTCGCCCCTTCTCTAATTCCTACCGAAGAAGAGAAGGCGGAGAAGTTCTTTGATGGACTCAGGTTCGAGCTTCAGAAGTTAATCGGATCAGTCGCGCCCACATCTTACTCCGACGTCCTAGCTGCAGCACGTCGGATGGAGCGCGTTACTCGGAGGTAATCAAGCCTGAAACGTCCATTCTCCTCAGCACCGTCCAAGTCATCACCTGGGGATTCTGCTAAACGGCCCCAGAAGAACCTGCCTCAGAAAGCAGCATCAAAGAACCTACCTACTTGCCATTACTGCGGCAAAGTAGGACATATTGAAAGAGAATGTAGACGCAAGCTGGGACTCTGCCTGGTTTGCGGATCCGGACAACACTTCTCAAAGGACTGCTCGGAACGTCGAGAGGGAGTTCCGAATCAACCAGCTCCACCTGCACCTAGGCCAGCTCTTCCAGCTGGGGGAGCAACACAGACAGGGCCTGGAGGAGCCAGGCCACCACTACTACCTCAGGCAGCTTTGTTCCAGCAGGCTCGTCAGCAAAGGGGTCCCGTTCAGGGACGAGGTCAGGCATATGCACTAGCAGTCACTGAAGAAGCTACTGCAGGCAAAGTGATAGCAGGTACCATATTAGTAGCTTCAATTCCTGCTGTAGCATTATTTGATTCTGGAGCCTCGCATTCATTTATTGCTGCTAGCTTCGTAGCCACACATAGAGTAGCTACCGCACCTCTCTCGAAGATGAAGAGAATTCTAACGGGAGGTAGAATTATCCCGGTTAGTGATATCTGTAGATCATTTCGGTAGTAATCTGTGGCTGAGAGATGCGAGCCCAATTCCTGATCTTTTCTATGCCTGATTACGATGTTGTACTTGGTATGGACTGGTTAAGTCAGTACCATGCAACACTGGATTGCCGGCTTGGAAAAGTGATATTTAGACCCCCTAGCCTTCCTGAGTTTGAATTTCTCCGAGGAGCTGTAGAGCAAGGGGTCCAGCCAACTCTTAGGGTATTAACTGTAGAAGAGGATTCAGGTTACCCAAGAGTCATAACAGAATTTGTGGATGTAATTCCCGACGACCTTCCAGGTTTACCACCTGATCGGGAGATAGAATTCACAAAAGACCTAACTCCAGGAGCCGAACCTATCACTTCATCGGTATATCGGCTAGCACCTAAGGAGTTAGTGGAGTTGAAAGCGCAAGTCGACGATCTTCTGGAGAAAGGATTTATCCGGCCCAGTGTTTCACCTTGGGGAGCACCTATACTTTTTGTACCCAATAAGGACGGAACCGTGCGATTGTGCATTGATTACAGAGCCCTTAATGCTGTCACTGTTAAGAACCGGTACCCCTTACCACGCATTGATGACTTGTTTGACCAATTGAGTGGTGCTAGGGTATTCTCAAAGATTGACCTTAGATCCGGTTATCACCAGATTAGGGTGAAGAAGGAAGATATCCCAAAGACGACCTTCAGAACTAAATATGGACATTATGAGTTCCTAGTAATGCCGTTTGGTTTAACCAACGCACCTGCTGTATTTATGAGTTTGATGAACGGAGTCTTCCATCAGTACTTGGATAAGTTCGTGGTAGTATTCATTGACGATATTCTAGTCTACTCCAAGGACCACGAAGAGCACGAGGAACACCTAAGAATTGTGCTAGAAACTTTGAGAAGGGAGAAGCTATATGCCAAGCTCAGCAAATGTGAGTTCTGTATGGACAAGGTGCCATTCTTAGGACATATTATCTCGGGTGAAGGACTGTCTGTGGACCCAGAGAAGGTCACTGCTATAGAAACCTGGCCTACCCCTACCTCTGTTGCAGAAGTGAGAAGTTTTCTTGGACTGGTTGGGTATTACCGGCGGTTCGTAGAAAATTTTTCAAGGATCGCAGAGCCGATGACTAAGCTGACACGGAAGGATCAAGAGTTCATGTGGACGGAAGAATGCCAAAATGCCTTTGAAGAATTGAAGAGGCGTCTAACAACAGCACCAGTCTTGACTCTTCCCTCAGGGTCAGGAGGTTTTGTTGTTTATAGTGATGCGTCCGATAGTGGACTAGGTTGTGTCTTGATGCAACATGGCAAGGTTATCGCTTATGCATCGAGGCAGTTGAAGGTCCACGAGAAGAACTACCCAACGCACGACCTGGAGCTAGCTGCAGTGATTTTTGCATTGAAGATCTGGAGACATTATCTGTATGGAGAGAAGGTCAAAATATTCACTGATCATAAGAGCTTGAAGTATGTTTATACTCAGAAGGAGCTCAACATGAGGCAAAGGCGTTGGCTTGAGTTGATGGTGGACTTTGACATAGATCTGCAGTACCACCCGGGGAAAGCAAATGTTGTAGCCGACGCCCTCAGCAGAAAACCCTCGGCTTATTTCTTAACTGAGCAGCCTCAGCTATTATAAGACTTGCAAGATCTTCAGATAGAGGTTGTTTTACCTGGACAAAATAGTTTGCTGGCTAACCTTGAAGTTAAGTCATCGCTGGTGGAGAGAATCAAAGAAGCTTTGCCTAATGATGCCAGATTCCGAAGGCTGAAAGAGAGAACCGAAGCAGGCATGCAAACGGGACTTCGCATCCACGAGGACGGGACATTAAGGTGCGGAAATCGCCTATATGTTTCAAATGGAGAATTGAGACAGGAGTTGATGACTGAAGCACATAGCTCCATATACTCTGTTCATCCAGGAGGAACCAAGATGTACCGGGACTTAAGACAATATTACTGGTGGCATGGAATAAAAAGGGAGATTGCCCGATTTGTGACAAAATGCTTAGTCTGCCAGCAGGTAAAGGCCGAACACCAAAGGACTGCAGGTATGTTGCAGCCACTTCCCATACCTGAATGGAAGTGGGAGCATATTACCATGGACTTCGTCACTGGATTTCTAAGAAGCCCTAGTGGAAAGGATGCGGTATGGGTTATTGTTGATCGGCTCACTAAGTCGGCTCACTTCTTGCCATTCAGAGTCGGACAATCCACGGAAGTACTAGCCGACATGTATATGCGACAGATCGTAAAATTACATGGAGTGCCGGTTAGTATTGTATCAGATCGAGACTCAAGATTTATATCTCACTTCTGGCGAAGCATGCAAAAGAGTCTCGGCACCAGGCTCAAATTTAGTACTGCCTATCATCCTCAGACAGATGGCCAATCAGAGCGCACAATTCAGATCTTGGAAGATATGCTGCGATCATGTATACTGGACTTCGGAGGATCTTGGGAAGATTATCTGCACTTAGTGGAGTTCTCCTACAACAACAGCTATCAGGCAAGCATTCAGATGGCACCTTTCGAGGCATTGTACGGAAGGAAGTGCAGATCGCCGATATACTGGAGTGACGTTGGCGAACGTCAATTACTGGGTCCAGAGTTGGTAACGGAGACAGTGGAGAAAGTAAGGCAGATTCAGAATCATCTTCGTGCAGCTCAGGATAGACAGAAGCATTGGGCCGATGCGCACAGACGTCCCCTGGAGTTCAAGGAAGGAGAGCATGTATTTTTGAGGATCTCGCCCACTAGAGGTACTATCAGATTCGGCAGCAGAGGCAAGTTAAGCCCAAGGTATATTGGGTCATTTGACATCTTGGAGCGCATTGGTGAGGTGGCTTATCATTTTGTATTACCTTCATCCTTAGAGGGAGTGCATGATGTATTCCACGTCTCACAGCTGAGGCGATACGTGACTGACCCAAGCCATATAGTTGATAATTCTGAGATTTCGGTGGGACCTAGCCTGAGATACAAGGAGCAGCCAGTGGGTATACTCGACACCAGTGAGAAGACACTGCGAGGGCAGACAATCAGACTGGTTCGGGTAGCTTGTAAATAACATTCTCCGGACGAATCGACCTGGGAACGAGAGGATATTATGCGCCAGCGTTATCCACACTTATTTGCAGATGTAGGTAAAACCTAAGCATTCTTTAATTCTATAAATTCGTGCCTTTGTAGTTTACCCTTCGATTGCGAGTATGCAATCCTCTTAAGGGGGGTAGATTGTAATCACCCTAAAATTTTCAAATTTTTAAAATCAATTTTTGGGAATTTTCTGCAATTTTTCAGGAATTTACATAGGTCCTGTGGTGATTTTATAATTTTTAATTACTAATAACTAATATTAAAATATAATAAAAATATGATTTTATGGTGTAAAATAGAAAACCGGACTTAGGGTAATTTTTCTGAATTTTATTGGGCCTCAGACCTATTTTTAAATACCCAAAAACTAATTAAACTATTTATTAATTAATTGTTTTTATTTATTATTATTATTATTATTATTATTATTGTTTTTTTTTCGTTTTGGGCCCGGCCCGGCCCAGTGGGCCGAGCCCAGCAGCCCAGCCCAGCCCAGCCCAGCACCCTAGCGGGTCGGGCGTGTCGGCCACACCCGCACCCGAACCCGACCCGGCTCCTCACCCGCACCCCACGACCAGCCCCACTCGCCCCGATCCCTCCGCCGCCCGCCGCGTTTTCCGGCCGCCACGATCCGCCTCCCCGCGTCAGCCCCGCGCCACGACCCCCCTCGCTCCGCCATTTCCGGCCAGCCACCCCCGCGCCTCCCCCTATAAAACCCCTCTCCCCCGTTCTCCTCCTCCCTCATCCCCCTAGCCCTAGCCCTAGCTCCGGCCCCGGTCCCCTCCCCTAGCCGCTGCCCTCCGCCGGACCACCGCCTCCTGCGTCGACCTCCTCCCGCCGTGAGCCACCCCGAGCCCACAACCGGCCTCCCCCTTCTCCTTCCTCTCTCCTCCCAGTCGAACCGCTGCCCGAGCCGCCTCCGGCGACCCTCTGCCGGCGCCGCCTGCATCCCGAGCCCCCAGCGGTGCCTCGTCGACCGTCGGCCAGTCCCGCAGCCTCAACGGCCCTCATCCCTAGGCCGGACACATTGCTGGACACGCGGACACAGTGTCCAGAACGCGTATCGGACACGGAAAACTCTAGTCTCGAAGGGCCTCGTTCAGGTACTCGTATCTTGCACCCTGCATCTCCGATTTCAATTCTGTAAATTGCTACGCGAAGCCTGTATGACCCTCTCGGTGTCCGGACAAACCGCTCGGGGCATCGCGTCCTGTGGTGATCGCACACCGCGATCCAAACACAGGAAAAACCAGACCCTGTTTTACCCCGGAACTGTGTACGCCCCGCCAAACGGGACGACTTGGTCGCGTGCGGTCTTCACAGATACGTGCGCATCATCGATACGGACGTGTGAGATTTCGCAGAAGCTGATTCGGATGTGCGTGCACACCGGAATCAGTGCGTATCCGCGAACATCGCCCCGTATTCGACTTTTTTGCAATTTACCCTAACTTCGTGCACACACGTCGGATCGAGTAAAAACTTGCGCCATCGAACTCGTAGTGATACGCTGGTCCTGTGGGTCAAGTTTGGTTCGATTCTGAGAACGTTGACGAAATCGCGTGTCGTGGGCCCCACAGGCCCCACTCGACAGGCGATTTTGTGATCGGCTCATCGAAATTCAAATTTGAAAGTTCCGTTGGGTTCGTATCAGCGTTCCTGACCTGTTGACACTAAGTTTGGTGAATTTTGAGACCGTTGACCCTGACACATTTTTTGGTGCAAAGCGGGCCCACCAGTGGACCCCGTTTTGGCCCAAAATTATCGTTTTTACCCTTGTCTCCAAATTGGACCCAAGGACAGGCGTTCCTAGCTATTTGACACCTTCTGAGCGTGAGGGTACTATTTATTTTAGCTTACGGAGACATCTCTGGAAATTTTCGAGAACAGGACCTAAGTGGAATTCAAACATCAGGCAAGTGCACCTTGCCAAACTTGCAGTCTTTATCTTCATATTTCCTGTAATAATACTTTGCTGGTTGTCTTGTGTAAATTCATATAAACTTGTTTAAACTGATTAACCTAGAAAACGGATGACGTACCTAGTGTCCGATCATAGTCGGGTGCCAACACCGTACGCGGTGTTGGGTTCGTCATTTAGAGATGGATTTACGATACCCTTTACTTTTGTACTTGACATATCAAGTACCCTACAACCCAGGACACTTGACACTATACATGGACAGAATCTTCCTGAGACATTCATGGTTATTCTGTATAGGATACAGGACTTGACAGAGATATTCTAGTTATAGACAGTTTGACTTGTTGCATTAGTTATAATCCCGCTGACATGGACATGAGACGTTATGGTCATGGTTTACGTGATTACATTGGGTGGGGAGAGACACACAGGCTACAGGCTATTTTATCTATATATCTACTATTATTGTGAGGTTGTAGACTCTCCAGCAGAGCTAGACCCTTTACGTGTTATTGCTGCTACCGGCTCCCCGACACAGAGCTTGTCGCGGTCTCAGCCTGAGTACTAGTGTTGCTCTCATTTGCATATCACATAGATGGTTACATAGTTTACCCTGCTATTTTATTTAATTTAATTGTACTGCATTTATTTGGCTTGTTTTATTTTGTGCCTTGCTATGTCCACTGAGGACCTGGAATGGACTATGTCCCCAGGTTTAGCCGAGGAGCAGTACCCCGAGATATACGGGACAGGAGCTGAGGCTATTGCTGGACTTGATACTGGAGCAGAACTGAACCCTGCAGACGAGGTGACTGCCGAAGACTTCTCCTGAGTACCTGATCCCGTACTCAGTATTTACTTATGTTTATCTCTTTTGTTCCTGGCCTATTGAGCCAGTGTATTCAGACATAAGTCGGATTGTTTCCCCGACTAACTTGTTGTTGCTACTTATTTCCATTTCATTATGCAGTTTATTTCTTTATCTTTATGGATGAGATTAGTGTGTTTTGTTGTAGTAGACCTTCGTTACAGCTTAAGTACGCCCTGATGGCTCCATTAAATTGGGTTATCCATCGGTGTGTACTGCTGGCCATTGCCACGTGTCCAGTCCCTCGATATTTTGGGACTGGGGCGTGACAAAGTGGCTACAATTGTGGAATGATTTCACAGACGATGGTCAGGCGACGCTCCAACATTATGTCTTGTATATGTGCTTATGTTCCGGACGCACCGTTGCAAGGCTTCAGAGGAAACTCCTGGCCTTAGCACGCACGTTGGAAGCATCCGCACCGAATGAGGTTCTCCCGCACCCTGCATACAAACTGGTGGATTATCAGTACATTGAATGCACTGGTGGGGAAGCTACTCGCCCGCTCGACAAATCCAAACACGTAATACAGGTTCCGTGCACAACTATTAAGTTGTCTTTCTAGTTGCCTTAGGATCAGTTTCTTGCAAACATAGAATAGCCTAACGTGTCGGGCAGTGCGCCGTACGATGTGAGAGGAAACACGACGAGACTTACCAACTTACCATCTCCTTCCCTGTCCAAGGCAAACATTGAGGCAAATATCGTTAATTCAAGCACGGGCAAGTATAACATTCAGGAGGCATAGCACATGCAAACATGAGGGTCGTTTTAACATGATCGTTCAGGTGTTCAGTTATTTCTTGATGCGATGCAGTGACTCGCACGCGGATAGCCGCTAAGCGTGGATGACTTATCTATATGAACACGGTCGCTGGCAAAGCCATTATGGACGTAGCCGAGGACATGGATAGCTTGCTACAAGAGTACACGATGTGCTGCAAGCTACCCAGTCCCGAACACGACGACTACACACGAGTTCCATCCGGATCGGATCAGCCCCGGTGCCCCGGTGACCGTCCGTGGAACAATACCTCGGGTCCGAGTTGTCCGCGACATACAAGCATTGGGTCTTTCCAATTATCACGAAATACACGAGAACACGAGAACACGCGTGCACTAGAACAAGAGAACACGAGAACACGAGTGCACGGGAACACGAGTACACGAGTACACGGGATACTTGAATCATGATTTTGTACAGTGATTAACTTGCTTGATGCATTCCCCTGGTTCGGGGATGCCTTGGGTGACCTAACGGTCCCGGATACTTGCAAGTTCATTCAGGCACGGAACGACTACGTAGTAGTCTCCCGGGGTTTGGATGAAAATACGGTAACATTCAAGCAGACAAGCATGCGTTTCTAAGGAACATAAGCAGGCACGTTGCTCGGACCCGAAGGTAAGCCGAGAGATGAAACCGTTAAGGGACTTAGCATGCGAGGGTCTGAGTATAAGCAGTATTTCAATTTCCATGTTCTAGCAAGCAATACAAGTTGGGATTATTCCCTTAGCTAGGTGCGTTGGATTCATTAGCATGCAGGGGTGATTCACCTAGCGACTAACAAGAACATTCCAGATTTTTATGTGTGCTGGCTAAGCAAAGACAAGTTCACCGTAGCCACCCACCTTAGCAATGATTCGCCTCGGTAGAGCGATACGTCAAGCGAGCCTCTGAAAGCCTAAGCCGAATTTCTGTAGGGACAAGTCTGGATATCCTTTGCTTCTTGATCGAGGCAAAGCGGGTCAGGACAGCTGCACGATTGCCGTTTGAGACGGCAGTCCGCTTGAGCGGAACGGGGTGTTACATCGTTCTGGCCACCAACGCTCCGCAAGGCTTACAACTAAATGAAGATCGTGGATTAAATATCTAACACGATCTATATAGTGGAATCCAAAGGATTCCACCAACGCCTTTTGGACTGAATTTAGCTCCCACGTACGATAATTCCTTTCGGCCCGCCAATGTACGTGGATCCGAGTTCGTAAAGCATGATCATGGTCGTATAACTATAAAAAATATATGCATTATATTTTGTGTGTAAATTTATATGCATTAATAAAGTAAAAACATACGCATTATAAAAAATATATGCATTAATAAAGTTGGCAACTTGTAATTTCAAAAATTACCTCGCCAGTAAATATCTGACTAGAAATGTGGTCTTCTCGTTGCTTAATAATAAGCGCGGTAGTCGGTCCGCCAGGAATACGACCGTCATTGTGGGTAGCCATCACCAGTAAATATCAAGAGGAGGAAGTTGTGAAAATAGGAGGAGAATGTGGTGTGAGGAGTGTTTGGGGTAGGAGGAGAATGTGGTGTGAGGAGTGTTTGGGGGGGTGTGTGTTTATATAGGAAGGGAATATAGTCGTTGCCCAACGGTTGAATAGCCAACGTTCACTGGCCCGCCAACTGAATTGGCGAGCGGGCCTCTCGAGGAGAGCGCCCCGCCAACTCAGTTGGCGAGATGCTCGCCAACTCAGCAGCTCGCCAACTGAGTTGGCGAGTGGTCCCCCCCTCTGCCATTTCCCCAATTTTTTTCCGTTATTTATAAATATATAATATTTTATTACTTTAAATGAAAAAATCCGCATTAAAAACCCTCAGATATTTTAATAATTACCTCTTTTGAAAAAGTTTATTCTGTAAATGACAGTTACTTTGGGGTTTAAACTGGAACAGGCGCACGTGCTATCCGTACGGAACCACGAGCGGGCGTAGTCGCCGACACTATGGACTTCTTCTACAAACAAGGGGCTATACGTAAAATACAATATTGTGATTATTAATTTACTAGAAGTCGGGTGTGTTATTTTTATTTGTTTTTTTTTTACTTTTAAATGTGTAATTGTATAATCATTCTATTTTAAAATTGTATAAAATATTTTAAAATATTTTTTTTGGTAAAAATAAATAGTTACTGTACGTAGAAATGTGTAATTATCTGTTGCTAGTGATTAAGATTTGTTCCCACGATTCAAGAAAAAAGAACAGGACTAGCCCTACAACTATATACCACAGTTTGATGTTATATACTTTTTTCAACCATGAAATAGAATGTATAGTTTCAACATCGTTTCTAAACATTAGTACAAATTTGGACTTAAAATGAGCATAAAAATTTATAATATTATTCAATTAACTATATTTTACTTAATATATTGTTTTCCAAAGGAGAGAAAATGTGGAGAAGAAAAAAGTTAAAAAAAAATGGAAGAAAATAAAAAGAGATGGTGTTTGAAAAGGGAGGAGAAAAAATAGGGAGAGAGATTTTAGGAGGGGGGGGGGACATTGTGCCGTACTAAAAATATTTATACCAATAATTAAAAAAAAATGATCAAAGAAGAGAAAATTTTGGAAGAATTTATCCAACTATTCCTAAAAGGTAGTATAAAAAATACTATTTTTATTTGAGAAAACACATACATTTTGGTAATAAAAAAATATTATCTTTATTTTACTCCTCTTCATTTTTCTTTCTCTCAAAATTTTTTCTTCTCTCCAAAAAGTTTCCAAACACATCATAATTGTATAAAGATGAATTATAATTGTATAAAGATGAATTGGTCCACTTGCGATCGAGAAGACTGACGAATGAGAAAATACAATAAGAGATTGACGCATGAATAAATAATAAATATGTTATATATTAAATATATAGTTTCGAAAACGCATTAAAATAATTTAGAAGTCGAGTTTAAGACAAAATTATAGAATGAATTTTTTCAGGACGAAATTAAAAATTCAGACTAAAGTGGACTAAGATGTACCATGAATGATATATTTTTTGGTGAACATGTGCATGTGCATGGCTCATATGAGTCTATTGTCCACATGTGTATGACTCATGTAGGAATATGAACATATGACTCATATTCCGTTTGTTTGTTTATATATATATATATATATATATATATATATATATATATATATATATATATTGTAGTCTATTGGTTACAACGTGGGTCTTCCGGCCGGAAGGGCACGAGATCAAATCCCCTCCCCCTCCCCAATCCCACCGCATGTGGTAGCCTTCAGATGCAGGTAGGACACATGAAGTTGATTATATATATATAATTGAGTGGGGTCATATGACCCAACTTGTCCTATTCTAGTTCCGTCCATGATCTTAAATCGTTACTTGCTTATCAAGTTTAGGTTTAAACATTGCAGCAGAATATACATGAATATCCATGTTGAAATCAAATACAATTTCTTTATAGCATGTGTTTAATCAATAGATTTGGCATATCCATGTCCGGGTCTCCAACTATGTGAAGCTTTATACTCTGACTTGAACCTCTGGATTTAGCCCTCGGATTAAGTATCACCAAAAAGCAACTACTGACTTGGCATTTCTTCTTCCTTATTTTTAAAGTTATTTTCTTTTCTTTTCTTTTCTTTTCTTTTCTTTTTACTTTACATTTTCTCCTTAATGTACTAACAACGAATTCAATTCGAACTCATGAAAGGGATATGGATCAGATTTGGACCAGACATATAAACAAGTGGCGGCTACTTAAGGATTAATGCTTTTCCTAATTCGTCACATGTGAGTTGTTCATAGTCAAATGACAAATGCCTAATACTAATATTAGTTTTTAAACTTTTTTTTTTTTTCCTTTAATTTTTGAGATGCCATGAATTACATTACGTAATTTAGCTTGTTCTCTAATGAAAAAAAAAGACTTTTTTGGGCTTTGCAAATTAGATCAAGCTACAATACCTACTCTCTTTGGAGAATAATTCGTAATCTAATGGTACAATACAAAGCAAGTGTAATTTTTTCAATGTTTGAATGTATCTTGATATTGTAAAATAGTAGAGATACCAAGATAGTTTGTAAATTATTCTCAGCAACACTAAAATAATAATTCTACTATTATTTCTCTATAATATACTATACGATCGAAGATTAGAAAGATTGGTCGCAATCACTTTGCAATCATTTTGACAATTTGTCATATACATTTATTCAAGACTAGTCACGTGTGCACGTGCGTTGTACGTAAAAGGAAAAAAAAATTAATATAATTTGAAAATTTGTTAGAGATATAATTTGAATATATTTTACTTTTATATATATATATATATATATATATATATATATATATATATATATATATATATATATTCTTGTTTTCAAATCTTTTTATAATATAGATATTAAAAAAAATAGCAAGCTTTGGAGGTTTAGTCTATTTCTCAAAAGTAAAGGTAGAAACCTACACATAAGAAAGTGGAAAAAAAAGAGCTCATAATGTCACTACCAGTATGAGTGTTTTCCCAAACCCTTGATAGAGTGATTTCCCTCTCATCATACCTTCCTTACTATTTTCTTACCCTCACTCAAAAGGACAAAGTAATAAGAAAAAGAAACTTCCACAAGGCATATTTGGTTAGGGTGTTATCTATTGTGCAAGTAATTGAAATTGATTCCTTCTCCATCAATAGGTTCTCTTCTCTTTTGGCATCTCTTTTAGCTAATTATATTCAAATCCAATAGTCTTCTCCTAACTTTGTCCTTGTTTATATACCAAGAACCAAAGGTCTTGGATAAGTCTTGGAGGACGCATTTAAATTTCCATGTAATGGAAGAATTAAATGACCTAGAGATTGGTGTGGACGAGATGCGGATTTCTATGACCATTTTGAACGTAGGATGTGAATTCTCAACACTTCGAAGATATGATGTGGAAGAAATAAAAAATCGTCAGAACGGACGGATAGTTCTCAACATGGTGTAGGTTGTTTGGCTTGCGGATGTATAGGCAATTTTGAGTCCATGTTTGAACCTTCTGGCTGGATTTGTAGACTTTTTCGACTGGATTGGTGACCTTCCGGCCGTTGTAGGCCTCCGGATCAAAAAAATAAAAACAAATTAAAGGAAAACAATATAGCTATTAGAATAATATTGTAATTTGTAATAATAAACTTGCTAAATTTCAAATATATACATACATATATATATAGGGAAACATTATGGCTTTCTTGGTTGAAATGTTGAACTTTATGTAGTCCTTAATAAGAGGTATTGTCTGACCAAATTTATGTATGTAGAGAAATAAGTGCACATGTGTCTCCTATCTCTAGATTTTGAGTGTGGCTTTTATCCGGAAACCCTGTGACAAGTGGCAAAGGCATCTGCCAGTACACAAAGTTGGTGTGTAGGAGAATTCCTCAGAACCAATCCAGAGTTGCAACTATGGTTTAATTGTACAGTCCACCCAAGTTTCTTTTAATGGTTAAAGAGGAAAGGGCAAAGAAAATGAACATCACTATTTCCCCAAGTTACTTGGTGCCTCAACTTTATTATTGAGATTTCATAGAGACAGAGGAGAGAGAAAGATTAACAAATTAAACACAAAGACTACTTGTCTGCACATCAAGAGGGAACTTATCTATGAAAAATTGATTGGTTGAGTGATTGATTGTCTCGAAAATAACTCTAGTATCAACCTAAAGTATATCATACAAACAAGTAATCCTTTTACCTATTCTAATATCATGCACAACACATTCTCCGCGTCTTTGGTTGTTGGTTGGTGAATTCAAATCTATCGTGTGAGTACTTTAGCTAGTCGTCTGAAAATACTCGTACTTGTATCCATATCGGTATATGTATCCGCCATAAAGGATGGATGAATACTAATAAAATGTGGAAATATAGTCTGATTTTAGTTGATTCTCCTGGATTAGCGACAAATTATCAATATCGAGGAACTATACCACTGCTCAATCGCGGACCTACATAGCGGCAGGTCGGAAAACGACGAGTGTACTAAGTTAAAAATATTCAATAGTTTATGGTATCAAGTTATCTAGTTTTATATTTAAAATATCAAGTTAAAAAACTTATAATAGAGGATATCAAGTTAAAATTTAGTCAAAAAAAAACACAAAAACACAAGAAAGTCACAACAACCGTGATATAAGCAAGTTATATATCGTCTCCAGTCACAACAACAAACCAAGAAAAACTACAATCTACTAATGTTGCAGTTGATCGTATTGGCTCTCTGTGTCTCTAGATAATAACGTTTGGGGTTTTCTCGATACATGTCTTCGTAATTATAGCAAAGTACTCCATTGTTACTTGTCTCATTAAAGTACTCCAAATTCTAAACAAGGTTTATTAGAGTCTCCATTGTTACTTGTCTCATTAAACGAGGGAATATCACGTTTCACTTTAACATAATTGTTCTTTTCATTTTGCCATCGTTTTCATCATTTCTTCCTTATTTCTGACAATTGCTTTCTCTTTACCTTATGATGAATAATGAGTTCATGAGTTATTATTCATCGCATAATAAAAATACGTTCATTCTCGATCGATCTAATGTAATGGGTTCATGGGTATTCAAGATTTTTTGTCGGTTTCATAGTTACATCTTGTAGATAATGAAAGTATGTGTTTTCTAATTATTCTATTTTCTTCTTTGTGTTTTCTAATTATTCTATTTTTTTCAGAAATATGGACATACCCGGGAAACCTGCGAATAATGGGGCTGACCAAGCAACAGACCCTTCGCCAAGTGTCCAAGGAACCCCGTCCAATCACCAGAATTCTGGCCAGGAGACAACACCAACACCGCAGGCGGAGACACCTTTACCTCTACCTCCAACCCTTCCTGCTCTGATGCCACAACCTGAGGGACAGTCTCAAATGTTCCAGTTCCTCCAAGCTATGTTGCAGACTCAATGGCAACAGACTGAAGCCCTGAGACAGTCTCAGTGGCAACAGACTGAAGCTCTGCGACAGACTTTGATGACGGCCTTGGAGAGAACCACTGCCCCGGCACCAGCACCTGTCCAACCAGTGGGCACAGTCAAAGGTTTCCACCAGATGAGCCCGAGGACCTTTAAAGGCAGCGAAACCCCAGAGGAGATCTCAGACTGGATCTCCAATACAGAAATGCTTCTGGAAGGCTCACAACTCACCCCCGGCCTATGGATGACTGCCGTGAGGGCCCAACTTCTCGGCAACGTCCATCACTGGTGGGAATCTATAGAGCGTAGCGTCCGTAAAGACCAGACTTGGGAACAATTCTTGGAGCACTTCAATGCCAAGTATTTCCCCGCAACAGTCCAAGATGCCCTATATTCCCAGTTCCTGCACCTGGAACAAGGGAACATGTCCGTCGATGCCTACGATGCAGAGTTCTGCCGACTGAGTCGATTCGGTGACATGCTGATACCGAACGAGCTGAAGAAGGCCAAGAGATTCCACCGCGGCCTCACCCCAGAGCTCCAGAGATATACGACGGCGTAGTCAAGGATCTCCTACGAGGAGGTTCTTACAGAAGCAAGGGTGCAAGAAGAAATTGGCCGTGGAACAAGACGCCCGAATCTAACCTTCCCGGCCAAAAACCAGCAAGGAGCAGGAGGACCTATCCGTCGTCCACAATATCAGACGCAGCAGATGATGGGACCCTATCAGAAGAAGGAGCTCCCGACTTGTCACTTTTGTGGCAAGAAGGGGCATTTTGCCAATGACTGCAGAAAGAAGCTAGGATTATGCTTGCTATGTGGAGCTAAAAATTATATGGCCAGAGACTGCCCACAACGCAGAGATGCAGCACCTCAGCAAGGGCAGAAGCCAGGAGCACAAGGCCAGAAGATGCTACCCTCAACATCTGGGGGATATCAGAGAGGAGCACCCTTGCCTACCCAGGAGGCTCAGTTCAAGGCCATACAACAATCTGGAGGGCAAAGGCACGGGCATGCCTTTACTTTAGCTGCAGTTGCAGAAGAGCCAGAAGGAGAAACCATTTCAGGTATCATTTTAGTTGCATCATTACCTGCAACCGCATTATTCGATTCCGGGGCTACTTTGTCTTTCATATCTAGTAACTTCGTAGCCATGCACAAACTATCCACTTCCCCACTGCCTAAGTGTTGGAAGATACTTACTGGAGGAGGCATTGTTCCAGTTACCAATATTATTGAAACATGCCCAGTAGTCGTTTGTAGTAGAGGACTAAGAGCGCGATTTTTGGTACTTCCAATGCCAAATTTCGACGTTGTCTTAGGCATGGACTAGCTAAGCCAGAATAATGCTGTCCTAGACTGCCGAAAGGGAAGTGTTATCTTTAGACCTCCAGATCACCCGGAGTTCGAATACGTTCGAGGCACCATCGAGCAAGGAGTAGGCCAGACTCCTAGAGCTTACATGGCGATGGAGACAGCACTCCCATCTATTGTAGCAGAATTCGCAGACGTATTTCTAGAAGAATTGCCAGGCCTACCGCCTGACAGAGAAGTAGAGTTCATTATTGAGCTGATACCCGGAGCTGCACCAGTATCCTCCAATGTGTACCGACTGGCGAAGAAGGAGCTTGACGAGCTGAAGCTTCAACCGGAGGAACTTCAGATCAAAGAATTTGTTCGTCCTAGTGCATCACCCTGGAGAGCACCAGTGCTGTTTGTACCAAAGAAGGACGGGACATATCGAATGTGTATTGATTACAGAGCCCTCAACGCTTTGACAATCAAAAACAAATATCCCTTGCCGCGGATTGACGACCTGTTCGATCAACTGACAGGAGCCGTGGTATTCTCAAAAATAGACTTGAGATCAGACTATCATCAGGTCAAGGTACGGAGAGAAGATATTCCAAAGACAGCATTCAGGACTCGTTATGGTCATTACGAGTTCCTGGTGATGCCGTTTGGACTAACTAATGCACCTGTCGTATTCATAAACCTGATGAACAGAGTCTTCCATCAATATCTGGACCAGTTCGTGGTAGTCTTCATTGATGACATTCTGGTGTATTCGAAGAGCCACAAGGAGCATGAAGAGCACTTGAGACTGGTGCTAGAGACGCTGAGACGAGAGAGCCTTTATGCTAAGATGAGCAAGTGTGAATTCTTCCTTGATCGTGTCGCTTTTCTTGGACACGTGATCACAGGAGAAGGCATCTCGGTGGACCCAGCAAAGATTTCATCTGTGGAGACATGGCCAAACCCAACCAACGTCTCAGAGGTGAGAAGCTTTCTAGGACTTGTCGGATATTACCGGAGGTTTGTAGAAAACTTTGCAAGAATCGCAGAGCCAATTACCCGTCTTACCCGCAAGGAGCAGGAGTTCATATGGACTGAAGAATGTCAGAAAGCTTTTAATGAATTGAAGAAGCGTCTGACTACAGCCCCCATCTTGACTATACCATCTGGATCCGGAGGTTTCGTAATCTATAGCGATGCATCCGGGAAAAGATTTGGTTGTGTCCTAATGCAACATGGGAAGGTTGTAGCTTATGCCTCAAGACAGCTGAGGACTCATGAGAAGAATTACCCCACTCACGACCTGGAGCTTGCCGCAGTCATCTTTGCCCTGAAGCTATGGAGACACTATCTATACGGCGAACGAATGGAGATTTTTACCGATCACAAGAGCTTGAAATATGTCTACACTCAGAAAGACTTAAATCTGAGGCAAAGACGATGGCTAGAAGTGATGACGGATTTTGAGATTGATCTGCAGTACCATCCTGGGAAAGCTAATGTGGTAGCCGATGCTCTAAGCAGAAGACCCTCGGCATTCTTTATGATCACCCAACCAGGTCTACTGAGAGATCTTAAAAAGTTGGGAATAGAGGTCATTATGCCAGGACTTGACGGCCAATTATCAAACTACCAGCTGCAATCAACCTTGGTCGAAAGAATCAAAGCTGCTCTACCAACGGATGGAAGATTTCAGAGGCTTAGACAAAGAACAGAAGCTAGAATCCAGACAGGATGTCGCATACACGAAGATGGGACTCTAAGATGTGGTGATCGTCTTTATGTTCCAAATGGAGAACTTCGTAATGAGCTGATGTCAGAAGCTCATAGCTCAACATACTCTATACATCCAGGAGGCACAAAGATGTACAGAGATCTGCGACAATATTACTGGTGGCATGGAATGAAGCGGGAAATAGCACGCTTTGTGGCTAAATGCCTGGTGTGTCAGCAAGTCAAGGCTGAGCATCAGAGATCTGCCGGTCTACTTCAACCCCTCCCAATACCCGAGTGGAAATGGGAACACATTACGATGGACTTTGTTTCGGGCTTCCCAAGAAGTCCTAGTGGTCGTAATGCTGTCTGGGTGATCATAGACAGACTCACCAAGGCTGCTCATTACCTACCTTTCAGAGTCGGACAATCTACAGAAGTCTTGGCAGATATGTACATGAAGGAGATAGTGCGTCTGCACGGAGTACCAGTCAGCATAATATCTGACAGGGATACGAGGTTTACATCTTACTTTTGGTTAAGTATGCAAGAAAGTCTTGGTACCCGCCTCAAGTTCAGCACCTCGTATCATCCGCAGACAGATTGTAGTGCCTCAAATCCCGATCCGACCGGGATGTGCACTACGTAATTGGGCTTGTGGCTAGTCCGTTTGAGTCATAACTTAGAACTTCGGCATCTTCTTGCCACGGACGAAATGCGATGATCCTTTCCAACTCATGGAAAGGCCTCTATTGAAACGAGTCCAATAGTTTTCGTGTTTGGTTGCTTGGTTTTCTTGTTTGCCGCTTTGGGATTTGATTTGGTGTTGCTTTCGATTTGCTTGGTTTTCGCTGCTGGTTTTATCGTTTGGAGCTTTGATTCTTGGGGAGTTCGGCAAGGAAGGATAGGCAAGATTATAATTGGTGCTCGTGCTGTGCAGGTCCGCGTAACTGACGTTTGATCGTCGCTAGGCGGGAATCTTTGTTTCAGCTACCTTTTCCTTAACCAGTGAGTGGTTTGGACCCTTCTTTCCTACTTCTTCACGCCAACATCTTTAAATGTTTCAAACGTTCACTCGATGATGCCCGGTTGGACGCCTAGGAAATCCTTGCCACAATGCATGCCAGCCACTAAGAAAGGAACAGGGAATTTTTGTAGACTAATATTTCTATATGCTTTCACACCTTATAACTGAGTTTGTTTATAATGGGGATTGGTTGTTGGTGGTGGCCTAGTGCCTCGGACGGAGTTTGGACCTATGGGATATCAAAATCGGAACACCGCGTTGAGAAAATATGAACTGTTGCATGAGATATATATTGCTGCTTAACTTCTTTAGTTTCAATCGATGCATTGTATGATATATGAATTGTTCATGCATTTGCATGGTCTGGGACAACTTGTGCACAAGGTTTATCATTTCCTCGAAACGGCTTTCCGGGGCACTGGAACCGTATCGATCCGGAGGGAAATATTTGATTCGTGCTCGTCACGATGCATTGCGGGACCTCCAGCAGGGCTTGCTACCCGGGCTGATAGGGCGCGCCGCTAATGCTTGAATATGTCCCTAAGGTGTCGATCACACCAATGACCGCATAGACTAGAACACATGCTAATCTATTGTCTTGTGCAGATGGTAAGTATACTTGTGTTTCGTTGCAGGGAAGGCGTGCATCGGTTGAGTAAGCAATCGATGCACTGGTTGGATTCGCTATTATTTTCATTCCTATCAAAACATGCAACTGATATGAATTGAATTCACTTGCCTCTTTATAGAAGTCATCTTAATGCATGCTCGCCCCTAATAAGCTAGTGTCGATTTAGTCGAGTGGGTTCATCCCGCTCACCAGTACAAGTTGAGTACTGACCCACGTTGTGGGCAACTATTTCAGGCACTCAGACGGTGCAACGCTAGTGGATAGACGAGAGGCGTTAGGAGCACCTCTATTTTGAAGTATAGTTGGAGTCAGATCATTTTGGAGGCTTGGACTTTCAACCTATACAAGGGCGTAATGTATGAACGACGTGGACTATCTGATGGAGCGCGCCCTGCCTTTTGAGTTTATCTTTTGTAATGCAAATCAAGTAGCCGAGAGGCGCATCAATGTAAACTCTATGTAAATTACTCTGAATTATCAATGAAAAAGCATGTTTCTTCCTGCACTGTGTTCAAATCTCTGTGAATGTGTTTTATAAATTGTATTTCAAAATGGGTTCCTATAACTGCAAGTTCTTGCCTTGTACGAGCGCAACTCCAGGCTCGTACGGCATCACGCCCCAAGCGAGGACGAATCGGTTCCGTAAAGGATCAAGCGAGGACGACCGACCCTTTCGGGATCGGGGCGTGACATATTGGTATCAGAGCCTAGGCTTTACTTCCTCGGGATTTCAAAAGATTATAAAGGAGTTTGATGCGCCTCTCAATTGAGTTGCGTTCGGCGTCCGCTGCATGGGAAGAGTCGCTTATACAATGAGCCCATAGATATAAAATCTATCGTTTTTTGGAGTGTTAACAAGCTACTCTCTTTTGTAGCCATGGCTAAGAAGAACACTGCAACTGCCAGCAGTGCTCAACCCATTCAGAGCGATCCAGCAAGCTCTGGAGAATCCGGAGGAGCGGGTTCAACCGGAATGGCGGAACGGCTTATGCACCTCATGGAGGCGCAGCAGCAACAAGCTGTTACCCAACAAGCTAACATACAAGCGCAGTTTGCTTCTCAACAGAAGCAAATGGATACAATGATGCAACTGATTGCATCCCTGGCACCGAGCAACGGGACATCCGCAGCAACGCCTGTCACGCCTCCAGCCGTGGCGGTAGAAGATGAGTCAGAAGAGACTCGGCCTACAGCAAGGAACTCCTGCCGAGCAGCTGAGTTTACAAAAATGCATCCCCCTACGTTCAACGGACGAGCGGAACCGGACGTGGTTTTGGGGTGGATTGCTAAGCTGGAAGGACTTTTCAACCTGGTTGGCATCCGGGGATCCAAGCGAGTTGCCTGTGCATCGGTTCAGCTGGAACTGCGTGCGCATGATTGGTGGGAGGCAACGAAGCAAGGAATTTACGATGCCAATCCCAACTGCAAGATTACTTGGGAAATGTTCAAATCTGCATTCATTGAACAGTATATTCCCCGAGCAGTCCGGCAGCAAAAGGAAGACGACTTCAGCAACCTGGTCCAAGGAAGTCTGTCTGTGGATGATTATGATTCAGTATTCGCTAAGCTAGCAAAGTTTGCTGGGCAATTCTTGCCTAATCAGCAGGCGTGGTGCTATAGATTTCAGAAAGGTTTGAATGACGATTTGCGAAGGGACGTCATCAACCAAAGATGCCAAACATATAGGGAATGTTATGAAGCGGCTCTGAACAGCGAGCGGATCTTTGGGCGCCCTCTCCCAAAGACCGAGGTGCAAACCCCCCGTGCCAATAATAATAAGCGTCCTCATGAAACGGGAGGGTCTGGAGCACACAAGCGCTCGCACACGTCTGATAATAGGGGCCAATCCCAATCACTGAACTGCAGCCGGTGCGGCAAATCAGGGCATAAAGTGAATGATTGTCGGGTTCAAGGATGTTTTAAATGTGGTCGCCTGGGTCACAAACAGTTTAACTGCAGAGAGGGCAAGCCGAATCAGAATAATGGAAATCAAAACAAA
Source organism: Iris macrosiphon (assembly GCA_036927795.1). Classification (NCBI taxonomy): domain Eukaryota; kingdom Viridiplantae; phylum Streptophyta; class Magnoliopsida; order Asparagales; family Iridaceae; genus Iris; species Iris macrosiphon. The sequence goes on along the minus strand of JAYESA010000010.1, from coordinate 8,318,026 downwards.
GGGCCTCCAGCAAGTGATGCCAATGCTGTGCCAGTAAATCCACAACGCCAGGGTGCTCAGGGCCGAGTCTATGCATTGACTCGGGATGAGGCATCTGTATCCGACACTGTTGTAACAGGTACTCTACTATACCGAGAATTACCCGCTAGAGTCTTATTCAATTCAGGTGCTACGCATAGTTTCATATCTGCTGATTTTACTGTTGAGCATAAATTAGCTTCTACTGCTTTAAATATGAACCTTTGCGTAAGTACCCCTTCGGGAGTCGATATGCCCGCCCATGCGATCTGTAGGGATGGTTACATTTGCATCGGAGGTAGGAAGCTTTTCTTAGATGTCATTGTACTAGACATCAAGGATTATGATATTATTCTCGGTATGGACTGGTTGGGTGCTTGCCATGCAACAATCGAGTGCGCGGAGAAGCGAGTCGTATTTCGTCTACCCGGCGAGGCAGACTTCTACTATTCGTGCAGCGCTGCACCGAAGACGGCAATGGTGATATCAGCAATTTCGGCTAGGCGTATGTTGCATTCGGGCTGTGAAGGGTACTTAGCTTCTGTTCGAGACACCCGGCGGGAATGTGCAGATGCAGCTCAGGCTGAAGTCATTGCAGATTTTCTCGACGTGTTCCCAGACGAGCTGCCTGAAATGCCTCCTGATCGTGAGATCGAATTCAGCATTGACACTTTTCCGGATTCGCGACCGATATCAAAGGCACCTTATCGCATGGCCCCAGCAGAGCTTAAGGAACTTAAAGTTCAGTTGCAAGATCTGTTGGACCGAGGATACATTCGTCCAAGCGTTTCTCCGTGGGGCGCTCCGGTGCTGTTCGTGAAAAAGAAAGATGGATCCATGCGGCTGTGCATTGACTACCGAGAACTGAATAAAGCGACCGTGCGGAATCAGTACCCTTTGCCAAGAATAGATGACTTGTTTGATCAGTTGCAAGGTGCAAGAGTTTTCTCTAAAGTTGATCTCAGGTCAGGGTATCACCAGTTGAAAATCAAATCAGAGGATATTCAAAAATCTGCTTTCAGAACCCGTTACGGACACTATGAGTTCCTCGTGATGTCGTTCGGTTTGACGAACGCCCCTGCAGCTTTCATGGATCTGATGAACCGCGTATTTTGGCCGTTTGTGGATAAGTTTGTAGTCGTGTTCATAGACGACATACTAATCTATTCCAAGAACGAGGCGGAGCACAAGGAACACCTGAAGATCGTGCTGCAGACATTACGAGACCATCAGTTGTTCGCTAAGCTCAGCAAGTGTGAGTTCTGGTTGAACAGCGTGGCGTTCCTTGGTCATGTCATCTCGGCCGAAGGCGTCGCCGTAGACCCGAAGAAAATAGAAGCGGTGGTGGACTGGAAGCAACCTACGTCAGCCAGCGAAGTTCGAAGCTTTCTGGGCCTTGCGGGATACTACCGTAGGTTCGTGAAGGATTTCTCTAAACTGGCCTCGCCTATGACTCGCCTTACTCAGAAAGGGATTGCATACGAATGGGGTGATGACTGCGAAGCCAGCTTTCGGGAACTTAAGCGGCGTCTTGTTTCAGCTCCGATCCTTGCACTTCCAGATGGGGTAGAAGAGTTTCAGATATACAGCGACGCTTCAGGACTCGGCTTAGGGTGTGTGCTCATGCAGAGGGACAAGGTAATATCGTACGCCTCCAGGCAACTGAAGCCGCACGAGAAGAACTACCCGACGCATGACTTGGAATTGGCGGCGATTGTATTTGCTTTGAAGTTGTGGAGGCATTATCTTTATGGTGTTGCTTGCAAAATCTTCACAGATCACAAGAGCCTCAAGTATCTTTTTACCCAGCGGGAATTGAACCTCCGGCAGCGGCGTTGGCTAGAACTTATTAAGGACTATGACCTAACGATCGCGTATACTCCGGGCAAGGGAAACGTCGTTGCTGATGCTCTGAGTCGGAAGCACGTGGGCTCGTTATCTATTGACAACCGTTTACTTCGAGATCTTGAGGCGATGGGCATCGAGTTTCGAGTTCGGCATCCAGGAGTGCAGCTGGCACCACTCCATCTTGAACTGGGTTTACGTGGTAGAATCAAATCAGCTCAGGAGGGCGATCAGTTCTTAGCAAAGGTGCGCGGATTGATCTCGGCGGGGAAGACGTCTGACTTTGTGGCAGGCGAAGATGGGGCCTTACAGATGAAAGGGAGGCTATGTGTTCCTAACGACCCAGAACTCCGAAGGGAAATTATGGCGGAAGCACACTACGCGAAGTATTCTTTACATCCGGGGAGCACGAAGATGTACAAGGACTTGCGCGGGACTTTCTGGTGGCACGGTATGAAGCGGGATGTGGCGACCTTTGTGTCACAGTGCATGGCCTGTCAACAGGTGAAAGCTGAGCATCAGAGGCCCGGCGGGGAACTGCAGAACCTCGCTATTCCCGAGTGGAAATGGGACAACATCACTATGGATTTTATTGTGGGATTTCCGAAGACGCCACGGGGGCACGATGCGATTTGGGTCATAGTTGATCGTTTGACCAAATCAGCCCACTTTCTTCCCATAAAAGTTACTTGGAGCGTCGATCGGTTAGCACAAATTTACATAGATGAGATCGTCCGATTACACGGAGTACCTGCCTCAATCGTCTCTGACCGTGACGGACGCTTCTTATCTCGTTTCTGGACTAGTCTACAAGCTGCTTTGGGAACCAAGCTACAGTTCAGTACCGCATACCACCCGCAGACTGATGGACAGACAGAGAGGACAAATCAGATACTCGAAGATATGTTACGGCTGTGTGCTATTGATTTAAAGACTAGTTGGGACACGCATCTTCCTTTGGCAGAATTTGCGTATAACAACAGCTACCAATCAAGCATCCAGATGGCACCGTACGAAGCACTATATGGGCGAAGGTGTCGATCTCCAATCTGTTGGGACGAAGTCGGCGAGCGGCAGGTACTCGGGCCAGAGCTGGTAGAGCAGGCAGTTGAAAAAGTTCGCTTGATTCGGGAAAGACTCCGCACAGCGCAGAGCCGACAGAAAAGTTATGCTGATGCACATAGAAGACCCTTGGAATTCTTGGTCGGGGATCATGTCTTCTTGAAAGTGACGCCGATGCGAGGTGTGATGCGTTTCGGCGTGAAGGGCAAACTGAGTCCCCGGTTTGTCGGCCCCTTTGAGATACTAGAACGAGTTGCAGCTGTGGCATACAGAATAGCACTACCTCCCGCCTTGGCAGAAGTGCATGACGTATTCCATGTTTCCCAACTACGGAAGTATGTGCATGACCCAAGTCATGTGGTTAGTTTTGTACAGTTGGAACTGCGCGCGGACTTGTCATACTCAGAAGAACCGGTGCAGATCCTGGATCGTAAGGAAAAAGTACTTCGCAACCGTACGATGTCCTTGGTTCGCGTGCTGTGGCGGAACCATTCAGCTGGGGAATCAACCTGGGAAATGGAATCGGAGATGAAGGAGAAGTACCCTTCATTGTTCATTCAGTCGGAGGTAGGGCCTTGTTCTTACGTTTCGGGTCGGCCTTGTTCTTAAGTTTCGGGTCGAAACTTTTTCTTAGTGGTATATTATGTAGTGCCTCAAATCCCGATCCGACCGGGATGTGCACTACGTAATTGGGCTTGTGGCTAGTCCGTTTGAGTCATAACTTAGAACTTCGGCATCTTCTTGCCACGGACGAAATGCGATGATCCTTTCCAACTCATGGAAAGGCCTCTATTGAAACGAGTCCAATAGTTTTCGTGTTTGGTTGCTTGGTTTTCTTGTTTGCCGCTTTGGGATTTGATTTGGTGTTGCTTTCGATTTGCTTGGTTTTCGCTGCTGGTTTTATCGTTTGGAGCTTTGATTCTTGGGGAGTTCGGCAAGGAAGGATAGGCAAGATTCTAATTGGTGCTCGTGCTGTGCAGGTCCGCGTAACTGACGTTTGATCGTCGCTAGGCGGGAATCTTTGTTTCAGCTACCTTTTCCTTAACCAGTGAGTGGTTTGGACCCTTCTTTCCTACTTCTTCACGCCAACATCTTTAAATGTTTCAAACGTTCACTCGATGATGCCCGGTTGGACGCCTAGGAAATCCTTGCCACAATGCATGCCAGCCACTAAGAAAGGAACAGGGGATTTTTGTAGACTAATATTTCTATATGCTTGCACACCTTATAACTGAGTTTGTTTATAATGGGGATTGGTTGTTGGTGGTGGCCTAGTGCCTCGGACGGAGTTTGGACCTATGGGATATCAAAATCGGAACACCGCGTTGAGAAAATATGAACTGTTGCATGAGATATATATTGCTGCTTAACTTCTTTAGTTTCAATCGATGCATTGTATGATATATGAATTGTTCATGCATTTGCATGGTCTGGGACAACTTGTGCACAAGGTTTATCATTTCCTCGAAACGGCTTTCCGGGGCACTGGAACCGTATCGATCCGGAGGGAAATATTTGATTCGTGCTCGTCACGATGCATTGCGGGACCTCCAGCAGGGCTTGCTACCCGGGCTGATAGGGCGCGCCGCTAATGCTTGAATATGTCCCTAAGGTGTCGATCACACCAATGACCGCATAGACTAGAACACATGCTAATCTATTGTCTTGTGCAGATGGTAAGTATACTTGTGTTTCGTTGCAGGGAAGGCGTGCATCGGTTGAGTAAGCAATCGATGCACTGGTTGGATTCGCTATTATTTTCATTCCTATCAAAACATGCAACTGATATGAATTGAATTCACTTGCCTCTTTATAGAAGTCATCTTAATGCATGCTCGCCCCTAATAAGCTAGTGTCGATTTAGTCGAGTGGGTTCATCCCGCTCACCAGTACAAGTTGAGTACTGACCCACGTTGTGGGCAACTATTTCAGGCACTCAGACGGTGCAACGCTAGTGGATAGACGAGAGGCGTTAGGAGCACCTCTATTTTGAAGTATAGTTGGAGTCAGATCATTTTGGAGGCTTGGACTTTCAACCTATACAAGGGCGTAATGTATGAACGACATGGACTATCTGATGGAGCGCGCCCTGCCTTTTGAGTTTATCTTTTGTAATGCAAATCAAGTAGCCGAGAGGCGCATCAATGTAAACTCTATGTAAATTACTCTGAATTATCAATGAAAAAGCATGTTTCTTCCTGCACTGTGTTCAAATCTCTGTGAATGTGTTTTATAAATTGTATTTCAAAATGGGTTCCTATAACTGCAAGTTCTTGCCTTGTACGAGCGCAACTCCAGGCTCGTACGGCATCACGCCCCAAGCGAGGACGAATCGGTTCCGTAAAGGATCAAGCGAGGACGACCGACCCTTTCGGGATCGGGGCGTGACACAGATGGCCAGTCAGAGCGCACCATCCAGACCTTAGAAGATATGTTGAGAGCCTGCATGCTTGACTTTAGCGGATCATGGGAAGATCATCTACACCTGGTGGAATTTTTCTACAACAACAGCTATCAAGCGAGCATCCAAATGGCTCCCTTTGAAGCTTTGTATGGAAGGAAATATCGTTCCCAAGTATGCTGGAGCGATGTTGGCGAGAGACAGATCTTGGGACCAGAATTGATTATTCGTACGGTGGAGAAAGTAAAGAAGATCCAAGGACACCTACGAGCTGCACAAGACAGGCAGAAGCACTGGGCCAACATTCATCGACGACCTCTAGAGTTTCAAGTGGGAGAGCATGTGTTCTTGAAGATCTCACCTACCCGAGGAACTATCAGATTTGGAGGAAGAGAAAAGCTGAGTCCAAGGTACATTAGACCCTTCGATGTGCTAGATCGCGTCGGAGAAGTTGCTTACAGGCTAGCTCTACCTCAGACCTTGGAGGGAGTACATGACGTCTTCCATGTATCTCAGCTAAGGAGGTACATTCCAGACCCGAGTCATGTGCTGGACTATTCAGAGATCACCATCGGGCCGAGTTTATCGTACCAGGAGGAGCCTGCAGAGATCCTGGACCGTAGCGAGAAAGTGTTGCGAGGCCAGACTATTCCTCTCGTTCGTGTTGCATGGAGACATCATGCGCCAGGTGAATCAACCTGGGAACGAGAAGAGGATATTCGACAGCGTTATCCCCATCTATTTCCAAATCAGGATATGTCCAAATATTTTAAACTAATTCTTCAGTAATCATTTTATGTCCTAAATCAATCTTGCATTCTCATTATATGTCTGTTTTTATTTCGAGGATGAAATATTCTAAGGAGGGTAGATTGTAAACTCCCTCGACCAGATATCAGTAATTTAGGATTAGTTTTGACTAATTAGAATTATTGCAAAAAAAATTTAAAAATTTATTTATTATATATTCTATTGATTATGCACCTGTTCATTACATAATTAATTAGGGCATTACACTAGCTGTTAATCCTAAACAAAGTTCACATACCTGCCCTAGACATGTTAGACTACTTTTTCTGTATTTTGTGCAACTCCCAGAAACCTTATTTGGTGCTTCGTTTTAGTCGTACAAATATCGTTACAGACGTACGTATTTATTACCTATTTAATTTCCTGCTATTTACCATCTCTGTACACCTAGGGATTTGAGGACCAGTAGGCACCTGTTTTGCCCAAACAAAAATACGATAATATTCTACTCTAATTATATTACAATTATCGTATTGTCACCGTAGAAATTATGACCCTAACTGCCTCTAAATAATTAGTGAACACCGTGCGCAGTATTTATTAAATAATAAATACGATGATCTGTATCACTCAGAAATCAGACCCTGCCTCTGCCTAGACTCACCCCACACTGTCCAAAACATTTTCCCCAGCTATTTTCCTCATTTCTGTACAATTCAAAATTTTGGAAAATCAGTATTTTAAATCAGGTAAATTGCGAAATTACGCAAAATACCAAATTTAGGCTTTTATGCAAATTATGAAAAGTTAGGGGTTTTTATGCAAAATCCTTATGAGGTGGCATACCCTCATTGGCTAGACAATAGGTGGCATGGGACCCACCCAAATATCCAGAAAATTCAGTCAAAAAATCCAAAAACCTAAAATTACCAAATTACCCAAAGACTTCCACTTATTTACATTTCTGCCACTCACCTAAACTCTATATAAACCATAACCCTTTCCCTTTCAAACTCCCACAGTCCTCACCTCCGACCACCGGCCGCCCAACTCCGGCCATACCCTCGCCCTGACCCCCTCTCCCCTCCGGCCAAGCCCCACCGTCTCCGGCCATCTCCTCCGCTGTGAGCAGCCCCCGCAACCCCACACTCCCTC